>JAPZDV010000021.1:25719-50101 GCA_029814665.1 Acanthurus lineatus
ATTTTGAGTGGGAGCGGGATGGGAGTGGGAGTCATTCTACGGGAGTGGGACAGGACAGGATTAATTTTTTTACTCCGTCCCGGGATTGGGATGGGACAGGATTTTTTCTCTGGGAGTGGGACGGGACAGGAGTGAAAATCCGCACCCGTGTCATGCTCTAGTGCTGTCCCCAGGCTGCAGGAGCATCAAAGACGCCACGACCAAGAGGCCACTGCAGCCACCGGGCACACCACAGGCCCAGAGGCCCAGAAGGGTGACAACAAACACCATTGAACAGGCAAAAGCCGGCCCCTAGAGGAGCGGGACATGAGGGCCCACCCACCATCCAACACCCGCCCAACCCACCACATTAGAAGAGATCATATTGGCATTTTTTGAGGCTGTTACATTTATACGCAGGGGAGGGGTTTGCTACCAGGTGTAATTGAGCCATAAATTTAGGTTTAATGATAAAATAAATGGTGACCACTTTTCTGTGAAGTATGTTAATTGTTTTTTTGTTGCAGCAGATATTTCTCCATGGATATGTATTCTATGAGAAGATTCAACCAGTGGTTGATGTTGAGGGCATGCTTATCTTTCCAGTTAACTAAAACTGTTTTCTTGGCAATGTTAGTATGGATTGGGATTGATTGTTGGGAAGATCAATTACTGTTAAATCGCTAATTATGCAGAGTTTGGGAACAGCAATTAATAGGTTCTCGAAATAGTTATGACATTTTTAGTGTAGTGTAACTTTGACAAGAGGGAGGTCAAACAGTTTAATGTTTTTGCAGTCTATCTGCTCGAATTCTAGCCAAGAATTATAGTTGCCGTTTGGATGCATCCATTTGGTGACGTACTGTAACTGGCTAGCTAGGTAATAATACATGAAGTTGGGAGCATCTAATCCCCCTTTGGATTAATTTTTCTGAAGAGTAGATAGACTGATTTGGGGTTATTGCCCTTGGAGTAGAATTTTATAATAGCAGAATCTAATGTTTGGAACCATTTTGATGTGGGTTTGAATTGGTTCATAAAAAAAGAGATAGTAAAATAAGACTTTCATTTTAACAGTGGAAATATGCCCCACAAGGGAGTTAGGGAGATAGTTCCAACGTCACCACTGATTTTGTCCAGAAGCGGACTGAAGTTCAGGTGAACTGACTCTGATAATGTTCCCGTTGGGAATAGAGTAGTGTGGGTTTTGGTCTGCAAGATTCCACGAGTTCTCTGTTATTGGAAGTTTTGTTGATTTTGACCAGTTGATAGAAAAAATAATGAAGTGGAGAAAAAGTAGGTTTCAGGTTAAATACTTCCTATAGTGACATTTTGGGTTCTTGTAGATAAAGTAAAATGTCATTAGCCTATAAATTAACTTTGGGTTCTGAGAAGAAGGAGCGGATACCTATGATATTGGTGTTCTGACGAACTGCTGTTGCCAGCTGCTCAATGAATATTGCAAATAGTAAGGGTGAGAGTGGGCATTCTTGTCTGGTTCCCATCTGCAGAGTAAAACTTTGTGAAATGATCCAATTAGTGGTGACTGTAGCCTTGGGTAACTTATACAGAGCTGCTTTCCACAGGATAAATGACTTTCCAAAGCCAAATATATGAAGGACAGTGAAGAGGAAGGACCAGTTTACTTCGTCAAAAGCTTTTCCTGCATCAAGAGACAATTGCTTTTGTGTTGTGGCACAGCAACATGCTAATCAGATTTAGAAGCCCACTGACATTGTTAGTAGAGTGTCGAGCTTTTTAATGAATCCTGTTCGATCATTGTGAATTATTGACAGGATAATTGTCTCCAACCTAGAAGCAAGTGCCTTAGAGATCATATTGATGCAAGTATTAATGAGTAACAGGGGGCGGCGGTTGGAAGGATTAGGGGATCTTTGTCTGGTTTTAAAAATAATTTGATTGCCATTGTATTTATGTTGGTTTTTATACAACCACCATTGTTAATATCTTTCACTGTACTGTGGTAAAGGGGCGCCAACATTGACCAGAAACGTTTTATAAATTCAGTGGGTAAGCCATTGGGGCCTGATGCCTTGCCCACAGGCATACTGTCTAAAGCGCTTTGTAATTCATTAATGGTCAGTGGTGCATCTAAGATGTTTTTGTATTATGTAGTTAATTGAGGCAGGTTTAAGTTTTTAAGAAAAGCCTGATTATCTTCCAGGTTTGGGTCGTCTTTTGCTGAATATAAGTTTTGGTAATATGTGTAGAAGATATGATTTTGCCAGATGGAACCTGAATTGCTGTTATTAGGGATTTTTCCTTATTGCAATGTAGTTGATTTGCAAGAAATTTGCCTGATGTTTTTTTGTGTTTAAGAGGACGAGTAGGGGAAGAAACCAGGATATTTCCATGCAAACCTCCTTGTGTGCTCATATGTCATCAGTTGACCTTGATAAATTGGAGAGAAGCAAAGGCAAAGCTAACACAGTTAGCCAAACACTGTGGGCTTTGAACTTTGAATGGTTGCACAATAAATGGAAATAACAAATATACATGAATCAAAGTAGCAGGCCATGACGTCTTGTAATTTGTAAAGTAAACTAGAATGCTGGAATGTGGCCAATGTTTGTGTAGCTTAGCAACAGTCAAGTCCTGGTCCAGCTGTGGAACTATTTGTGTTGGCATAGCCAAATAAGTGTTTAGATAAACAAATCATAATCTGTTGTTTATTACTTTTAATGTTGTTTATTATAATTTAGCTTATAACTTAGGTTTGTATCACACTTGAGGTTATGATGTTGTATTGAATATCAGCGCAGCTGTGATATTTCGGTACTTGGACTGTGGTCCCATGCCTACAACCGCCTCACAGCGGTGCTGATATTGAGTACAACATCACTCCTTCTTGTGTGATATTACTTAATTCACTTATTTTGTTTTATCACTGCTAAACTACTGTAACAGACAGCTTTTTTTACCTGACTTTTTAACTGTTTAAACAGACTTTCACATGTTAACACTGTCCTGTCTCAAGTGTTGTGTGTTTACCATTGCTGTAAATCAAATTTCCCCTGAGGGACAGTAAAGGCCTAAACTGAACTGAAATGAACTGAACCAAATGTGATGTAAGGGAACAGTAAAGGTGTGAAATGATGTTTCATTAGGGAGATCTTTATATAATACTGCATTGACTTTGATATTTCACTGCTATGTAATTAATATGTGGCTTCCTACATAACTTACTGTCTATTATTACCATGAGAAATTTGATTTCAGAATTTTTTTTGGTTTTCTACCCAATTTGGTCAGAGCAGTGAGATCCAACTCAGCACCAGGTTCCACTGGAGTGCTGTATGTCGTTTACAAGAGGTGCCCCAGACTCTTGAAGCGACTATGAAAGATCATTAAGGTCATTTCGAGGAGGGGGAAAGTGGCCCAGCAGTGGAGGTATGCTGAGGGTGTATGGATCCCGAAGGAGGAGAACAACATGGAACAGGTCCACAAAATATCACTCCTGAGCGTTGAGGGCAAGGTATTTTTCAGTATTGTTGCCCATCGCATGACAAATTTCCTCCTCAAAAATGACTACATTGATACATCAGTGCAGAAGGGGGGGTTCCCGAAGGTACCAGGTTGCATTGAGCACACAGGAGTCATCACCCAGCTGATCAGAGCAGCAGGCAGTTGACCAAGCCAAAGCACGGCTGTCGCACAGTCTACTGGTGGGATCTGTTGCATCAGGGCGAGCTGGGTTTGGCAGCAACCCAAGGCCTCATTAAAACAAGAGCCAAAGGAAGGAGAGGCGGCAGCTGATCCAGCAAGAAGTCCGAGCAGGGCTGGAGGAGACCCGCTCTAGCATGATGGTTGGGATGAGACAACAGGGGGAGTTAACTCAATGGGAGCAGGTAGTTGACCGGAAGATCTCTTGGCTGGAGCTTTGGAAGGCGGAGCCACACCGGATAAAGTTCCTGATCCAGTCAGTCTACGACGTCCTCCCAAGAGAGGAAGAGAGCTTCACTAAAGCAAATCCTGAGCTGCTGCCCGAAAGCCCTGGGAGAGGGATGCTATAAATGGCGCCGTGGCCGATACCACCAACACAGGGATCTCTCTCAGCAGGCAACAACAACATCAAGCAAGGCAGACCATCCACTTTCTCAGAGCCGGGGAGAAGCCTCAACAGCGCTCTACTCAAGCAGGGAGACTCCTGGCCACAGCAAGGGACTGGCAGCTGGAGGTGGACCTAGGGAAACAGTTGAAATTCCCTGAAATCATCGCAGTGACCACACTAAGGCCCGGCATGGTCCTCATGTCATAATCAACTAGGCAGGTAGTCCTGCTGGAACTTACTGTTCCCTGGGAAGACCGGATGGAAGAGACCTTTGAAAGGAAGAGAGCCAAATATGAGGAGCTGGCAGGCAAATGCCAATGCAATGGGTGGAAGACCTAGTGCAGCCCGATCGAGGTTGGATGCAGAGGGTTCGCAGGCCAGTCACGGCCATGGCTCTCAAGCTGCTGGGAATACGAGGGCTTCACAGCAAGAAAGCCATCAAGAACATCAGTGATGCTGCTGAGAAGGCGTCAAGATGGCTGTGGATCAGAAGGGGCAATCCATGGACTACACAAGCTACCTAGACACAAGCCTGGGTCTGATCACCCCTGGCTGGGTCGCCTGGGAGAGGGTGTCTGATGTTGAAAGGACCAATCCACCCAATGACCCCAGGTTACATCACTGATGATGTGTCTAGGTAAGCACTGCAAGTGTATATTAAAACCAATCATGAATTATCGTTTGTTTGAGTGGGCTGAACAATTTCAAAAAGTTACATATTTTGTTTCACTTAAATTTTGTTTTATTTTATCTGAATTAAGTCAAATCCTCAATTTCTTTAATTAATTTTCTGACTGAATATCTTTTTACAACTGGAAACCAAATAGATCTAAATATATTCCAACTATTCAGTTAGATCAAATCTGTTATAACTATATGAAGGTGGTATGCTGTGTTGTATCATTTATTTAATATATTTGATCTATTGTTATTATTATCACCATTACATAATTCTCCAGGGTAAATTTTAGTAATTTGTTGATTAATAGTATCAGTAAATAATATGTAAATTCAAAGTGATTCTGCTGGCATTTTTTGACACATTTAAGAGGTAGATAAAAACAATTAAGTCAGCTAAATTGTTCATTACATTACTTAAAGTCTACATTACCACATAGCCCTGGGCTGCGGTTTCAAAACCAAAACTAAGCGATGCATGTTACTACATTTCAGAAAACAGTCATTTTGGTGAAAAATGGCTTGTAGTTTTCCTTCTGATGTCGTACGACTGTTTACCTCAGAGGTTCCTGGAAGCATCAAGGTTTTCAGCTACATACCGTGTCTGCAGCTAAGTTGGGCAGCAGTGTTGCATTTTCTCAGACGGCTGTGAAATTGCAGCTACGCTAAAGAAAAGGCTATGGACAGATACAAAACTGGACAGTTAGTAAGTGCTTGCTAAGTTAAATGTCATGCGTTGTGGCTCTTGTTGGATGTTTGACTGTGTCAGAAATGATGTCTTCTCGCTAGTTTTTGAGGCCAAATCTGCCTGTTTTGTCAGAGGTTTAGCTAGTAAGATTTTTAAATCAGGTGTCTCTCTGGTTCTGGTCATGCTAGCTTGGTGTAACTGTCAAAGAGAGAGTTGTGTGGTGATTTTTTTTGTATATTTTGGTTTTAAAAAATAAGTATTTGAGTTCATAAAGTTGTTAAAAAGGTTATTTAAAATGTAACAATTTAAGGTTTAAAAGGTTAAAAGTGTTGATAAAATATGTTAAAAAGACATGCTTAAAAGTGTTCACAATGTATTGCCTTTTGTGTACATTTTTTATGTCAAGTTGATTGCATGTGATCCTAGAGGCGTAGAGACGCACACGGTAATTGTGCCTTGTTCTGTATTTCTGTATATTGCCAATATGCTTTAATTTCATGGACATTGGTGACACATATTTGGACATTTTAATTTATTCAGCATGTTTCTGTTGTGCTCATGTGTTTTGGACTGCTTAATAATAGACATAAACTTGATAGACTTATATGAAAGAGTCTTGTGTTTTTGTAATTGCATTTTTTTTTCATTTGTTTTTGTTTTTACGATGTCGACAGGAGAACGAGAGAAAGTAAAAATTTCAACTTCAAAGACATCGACATGAAGCGTGATCATTTGCTTTGGACCGGTGTATCTACAGCTGGCAGGCTGGAAATACTATCGCTGTTCTAAGTTGTGTGCAAGGGCTTGTTCAAACTTTGTCAAATAACTTTGACAAATAAGGGAAATATATTTACATGTATAGATACATGTTGCGGGGGGCGCTAAATCACACCGAAATGAATTTCTACATCGTGCTGCTTTTATTTCATAAAATGAATTTATTAAGGAAAGCAAGCAGCACTATTATGTTGTAAAAATGATGTGGTTTATTTTAGTTAAATAATGCAACATTTTTTAAACATATAAAAAACTAAAATATAATGTACACCACCGTTTTAGATAATGGATTAATTACTACTGATTCAGCGTCAGACGATTAATAATTCAGTGTGTATTCGACAACAATCCAACACTAAACATGGAGACAAACAATTTGGTTCCACTGTCAAGCTTTATACCCATTTAGTTATCTAATGCCATCGTTTTCACATCCTCTGATGAATAAAGCCCCAAAACACATAACCACAGTTGGTATTTTACGTCATCACTCATGAAATCACGTTCATTCACTCACGCAGACACATACACAAACAGATATACGAACAAACAAGGGGATATTAGATATGTAGCTACTCACCGGTGTCTGTCATGGCTGCTAATCGACTGACTGTCTGCTGGCTCACTGCCTTTGCGTATCAGCGAACGTATTTGTATATAACTAGTAGGAACGCTACCCTACCTACTAAAGGTCAGGTGTATCCCAGCTCTGTCTCTCAAGCGGTCTGTCTGTTTTTCTCTCCTGCTCGTTCTTGCCTCTTTAATCTCATTATCCCCCATATAAATCTCTATCCTCCCTGTCCCTACTGCGCTTGCGTTTTCTCCCTTTCTGGTCATTTGCTCTCTGTTTCATCCTCTCTCTGTATGTATCTCAAATAAACAGTAGCCCATTTAAATTTCTCTCTTTTCTATGATAATTTCCATAGAGTCAAGCTGCATCTAAAGGGGACTGTGGATCCCAAATGACTGGACAAATAGAAATTTTGACCCAGTGATGACGCCATGTAAAGGTTTACACCGAAGATTCGCGACGAGAAGAACTGACACTCGTAACTGCTTGCAATGCAACATTCTAAACCCTGTCAGTTTACAGCTGAGACTACACGAGATAGCGTGCTGTTTCCATAGCAACGGCTCTGCTGGCAAAATTAAAACTTGAACGGAGACACTGAAAGCACCACTTCATTCTTTCAGAATTATACTTATAAAAGCTATAAAGTCCGGCAAAAAAGGAAAGCGCTGCCGTTAAGGTGAGGTTCAGTAACAGCTTTTGCTTATTATAAGCTAATGTGATATCTTCAGACGAAACGCGAATTTTAAAAATAAATAAATAAATAAATAAATAAATAAAAATAAAAGCAGATAAATTGCTACAAGTTGATTGGCTGTTGAAATAAGTGACATGCCTTAAAACTGGCCTCTGGCGACCTGACAAGCTTAGTTACAAACTGCGCCGTCAGCCAGCTTGAGTCAAGCTAAGACAGACCAGTCTACACCGCTGCAACTCTACCTGCAACCGTTTTGATGCGTCGCGAATCTTTGGTGTAAACTGGCCTTAAGAATTCAGAAGATAACCAAAATTATTGCAAGTCATTTTAGAACCTTCAGGTCATTATGGTTATTTAAAATTGATGAGGTATCTAATATAAAACAAAACAAAACCAAAAAAAGTTTACCATGGTGCTAGAGAGAAAGCTAAGGTAGCAGTTATAAGTATCCATCCTCTATGCTATAGGTACTCATTACAATATATGGATATGTCTGTGTAGGTTCTCATTATAGGTTCACAACATATGGGCATACAAATCCCCAATTCTTCCAATGGAAAGGGCTGAATTGAATGACCACTGTCACTATCTGAATCAGTGGCTTTTAACAAGAAAGCTTCTCACAGATGACTGAGGACTTTATTGCCAGCTAAGCTGGGATTCACAATTGTCAACTTCCGTGCTAAAAAAATTGAGAGACATTAATGATTTAAGAGCAACTGCATTTATTATAATTTGGAAGGCTAACCAGTTAATGTAGACTGCTGCTAAATTAGGACTTTAGAAGTAATCATTACCAATTTACCATCCAAACCGGACTTATTGGAAGAGGTACTCCAGTCTACAGCTACACCACACACTGTGGCACACAAAAAATACAATGCAAAGTACAAGGATAGAAGGAAATTTATTGGTCATTATACAACAGGTTGCATAATGAAATTAAAGTGTGGTTCCCGCTTGATTGATTAATTGTTTGTATAAAAATAAAATAAAATTATTCAACATGGAGGAGTGCAGATGGTGCATCAAGTAGTCTCACAGCCTGAGGGAAGAAGCTGCTCTGTAGTCTGGTGGTATGGCAGTGGATACTTCTGTATATTTTGCCTGATGGCAGCAGGGTGAACAGGATGTGGCTGGGGTGGGTGTTGTCTTTTAGTATCCTTTTGGCTCTGCGCAGGCACCTCACCTCCCCGATATCACTGATGCTTGGTAGATGGATACCAATGATGTTTTGGGCAGTTTTAATCACACGTTGTAGAGTCTTCCTGTCCTGGGCCATGCACATCCCATACCAGTTCGTGATGTTTCAATCTTTCAATCGCTTTCAATCATTCCTTTGTAGATGTTGACAAGAACTGGGAATTTTGCTTTTTTATGTTTCCTTAAGGAATACAGCCATTTCTGAGCTTTTTTAACCACGGCAGAGATATGTGAAGTCCATGACAGGCTCTCTGTTATGTTGGTTCCTAGGAACTTAAAACTTTTTTCTAAAATCAACTATCAGCTCTTTGGTTTTGCTGACGTTAAGCAGTAAGTTGTTTTCTGTGTACCATTCTGCAAGATGGTTGATTTCCTCCCAATATGAAAACTCATCATTGTTGGAAATCCAGCCGATGGTGATGGTGTCATCCACAAACTTCACAATAGAGTTCTCTCCATGTCAGGGGTTGCAGTCGTGGGTGTACAGCGTGGGTTTACATGGTGACCATTTGGGATGAACAACAATATTATGTAGTGTGATCCTGGCAAAACTGTCACTCTTACACTATTGGTAAAGTCTGCATCTCGATGACAGATGGGGAGGAAACACCTCTATTCGGCTTTGCTTGATAACAGGACATTTATCTGCACGAAAGCAGCCGTTTAGTACAGCAATCAGGTAGGTTCAGGTTCATTATTCAGTTATACTTTTGCCCCTCTGTGCTCTGCTTAGCTTAGCTTTGTTTTTTTACTGTCTGTGACACAGATAAAAGGTAAATACAGCTAACTAACACATTTTTAGAAGTGTTTAAATAAAAAACTGCAGCTCCATTAAATAAGGATACCATTGTGCTGTGGACAATTTCATGGTGGAAAATGACACATTTGTCAGCTAATAGCTTTCTATTTGTTGCCCGTCTGCATTAACACCCTGTATATCAAGCCACACTTTGGGTTTTTTACTTTGACAATGATCTAAAGAAAAGTCAAGTACAGCTAACTTATATGTTCTAAACATTTTTTTATGAACTTCAGTGCCATTCAGAGCGCAGTCAATGCTCATTTCACAAATGATTATTTTAAAATCCTCTCTGCTCTGCACAGCTTGTGATTTATACTGTTTATGACAAAGAGTAGAGGTAAATACAACTAACTAATATGTTTGAAAACAGTGTTTTTTCAATTTTAGTGCTCTTCAGAGCATTGCTATGATCTGGCTTGTTCAACTAGCCATTGTTTGAGGAAAAGTGCACTCTTGGGAATTTAGTCTATTCATCCAGACAAAATCATAGAAGACTTACCCTTCTCTGTGAGTTAAGTGGGTTGCTAGATAGCTGCCCTGTGCTAGCAGTTTCGCACGTTCAGTAGAAGTAGCGTTAATTTTGTTGACTCTTTTTAAATACAGTCTTAGTCCTATGAATTTTTAGTCATTTTTTCGTTGCCTTAAAGTCTCTGCATTTCTTATTGGCATAGTCCTTTTTAAGACAAAAGGAAGCCAAAAGGATTTTAGTGTGGCTTTTGTCTCATAGATATTTTGTTAGATATAGTGTCTTATAAATAGTTACATCAATTCTGGTCAATAAGGGGCCAAAGAATAATCAAGAGTAATCATGTTAGATACAGATACTACAATAACATTCTGGCTGATGGTTGTGTTGCAATTCCAGGTGCCTGTGCATGTTGGTGAGGTACTAAATCTAAGGCATTCTAAGATTCTGTGAGGTCATTTACTGTTGGCACCTGTGAGAACTTTTGGTGAGGTTTCTGCTGATTTAGGAATTATGTCTGTAAGTGTGAGAGCTGCATGATATAATACCTGAGAATCATCTGCTGTTATGATAGCATTATCAAGCTGTCCTGTCTTTGACACTGGTGTTTCTCCTTCACTGTCTTCAGATAATCAGAAGAAAAGGAAGAAGAGGCAACTTCATAAATGATCTCATCAGCTGTCAGATTGTCAACTTACACACAGTATGTTGTAGATGCCTTTTGAAATTTTAGTAATGGATGTGACTCTCACAGAAATAGTGAAGCAAGTGAAGCACTGGCCACTAAGCCCCCATCTTGGATATATAGAAGCAGGCTCATCTTTTTCTCTCTTGAGTTGCATGGAGCAACTTCCCAGCAGTGGGTGTTTCATACTGAATCAGTTTTGATTTTTTTTGGCCTATTAGCTCATTTGTATTTTTCATGTTTGCAAATTCTGCACTATATTGGAAGCAGATATGGTGCCCATTTGGATGTGCAGAGCCTGTGTCTTTGCTGGAGTCTCCACCATCTTGTATTTCTGTTTCTGCCTCTAGCACTACATAACAAGCAGGAGGAAACCACAGACTTAGGCTTCAGTGTGTTCTGAGGCTGTGCTCCCCTGTCTTTCACTCCCTTCCATCAAATCAGGTTAGTGACACTAGTTAATCAGATGAGTTGTTGCAGAGATCATTGTGCACCATAGAAGCAGGAAAATACTACCTCTCTCTATATCTACTTATTTACTTATTTGTTTTGTCACTAACAGTATCAGCATTGGCCCAAAAACTCCATATTAGTTAGACCCTAGAGAAAAGCATCAGGTGTGTAAAAATGTTGTGATGTTACTTTTGTGTCTGTTGATAAGTTCATCCATGAAAAAACAGAGCCAACAGCCATTGTTGTTAGGATCCATGGTGTCTCTCTGCTTGTTGCCCTTTGTTTTCCCCTCCCCTCTTGTTCTGTGTTTGTGTTGTCTGTTTTCCTTGTCTGTCTCTGTCGGCGTGGGTTGGGTGCTACTCCCAGTTACCTGCACCCAGGTCATCTACACACCTGTTTGGTATCAGCTCATCAACCACTCTCTCCCACTGCAGTGTGAAAGCTTGGTTTGACTCTCAACTCCTTGCAAGCCCATCAGTGATCTCTTGTGGTAAAACAGTTTGGCCAGATTCTGAGATTTAGCTTACAACTTCTGCATTGCTTGTTATTTGTCTATTTTTGTTTTTTTTTCTCACCTTTGTTTTTGTCTAGCCTCCAGCCCTGCCACTTCCACCACTACTCTGCCATCGACCCAGTCCTGTCTTTGTTGCCTTTGTTTGATCAGGAGAGTTTTCACTGTATTTACAGGCACCAGAATAGCACATTGTCACAAAGCCCTCACAGAAACAGTTCACCTGTTCTAGCTCTGAAGCCTTCTCTTATATTTTTGAAGTGTGAAAAATAAACTTTTTATTCATCAGCCAGAGTCTGGCGTGGTCTGCAGTGTGGGTCTTCGTTCTGCTTGAGATTAAGCTTAACAATCATCTTTTCCTTGGCTTTGATTAATGAATGTGGTTTTATTGTTACAGAGAACTTTATTGGACACAGTGCTAAAGAAGTAGTATGTATGAGAGAGTATGAGAAAACTCCTGCTGGCAACCAGCAAGAGAAAGGAACACTGCTGCATAATGTAGCTGCAGCTACAGTACACAGCAGTAAGCTTTGATGCTTTCAGGACCTTCTGTGAATCACAGAATCGGGGGCAGCACAGTCGTAGGACATCAGAGGTAAAACCAGAGGGTATTTTCTCCCTAAGTTATGACCTGATTTCATCAAAATGACTTTTTTGTGAGATGTAGTAACTGGCATAGTCAAATTTCAGTTATGAAACCATGGCCGCGGCTCAGAGTTACATAGCCCAGTATCAAGCTACAGGGGGACCAAGTGGCTGAGGCAGAGAGCTCAGTCAAATAGTTACACCACACCCTAACACTCAAACAATTTTGAAACTATTATTTTAAAGGTATTTTAATGTTGTTCCTTTAAGCCCAAAGTTTGTGACAGTGTATCGTAAAACACAATTAAGTTAATATGCAATAAAACAAATATTGAATTCAAAATGTTATTATACTAACACTTTATAATCTGTGGTATGTGGTTTTAATGTGTGCATATTTTAGTTTTAATGACAGTAAAATGTGGTTATTCATTCAGAAATGTTCAATTATGAAAAACTAATAATGTTACGCGATTTCTGAGTGCATCCTCAATGTAAGCTTTGACAGTGACACTTGAAGCAGCTGCATTTTTCTAAGCAAGCTGACTGTCAACCACAAATACGTCATGCACATTGGACCCCAAAACAGTGCTGCCCACCCTCTTGCCAGTAAAAGTGACTTGAATGAAGTTAACGATCAACAAAAAATGTGAAGCACAAGTCACAATTTTTTCATTTATTTGTTGTAGACATTAGAAGCTGTTGACAGAAAATTCTCCTCCTTTGATGGGGATCATTTAAATATAGGAAAACTCCCTTCAGTCTGCTGCCAACAAGGAACTACTTTTTCCTAGATGTAATGACAAGGCACCTATGTCACAGTGCAGTGCCTCAGTTAGTAGAGACAACTACCACCAGTACTACTACATTGCGCCAAGTGTGAAACTGTTTTAAACGTAGTGGTAGAAATAATTAGTGTTATACGTATCCTGCATCATATGTGTGGTAGAAAGTTGTGGCGATAAGCCAAAGAATTGGTTGAATTTGAAGTTTCACACATTACCAACCAAAAATCTGGACCTGCTGATTTACCAATCGGGTAATTGCTCTCAACATAGACCCAAAGACATCACAGAGAGGACTCAGCAAGATACACATTTCCTCTATCATTTTTCACATGAGGACTATGCTGCATTTGAAAACACAATGGGAAAGAAAAGTCTTGTCTTAAAGATACTACCACCCCATCAGTGGCTTCGCAGTGAGAGCAGACATTGTTTGTCATGTACTTACTTTGTCAATGAAACCTTTAGCACTAACTTTTTGTGGCAGACCTATATGTTATTTGCCTAATTTTTATGCACCTTTCTCACTTATATACATGGGACTGGTGATTAAAAAAATGATGTTAAAATGCATTGAAAGAAACACACAAAAAGATTTGCCTGGCCTGTGTCCCATATTCTCAGACTCCAGTGTTGGTGACCCTAGGCTCAGCAGGTGACCACACCACTAGAGCGGACAGACACTCAAACTTTCTGTAGAAATCCGCTCTCTAACTTGTGATTGCTGTCAAAATATTTAGTTTCTAACATCTACTATGTGTGAGACATAGGGGTCCTATGTCTTGTAAGCCTATATTAGCAGGCTTCCAATACAGGGTGCCTGGGGGTGTCTCTTCACTTGGCTGAAGGTCTGACTAATCACCATAGTGGGCAAACACTCACATAACTGATTCTGACTGGTGCATTAGGTCGTATAGGTCAGGAAAAACATTAACATAACACATAATATTTGGCTTTTGCGACTGTAAAAAGAGTACTATATTAGAGGGAGTCTACAGGGTTAACCAGCTTATATTGAAGACTTTTCAAGAACATTTTATGATATGAAGTGTCCTTCTGAGGGGCAAGTGATGTCTGGGTGAGCAATTCATGAAGAAACCCTCCGGATAAACCCAAAGCAAAATGTCCAGGATGATGTGAACTAATTCCCCTACTGTAGTCAAGCTTTGAAAAGATCACAAATGACTACTTAGTGTGTTACCCTTTGCAAGGCGACGTTCATGGCCAAAGTAGACCCTTGTGGCTGAGCTATGGATGCATGGCAGGGGCAGCTGAGGAAGGCTGACCTCATGTCCTCCTATCACACTCTGAAAAACAAACACACAACATGGTTATTTGTGAGTGAAGGGATTTTATTGCCTCTAATCATAATTTTATTTTTATTGTTTTAATTTTCTTTTCTTCATGTTGTGTACTTATGTTTTTAGTGTGCTATTTTAATAAAGTTTTTTTTTAATGTTACAGTGTTCTGTTATTAGGGCCCAAGCACCGAAAACAGTGAGAGGACCCTATTGGATTCCTCCATCTTTGATCATCTTTTTGGAGGACTGCACTTATACGAAAAGCTCGAATTTTTCATGGCCATCAGGTCTGGTGAAAATTTCATCTGATATGGATTTCTAACACAGGTGGGAAATGCTAATAACGTCAATGTGTGATATGCAATCTCAACGTGTGTTAGAAGTGTTGTCCTAAACACAATGACATTACAGTATTAGCCGATGTCATAGTTAGAGCACCACCTACTGGTTACAGGGAGAGACATGTTTTAGACTTTCCTGTGCTTCTTGTAGCAAGTTATTCAAATCCACCTCGAAATTGATCAAGTAAGGCGTGGCGAAATTTCATGTTTCACTAAGACAAAGGACGTTGATGTAACATACCTCTTTGTCATCACATCTGTCCCACATTTCACGTGCTGGTTAAAGATTGCATTCTCAGGATAGTGTCATACCCACTTAAGGTCACACAAACATGGTGCCTCCTGGTGGCAATCACAGGTAAACTCAGTATGGCAATCATTATTTGATTTATTTTGCCTTCACATGTGCACAAGACCATCTGTGTAGCGTTGTATACAAGCACTCTGTGTGTGTCTGTAACTGTGGTCCTCCCTGACGGGCTCTGGGCTGTCAGGGCCTATTTAATGCTGCTTGCAGCTCTATTATTTTTTTTAATTATTCAGCATGTCATTTTTAGGAAAGATTTACTTGAAGTAATTATGGGAACAGGTTCTGAGTTTCCCTCACCCGGACGGTCACCAGGGCCCCCACCTGGAGCTAGGCCTGGGGGTGGGGCTTGGTGGCAAGCGCTTGGTGGCCAGGCCTGCTCCCATGGGGCCTGGCCGGACACAGTCCAAAGAGGCAACGTGGGACCCACTTCCTGTGGGCTCACCACCTGCAGGAGGGGCCAAAGGGGTCGGGTGCTGTGTGAGTTGGACGGCAGCTAAAGGCAGAGACCTTGGTGGTCTGATCCGCGGCTGCAGAAGCCAGCTCTAGGGATGTGGAATGTCACCTCTCTGGTGGGGAAGGAGCCAGAGCTGGTGCGCGAGGTTGAGAAGTTCAGGCTAGATATAGTCGAACTCACCTGGACGCATAGCGAGGGCTCCAGAACCAGTCTTCTTGAGAGGGGTTGGACTCTCTTCCACTCTGGAGTTGGGTGTTTTTGGTGTTTTTGGTGTTCTGGTACAGAGAGTTCTGGTGTTTTTTTATTGGACTTCTGTATTGTCACAGATTGTCCATAATGAACACGATGTTCAAGCATAAGGGTGTCCATATGTGCACTTGGCACCAGATCACCCTGGGCCGCAGTTCGATGATCGACTTCATATTCATATCATCGGACTTGCGGCCGCATGTCTTGGACACTCGGGTGAAGAGTGGGGCAGAGCTGTCAATCGATCACCACCTGGTGGTGAGTTGGCTCCGATGGTGGTGGAGGATGCCAGTCAGACCTGGCAGATCCAAATGTATTGTGAGGGTCTGCTGAAAACTGGCAGAGTCTCTCGTCAGAAAGAGCTTCAACTCCCACCTCCGGGAGAACTTCTACCATGTCCCGGGGAGACGGGGGACATTGAGTCCGAGTGGGCCATGCTCCAGGCCTCAATTGTTGAGGCGACCGATCGGTGCTGTGGCAGTAAGGTGGTCAGTGCCTGTCGAAGAGATTCTGGACCACCATCCGGCATCTCAGGGGGGGAAGTGGTGCACTGTAAACACTCTGTTTGGTGGGGACGGTGTGCTGCTGACCTTGACAAGGAACATTGTGGATTGGTGGAAGGAATACTTCAATGACCTCCTCAATCCCACCGACACACCTTCTTGTGAGGAAGCAGGGCCTGGGGACACAGGAGTGGACTCCCCCATTTCTGGGGCTGAGGTCACTGAGGTGGTCAAAAAGCTCCTCGGTGGCAGGGCACTGGGGGTGGATGAGATTTGCCTGGTTCTTCAAGGCCCTGGATGTTGTGGGGCTGTCGTGGTCGACACGACTCTGCAACATCGCCTGAACAGGTGGTCCCTCCCTCAGGGACCAGAAGGTGTGTTCCAACTACAGGGGGATCACACTCCTCGGCCTCCCTCGTAAGGTCTATTCATGGGTACTGGAGAGGAGAGTCTGCCGGATAGTCTAAACTCGGATTCAGAAGGAGCATTGTGGTTTTCGTCCTGGTCATGGAACTGTGGACCAGCTCTACATCCTCAGCAGGGTCCTCGAGGGTGCATAGGAGTTCGCCCAACCAGTCAACATGTGTTTTGTGGACTTGGAGAAGGCGATCGACTGTGTCCCTCTGTAAGTCCTGTGAGGGGTTCTTCGGGAGTATGGGGTGTTGGACCCCCTGATACCAGCCGTCTGTTCCCTGTAGGACAGGTGCCAGAACTTGGTCCGCATTGCCGGCAGTAAGTCGGACTCATTTCCAATGAGGGTTGGACTCCGCCAGGGCTGCCCTTTGTCACTGATTCTGTTCATAATTTTTATGGACAAAATTTCTAGGCGCAGCCAGGGCATTGAGGGGGTTCGGTTTGGTGACCTCAGGATTGGGTCACTGCTTTTTGCGGATGATGTGGTCCTGTTTGCTTCATCAGGCCGTGACCTTCAACTCTCACTGAATTGGTTCGCAGCTAGGTGTGAAACAGCGGGGATGAGAATCAGCACCTCCAAAACCGAGTCCATGGTTCTCAGCCGGAAAAGGCTGGAGTGCCCTTGGATGAAGTAGCTGGGGTGAGGGAAGTCTGGGCTTCCCTGCTTAGGCTGCTGCCCCCCTGACCCGACCCCAGATAAGCGGCAGAAGATGGATGGATGGATGAATAATGGGAAATAGCTAAGTTAAATTGTCTATTTTTCCATCATGTGGATCTACTTCAAAACCCACAGAGTTTCTGCCTGGCCTGTGAGGTCTCAGGCAAAGCACACTGTTTTACTTTTAACACTAAAGGAATCAAAAAAAATAAATTAGAGAAAGTGGCTTTTATTTTGAAATGTTTGTTTCATCATGAGTATGCTTTATGATGGTGATGCTAAAAGTAGAATGTTTAATAGGACATGGCCTGCTAAATATTTACTGAGGTTTGCTGTATAGCTTTCGGCTTAGTTTGCAATGAACATCTGGCTGTATTTAAAGACACCAAATTCAGTTGGCACTGTGAGACAAATTCACAAAAATACAAAAATCTAGTAAAGGATTAAAAGTTGAGAAAAAATTATTGCTTAGTTTTTTAAGTAGGAGGATTTTTATACTTAAAGTCAGTCCTGTACATTAAGTACAAGGAATCCTGTGGTTTTATGAACCTCTTGGTCTGGTAGTGTGTAGTGTGCTTTTGGTTGCTGTTTTGCTGAGAGGTCGGGTGCCTACCAATAAGTTTCGATGCATATTTAGCAATCTCTGTATGTGTCAAGTGTAAGAGTAACAGTAACAGTAACACAATGCCATATTATGCATCATCTCTGTAAGCAAGACACTTTCAACCTTAGTTGTGTCCTGATTCTTTTAAACTGCATATTGAATCACCCAATTTTTTAATGCACTTACTCTGTGATTGCATATGAATATTTTCACCTTCAGTTGAGCAATTGTAGGCCCAGCCCGCATGATTGATAAGACATGAGACAGTAATACATGATAAGACAGAAAGCTCAACTTCCCACAGTCCATCAGATTTCACACCTAGGTGTGAACTCAGTCAATAAAACCCATCTCTGCCCCCGAACAGCTCTCTTTCTCTTTTCTCAGCAGGCTCATGGGGCAGAGGATGCAGCTCTTCTCCTCCTCTCCTCTCTCAGAAGCCCTACAGGGCAGAGGACACAGTGCCCTTTCTTTTTTTGCTCTCTCTCCCTCAAGTGCCCAGAGCAGGAGACTTCTTTCAAGACAACTTCTCTAGCAGTCCTGCTTAATGCAGATTGCTACACTGTGCTCCTTCTCTCCAAGAGCAGCAACACAAGAGCCTGCCAAAATTAACTGAGAGTGAGCAGGTTGAGTCATCACCAGCAGCCAGGACACAAGGTCTGCCAGCTGAGACTTAAAAGCAACAGGAATCACAAACCAAAGTAACCAGTAACCCATCAGGAAGCTTCACAAACCTGCAGCTTAATGGACTCAACATCATCACAAGCCTGTAGCTTCACTGACTTGACAAAGCAATGCTCCAAAAAGGACATCTTTTCCCTCAAAAGAGCTGTTAATTTAACTGGCCAAAACCTAGCATAAGATAGCACAGCTAAGCACAGAACTATTCAACTGTTTCCATTGTTGCAATGATTTTATTGGATGGATTCTTTGAGCTTTATGTCTGGGTTTGGTTAAGTTAGTTGTATATTTCACACACATATAGGACTGGAAGCACATCCAGTAACTTGCGTGTGAGTAACCTGTGTGTAACTAACCCCCCTCTTCAACCTGGTATCTATAGCTTACATTCACTGGCCCTATACAAAGAAACCTGTAACCTCCCCCACTAGCCATGTGGTGTTGGTTGTAAACTTCAATTCGGCCATCTTTGTTTTAGATTACTTTGTTTAAGCACACAGGCACAGACACACAAATGTAAATAGTGCATATGCTTGTTAGACTAGATATTGTGTGTTTTCATTTGGTATTTGTTAAATAAATTATTTTGAACATAAGGTCATTTGTTTGTCTGTTTAATATTGTACAAGAGTGAATGTTGCCAACCTCTACACTGTATAATTCCAAAACCTTCAACTTTTACTGAGAAGTGATTACGTGACTTTGTTCATAATTATTAAATTAATTATTTATCATAATTCAAAATTAATAGTTAGTAGTTTAAGAGACTAATTTCACAATTAGGCTATCATTTCCCTTTTTTAAGAGTTGTGCTCTGAGGCAGCTTTAATTTAAATTAAATCACATTACTTAACCTTATTATTATTTGTTGTTTATGATAGCCAATCCTAAAATATCAAAGCACAACATTACCATTAAAAAAAAGTAGTATTTCTCTTGTAAACTCAATGATTTAAGAACCAATTGCAGTTACCCTGTAAACATAGAGATATTCTCTGAGAAAGGCGCCCTGTTGTGTGGCCGTCTGCTTGCTCTCATTGGTAAGTATCTGTGTGAAGGCTGTAACAGCATTCTCTGGTTGGTGAAGTGTGAAGGACTGGCGGCCAATTGTAAAGTTAATATGGTCCTCTGCCAAAGACCAGCCCCGCTCCTTGTACACCTGCATGGCTTGGCAGTAACAACGCAGTGCATGCCTCCTCTACAAAGAGAGAATTTGAGAATTTGAAAAAAAAAGAGGGACAGGAAAGAAAAGCAGAAAAAATAAAGAAAAAGAGATCAAGAGAAGTGTGAGGAAGAAAAGTTTTAAAATGATGCCCTAATTTGTCAGGTATACACATATAAATTTTTTTAAAGCTCCTGGGGACAAGTGTTAGGTAAGATTACCTAGTTCAGGGATAGTTAAAAGGCTTACCTGTCCTGCTTTGCTGAAACGATGACCAGCAAGGATCATATGGAAGGCAAACTTACGCACCATAGGGTTACGCATATTAATAAAGCAGTGGGCTGCCTGTTCCAACAGCAAAGCGCTGCGCAGATCAGAGTCCTGGCCAAAAATAAAAACAGAAAAATAAAATTTAAGTCCAAGAGAATTTAAGTCAATTCCATTTTACTAAATTCTAGCAATGCTTAATCAGAGGCTTTTGTGCCCGCATCGTTGCAGAGCAAAGGACTCCAGCAGGTAGACTGAAGATAGACTCTGGGCTTTACATCAATGATGCTTGGTGGACAATGCAGCCAGAGTTGATGGAGGGTGTTCCTTTTATTTTTTTAAGTATTTTGTGTACATTTTCTTGGTGGGTAACCATAAACTCTCTGTAAATTTGCTTTGCAAGCCTGTGTTGCATAAGAATGAACACATCACTTTGATATCTTACTAACTTTGAATTATCCATTCCACATAAAAATGTAAATTAGTTCCCCAGGCCTCTGGATTAACAACTGTATGCTGATGGGAGCTGCAGTTTTCCATAGTTCTCATGTTCATTAAGAAGTTGCATTTACCATGTATCTGTCATGCAGTGCATGATGCTGACCATCAATTTATTACAACTTTATGTATTGCATTGTAGGTGAAATGGTTTCAACTGTGTAAAACATTATCATTTGGACATCATTACAAAGCAGGCGATGCACCACATAATGGGGTAAATATGGATAAACAAACAATTTTGAAAAATGTAAATTACTACTAAATTTATCACAAGATAAAACAGTTTTAGAAAATTCTATCTGTGTAAATGAGAAATAGTGGAGACTGATGTACATTTCCGTTTACATGAAAAGAAAGTCAAGTGTTAAGTGCACCTAGGGCATTTCCCGACCAACAAGAGTATTAAAAATGATGACAAATTTCTCACCTCACTAGTCATCTTAATAAGGAGAGTTGCAGCATCTGAGTATTTGCCCTGACTCTTGAGTATCTCAGCACTGAGTAAAGCACAGCGTTCAGCCAGCACCATGTTCCTGTTGAGGATAGAAGGTGGAGGAGCCATTAGGAGAAATATCTCAGTTAATATCTAGTTTATGTTGAATCATATATGGTCAATATACTCAATGCGGACAAATGGTTTCAACTGTCAGTGGTACTGATTAAAATGTGAATTCCTGGATATTCAGTGTTTATCTGTAATTTTCTATAGAGGACCAAATAATACTTGTTTTTAAAGTACACAGAAGCAGCTTTTAATATGGTGTGGTTAAGCTATGTTAGGGTCAAAAAATGTGACACATGCAGTTTCAAGAGAGAACAATATTTTCATAAGTGACAGTCAGTAATAGTCAGTAGAATGATGTATTTATTGGTGTTGTGGGTTTTGGTGTCACAACTTATCAATCTGATTATCAGAAATAAATGACTACATTAAGCAATAGGATGTAAGCTGAGACTTTGCTGTAACTTCGAATAATAGGTTATAAGTTTATTAGTAAATAGTATGCCTATGCAAACACATGAACGCCATGTAGTCAATGTACTGTATGTCATTGTATCCAATGGCGGGAATCTCATGGTCAGTGCTTGAGATTTGGCAGCACTGTGGAGAGGAAGAGAGACAGGTAGAAAGACAGAAACCCCAACTATATAGGCAGAACAAGCTTTGATCGTCCATTTGACTGTTTTAAATATAGCGACACCCCACTTATTATAGGATCATATAAAAAGTTTTATTTTCTAAATTTATGAGACTATCAGAAAGATCCCCTTTATATGTCATTAGAAAAGAGCAGAGGAGCAGAATTGCTTACTGACCTTACTGACTATCAAGGAAGCGTGCGTGTCTGTTTATTGCATTGGTTGTGAGACTGTTAAAATCGAGTTAATGCTCATGCAAGAAGATGTAGTTAGGTCCGGCCATTTCTTTTAAAAGACAAATGGCCACAGGAAAAAACAATGGCAATTACCCATTTAAGCAATGGTATAATTTAATCACCTAGCTACTCAGTCACATAGATCTGCATCTGTGGGGCTTGAAAAGTAGTCAAGCCGAAAATGTTATCATGCTGGTCATAAGCCAAAGACACAAAGGAAAACTGGGGAAAAAAAAAATTCTTATCTGCTTGTGATTACAAATATCATTAAAAAGAAAATGAAGCACTGAAATTTTTATTTAAACCCACAAATAAAAACTGACTTTGCTGAGATTCTCAGTGATGCTGCAATAGCACAATTACGTGTCTTTGAATTGAGGAAGCTAACCAAACACGAAGACGTGATTAGATCATACTTGCAGACATCTCTGTAGGTCTGTATTGCAGTGTCCATGTAGTGTGCTGGATATGGTCTGGGAGCTCCAGTCTGCAGAAAGGCTGACACTGCAGCCATTTCCTAAAGGTATGAATAGGGGAAACAGACAATGATGGATGACAATGACAATGACAGACAGAGTGACCAAGAAAGGAAGAGGTACAGATAAAGGGGTTGAGAAAAAATAACATCATAATAATTAAAATGCAGGAGTAAAAGAGAAACTGACTTTAGAAAAAAAGAAAAAGCAGATTCTCCTTTTTGAATTTGTAATAAATAAAAAAAAGGTACCAGATCAGTCTAGTCAGGTGTTTTGCTGTTAAGGCCTTCCATGGTCTAGTATAAGAAGTGGTTTATGGTTGTGTTATCTACTGTTGGATATTACTGTGAAACAAAACAAAGTAACTGACTTAGTTGACTGACTGAATAACATGCAGTGGTTCATGGTTTTGTTATCTACTGATGGATGTAACTGTGAAACAAAACAAACTACCTGTCTTAGCTCACTGACTTAATAACTCCTCCCCACTTTACAACTTTTAAACTCTGTCCAAATCATTTCAATTGTTTTTTGGGGTTCTTTTTTGTTCATCTAAAAGGGACCATGCACAGTTCAAACATAAATGTTTCTATTTGATGCACTGTACCAGATCACAGCTTAAAGCCAATTCGCATCTGCAGTTTCATGGCAAGTCAGAACAAGAAATAAAATAACATACAATACAGACTAAGCCCAGAGCCGAGCAACTGAATAAGATCAAACTGCTGCCAAGAGCATCCAGGTCATATCACATATCTGTCATCTATCTTTTACTATCTATGTGGACAAAGTCTTATTCGGGTAAAGTAACTTTGAATGGTGCACATTCAGACACCTTAGCTGTTGATAGTGTTTAATTGTTGATTTTTTTTTATTATTTGCCCAGGACAGTGGGACTCTTACATTATATGCCAAATAATGAAGATAAACATCCGGAACACCAAGGCCACCTTTCTTCTGGGCATACTTACTTCTTACAGTTAATTCTAGGCTTCTTTTCCCACAGCAAACAGGTTGAAAATAAACTATTAATTTCCTTAAACCATCCTTGGGAGAGCTTTGATAGTAATTTTGATTTAAGAACAGAGAGTCTGGTTTTGTTCATTTGGATGTTGCTACACACCTAGCTTCCTTTATTTCAGACTCTCCTTACCCCTGAAAAAGTTGTGAGCCAAAATTTACCAGAGATGAACTCAGCACACACTGATTTTACTTAGATTTCACTGTTTCACACATTTGTATTACTAAAATCTAAGGTTGCAAAAACCGTCATCTTTAGTATGGTTTGCGACAGCCAAAAAAAATGAAGAATTAAAACTTCACATATGGTAAAAAATCTGTCACATTTAAGCCATTAATTAATTAATTAATTAATTAATTTTTTACATTGAAAGAAATGTCTAAGTTTATCTCTCTGATTGACAGATAGGACATTTTAGGGTTTAAATGTATTACAGGAGGGGGTCTTTTAGATTGAGTCAGAGAATGTATGTTTTAACACATGATCCTCGTGAGAAGAGATGAACAGATACATGTTTGTGTGTGTGTGTGTGTTCTTACCAAGGCCCCTGCAGCATACAACATGGCCTGGTCTGATAGGAAGTCTTTCTTGGCAGTGTGGTAGCAGTTGTAGGCCAGCTCATAGTGCTGAACAAGAAAACACAGGTCAGCCATCTTCCTGATCTGTAGCTCAGGGGCTTCTGGGGGATATCTGTAATCATGGATGAGAAAGATCAAACCAGTAATTATGGTGTAGTATGGTGTTAGTGTATAAACATGCAGGAGCTCTTTTGACATCACATGTGAAGTACGATGGGGAAACATGCAAGGGAGCTTACAGAAGGCCACATGTGCTCTTTGGTTCACTGATGCTCTTTTCTGGAACTTTACCTCCACCAAACCACTTCTTAGTGGCAGTGAACAGAGACCGACTCAGACCTTTTCTAGAGACCAGCTGTGAACAGAGATATACAATGTATTTAAGTGCTTGGATGCAAGGACACTTGGTCGAGTTTTCTCCCAAGTAAAGCCCACAACCTGCCTCTTAGGTTCAATTCCCACATCACTTTTAAAAACATTTTATGGTTTCTTTGAGGAACAGATTTTAAATATAGTAAATTGCTCTCTTCAGAC
>JAPZDV010000021.1:58897-69772 GCA_029814665.1 Acanthurus lineatus
GATAGAGAGAGAGAGAGAGAGAGAGAGAGAGAGAGAGAGAGATAGAGAGAGATGATTTTTTATTGCAGAGAGCAATATTTTAATAAGTCAACTGGTGGATGATACCACCTTGTTTTAAAAAAAAAAATGCCAGTCAAGTACCTATCATTATCAAAATAATAAAATAATCCTCTGTAGCATCTGTACTTTGAAGTTTAACAAATGTGACATTTTTCTGCAAAGAACCATCTTTAACATACCAGTTAAAGACAGTATTACCTATCTGGGGATTACCATCCAGGAAAATAAAGAAACTCATTGCTTGGAAAACCAGCTCAATTATTGTTAAGGCAGGGAAAAAACTTAACCAGTAGTCACAGAGAGATCTGTCTTTAGGAGGCTCTTTAAAGACTCTTTTGATCAGCCCCAAATGACAACTCAGTTGATTCCTACAGTACGCAAACATGCCGAGGCGGCAGATCAAACAGAGCAGCCCTATTAGATAAGCCATACCATCAAGTCTGTGGACGATGTCGACCCTATCTGGAACTTTTCCTGCCATCTCTGGGTACACCTTCAGGCAAACATGGATGAACTCCACTCTGAAGTCTTAACAGTCTTTTTCAGGTATACGGGATGAGTGTATTAGTGGGACCCACTCATTCCTACTGAAAATTACTCAGTGGAGCATACGCATTGTTCACAGGAAGTGGTGAGAAGGAACCCAGTAAAGGCCATGGTAATGCATAAAGTTATGGTTGAGCACAAATTTATCTTTTGTACTTTAGAACTATTTGGATTTAGCAAAAAAAAATTTGAATATAGTAAAATTACTCTACTCTAAAATTACTCTATTACTTCAAGGTACATCTCCAAACTTTACATTAATACAGCTATGAAACAGGGTTATCCCATTTCCCCCCTGCTCCTTATAGCTGCAATGCTTGGAAATGGAAATGCTTTCCATTCTTACTCAAAATTCAGATTTAGAAAAATTGACAGTGTTAGGCGAAAAAATAGCCAATTGGCTGATGACATGACTACATTCCTGAAAATTAGTTAGAGTTAGTTCTAAAAATAATAGATTTATTTTTTGAGGCATCAGGCTTAGAGTTAGACCTTAAAAATTCAAGTACCTATTTACAATTCCATGTCCAGATTAAGTTATCCAACTTACTCTTTATCATTACCTAAAAGTGCGATAAAAGCCATAAACCAAGCTTATTTAGATTATATCAGTTACAGGAAAACACACTATTTTAAGAAAGGCAAAATGATCAAAGAGTATGAGGAGGGTGGACTTAAGGTTATTGATATTGAGTGCATTAGTGGGACTATTTAACTGGTTATGATTATTTATAAAATATGAGAAATGTTTTTGGTTTCATACTTTTGGTTTCAAAAGTACTCTATCAAATTATCCTTGTTTCATCAACAGATTTTGCTATATTGGAAGATGATACACAATTATAATTTTAGCCCCCCATCACACCATTGTGAAACTGTAAATATGTGGCATTTAGAAATAATTCTTTAGTTCACAAAAACTGGTTAGAGAGGGGAATATATTCTGTAATGCATCTTTTGGATTATACTGGCAAAAGTATATAAAGTATATATAAGTATCCTTAAGACACCTTTTGCTCAAGTTTCAATTTGAATAATCGTAATCAGTACAATAATGTCATCAAAGCTACCGTACAATCTATTATTCAAATGTTCCACAATTTCAAAAGTGATGTAAATTTGGATCTAAGTTTTTGGTGAATGGACATGATCCCACCAATTTGAAATGACCGCAGTTAAAAATGCTTTTATCCAGGAATTACAAGATTTCTCCAAAGAGGAAGCAATGAAATTAAGAACCAAGTTTTTTTTAGTTTTCCAATAGTTTCCACCCAAAGCTAAGGATGTTATTAATGATATACCCTTCCAGGGAGTTTCTGAGACATTGCTTTGGCTTGGATCATAACAATTGTTCATTTGGTGATGAACACAGTGAGACAACAGAACTTTTGTTTTATTGCTGTAAGTTTACTAATACCTTTTGGGAAAGCTTGCGTTACTGGTTATTTCCACAGTTTGAACCTTTCTCTGAACTTCTCTGAAAATAGATGTGCCTTTTGGTATGCTATTAAAATGCATCACATAATTTGGCATTCAACAAAATAATTAGCCTTGGAAAATTCTTTATACATAAGAGTAGAGTCCTAAAACTCAACCATACTTTTCTGTATTCCAGAAGGAGCTATGTCATAACATTTTGTCTCTGAAAGTAATAAAAAAGAAAAATTCAGTAAAGCCTTATAACTTAGCAGAACTGAATCTTGCAGAGAACCACTAGAATTACATCATATTATGTTATTCATTTAACCTAATTAATTTTGTGTTACTTTGTGTTATAATTTATTTAAATTTCCTTGTCCTCATTTGTCCTAGTTTTTACATACACCTTTTTCATTTTTATCTGATGTCCTGACATGATGATATTGTCACTGTACAATGCCATTTGTGTTTGTAAATCTGACTTGTTTCAATAAAGTTGAGGGGAAAAAAAGGAACCCAGGCAAATCAGGGAGATCAGGGAGGATGGCCAAAGTGGATTACGAGGCGGGAGGAGTCATGGGTGATTGGCTACACCAGACTGTAAATGGACAGGAATTGCCAGAGGGAAATGATAAATAAAACGGTGAGTTAGGAGGAACTGAAGTAGGTGGTAGCAAGGCTATTCCAAGGCTTTTCAAAGGAGGCTGTACTTGTGAAAACGCTCAATATAGGACGTCGTCCATTGATTGCCAACCCTTTGACAGCACAGCTCCTGTTACACTGCCCGTGTGCCAGAGCATGGCTGTATCATAAGACCTCCTCATAATACATCCATGCGCCAGAGCCTGCGTCTAGGGCTTCCTAAAATATTTTCTTGATTAATGTCAATATATTATTAAATAATAGATAAGGAAGGCTGGGCTCTGACCAAAGCTATTAAAGGGAGGCTGGGACATGGGCTCTGACGACATTGAAACGATAAAGAATTGCACGTGCGTAGTGCAAATGGAGCTGTGCTGTCCGAGGGTTACGGCAGAGGTGCTACATAAAAAGCCCAGGATCTGCTCAGGTAATTGGTAATGGGTGCACTTGGTTCTCCCTGGCTGAACTTCTTGGGTAGCCTCGAATGGCATGCGGAGTTTGATCGATGCCAGCCGCCAATCAACAGAAACAGATGAAGAAGAAGAAGGATGGCGGCCGAACACGTTCAAATAAGCTTTTGTAAATAGTCGTCTGAATAATATTTCCGAAAATTGCAGGTCAGCCAAATTCAAAACCCACATGAGCTGACTGAGCACACCAGGGCACTTAAGGGAAAAGAAACAAACATCCCCGCATTCAATGGACAACGCCATCTCATGCATATCTATGCGCCATCTACTGAGCTTTCCCGCAAGTACAGACCAGATTTCAATGCGCATGTGCAGTTAATTTATTACGAGGTCCCGATTTGGTAATTACATGAAAAATTCTCGAAATTATGAGATATTTTCTCGTAATAACGAGATAACGTGTCATTTTTTTAAAATCATGTGAATGCAATGCGCTTCCGAAAGACAGTGCAGAGACAACTTTTGCCAGTAATCCAATTGTTAGTACACGAAAGAGAACAGCAAAAGGTATTTTAGGCTTACATTTTAGCTTATTTGACTTAAAAAGGGCTATCTGAACTACAGGATAATAATTTCCAGGAAAGAATAGTATCTGTTACAGTATGTTGGCTCACTTGGATGACACTGCCTATAGCCTAATTTTATTTTAATTTTGTTTGATAAAGTTTTGGTACAATACCCTTGGCATGAAAAATAATAAATCATAGTGCCAATATTAAAACCTGGAGAAGGGCCAACAAACCCATCAAACTAGAGACTGATAGGACTCACATCACAGTTAAGGAAAACAATGAAAGTATAAACCTGTAGGCCTACTCACTATAGAAAAGTGTTTTATGTAAAGGCAAGAGTACAATGGACCCTACTTCATGCCTGGAATCTGAAATGAGGAATTCTCAGACTAATGGCAAAGTGGTGGATATTGAAAAGCACATAATATGTTGCTGAAGAAAGGACTGCTTATTAAGTTAAATAAGTTCTCTTGGTTATGTGACTGATTAATAGACTTGACAATAGAGGTCAGTGTAAATACAGAATATTCACAACTATATCAAATTGAAAATGGGACTTCAAAAGGCAGTGTTTGTAGTCTTGTGCTATTTAACTTTACAAATAATGATATTTTTTAAAAAGTTGGAAAAAATGTACAGCAGTCTTTGTATCCAGATGACAGGGCCTCATTGGTATGAATGTGAAATTTAAGTTTCATCAAGAGGAAAATACAGGCAGCCATTGTGATGGTGGAACTGTGGGCAACCAACAAGGGTTTTATACTGTCTGCAGTGAGGGCACAAGAAAATGGTTTTCCCAGAGACATAAAGAATTTTTTTTTTAATTATATGGCCAAACATTTGAGCAGTTAAAGGTAACTTGGATTGTTAGTTTTTTTAAGCTAACCTAGAAAAAGCACATTGATGAGGTCAAAGTTAAATACAAAAGGTTAACAATCTTGCAAGATGTCTGTAAGATGTCTGTCAGAGACTAGAAAGCAGCCAGCACATCGTCAAAGGTGTGTCAGGCTTTAATAATCTGCCTTGCGTCTGATTTTTTTTTTTTTTGCCTCCATGTCTTACATTAAACGCATTCCTACTCATTGATTATCCCTACTTAATATGCTAGTTCAGCCTTTATGTGTGTGCAGTCTCTTTTTTTTTTAATTAGAAAAAAACAATATTGGACTGTCAAATTAAACTTATTGTTTGTCAACCATGTGCAATGTTAGATTTTGAATCTTGCTAGCATAATATTAGCTATCTGATTAACAGCTGAGATGAGCTTGGTGGACTATTCAATATATCTCGTTACCAAGTCATATCTATCTTTCATCCTATGTACACGAGTAGTTAACACTGATTCCATTACATTTGAACTTAATGCAACTGCACTGACTGTTCCAGGTCGTAGTCAAACCATCAAGCACTATCAAGAAAATGGAATCATGGCTTATGTAAAACTTTAAATTTCAATTGCAAAATTCCTGAAAATTTAAATTCTGATCTCAATGCATAAGCAGGACAATACCCTTCCATATAACCATATTTAGGAATTAATGGACTCCAGGAAGGCATCTGTCCAACATGGAGGTCCTACAGGGGTTGTAGTAGACTTCAAAGGTGGCTCTTTGAGGAGAGATAAATGTGAGCATAAAATCAGTTACACTCATCTGCTTATATTGACTCCCACACCATGTGGCCACCCCTACTTTTGTAGCCTGTGTCATATCTCTGCTGTGCCTCCAATTAATTTGGCTTTGGATGGAGCCCTCCATCTTCATTCATCATTGCTCTCGGAACGATGCTTTGTCTCTGTGATCACAACATCATCAAATGTGTCCGTCTTTTTAACTGTTTTCATCCTCAGTGCTTGTGACTGCTTTGTGTTAATTTTGGTGTGTTTACTCTGTGATTTTGCCTGGTGCTTTTACTGTTATAATTTTGTGTTGTGTTATGCATCTTGTTGCTGGCTTTTTTTTATTTTTCTCATGTCTTTCTCATTTTGCCTGTGTATTCTGTAAGGCACCTTATGTTGCTTATGATATATAATGTGCTATAGAAGTGTATTTACCTTGCCTTATTGTCGTGAGCACAACAATTACAGAAAAGCAATTGTTGGCAATAACATTATTTCACCATGCTATTGTTTAATGTTGACACAGATCTTTTATACTCCTTGAGGTTAGGACCCTTGCCTTTACATTGCTGGCCTTGACAAACCACAAAAATTACATTTCATCTTTGCCCTTTAATACAATATCTACAGCACTGTAGAAGACTCACAATACAGCCACTACCACTTGGTACAGGTCATGACTCAAGGGTTATGAACTGACAGCTATTTGCCAGTCAGGTGGGGAAAAACTTTGCTCTACATCCAGTGATCAGTCACAAGAAACATTTAACACTGCATAACTTACTGTATGATTTCCAGGTAACATGATATTTGAGGGGCATGAGAGGCACATGTTACACAGAAGGTGACCTGGGGGTTATTTGATGTTACGCAATATACGTCGCGCATGACTGTTTTTCATGGCAGCCAGAGCGGCCTCTAGTGATGAGATGAGATGCAGGAGTGTGTTCGGGTCTGTCTGGAGAACCCTGCTGCTGCCGTCATAACCTCTCATCAGAAGCAGATGCATCGTCAGAATAGGAATGACCTGCTGATGGACTGAACGACTTGCCAACTGACAACAAGTAGTAGGAAAAAACCACAAAAAAGGGGTGACAGGGAAACAGAAAAGAAATTAAAAACTTGAATACAAAAAACGTAACCATTACATCTCCAATTGCACAGGTTATTAATATAAAACAGTCAATGAATACCATTGTTTTCTTAGTTTATAAAGTGCCCTGTCTTAATCCTTTTCATAACTTTCAGGTTAAAAAGCTGTGATGATGGTGACTCACTGATTGCTGGTCGGATAATAGCAACTGGTAAACTAAAAAACTATGTCAACTAACACAAGTACAAATAAGATTGCACATATAACATTTGCAGAATATAACAAACATATTCACATATCAGAGTTATGTCACATGTCAGTGACATGTGATATCAGATACGTGAATCTGAGTCTTATGGAATCCACAGGAGCAAAATAATAATTGATTTGATAATAAATGATTAAAATATTAAGCATGCACACATATACACACACACCTGTACGTCCAGTCTCCATTCCATGTTGTGGTAGGCAGGCAAGTTAAAGGCCAGCTGACTTAAGATGCTGCGTATCTGACTCTGGTGCTGCACATACAACTGTAACATAAACATTTGCACAATTAGCTTGAGTGCCATAAACTGTCCAGCTGACTGATTTAAAGTGTATGCTGCTCAAATCATTTTATGAATAAAAAAAAGGTAAAGGTCACCTGTAAAAGAATCTGGTTAAGCTCTTCACCAAACCCCAAAACCAACACTGAGTCTAGGAAATCTGCTTCAGAGATCTGTATACAGAAGTGCACACATTTGAATGTAAACACAAACACAAGGAACTGTGACACTAGGGACACCTATACTCTAAAATTTTTATTGATATTGGTTTACTGATACCGATTTTTTTAAAAAGAAGAGAATGTTTACCTTTTGCTACTATAGTATCAGTACCTTCTGTCTGTTCTTAGAATGGTCTTACCTATACCATACTGATGACACTGTATCAATAGACTTAAGCTTAGATTAAGGTCACCCATTATTAAACATTCATTATACTCTTGAATAGGCCCTCCTAATATTATTCAGTATATATCAACTATAATACTTCCATATACAGTACATCAGACAAATGCTAAGTGACGCACTTTGAATTTGGTAACTCTTTAAATTAAAACAAGATATCAAAGAGGCAATTAGGCTTTCATACACCCTCTATATGCCTACAAAAACTGCAACAAAATACGCAACTATTCTCTGAGCTGAACCTTAGTCTCAATATGAATTAAACTCTAAATTCAACATTTTCATAAGGTGTATCAAAATAAAATGTGTGAAATCTGACTCTGAACCCTTAGTACAATCTTACAGTAAACTCCAAATTCCACAGCGAATATACGTCAAGCGTGTAGTTGTGGCTTTTCACCTGCACAGTATAAAAGTGCCAAACAGACAACACTGCAACAGCACATGTCTATCTTTTTCGTTTTTTTAGGCTTTTATGCCTTTAACTTGATAGGATAGCTGAAGATAGGCAGAGGGGGAATGACACTCACCAAAGGGCACTTGGCCGAATCGAACCTGGTCTGTGGCAGCAAGGATACATAGCTTCTGTCTATGGGGTGCTCGCTCTACCTATTGTTCAGTGGGGCGCCCTGGACATGTGCTTCTTGTTTACATTTCACACTTGTCCCATGCTGTAAGGTAGGATTTATATTGGTGGCCAATCAATCGGAGTACCACTAATGCAAAAACACACCTGCTGGCAAAGTTCTCTTTATAAATTATTAAACACCTGGGAATAAGTGCACATGGATTAGCCGCACATCTTCAACTTCTTCAAGATGTATGTATGTGGGCCGCTGTTTAGCTTGCTTGGTAGCGTGCGGCCCATATACGGCAGGCTCAGTCCTCTGCACAGCGGTCGCGAGATTGATTCCGGCTACGACCCTTTGCTGCATGTCACTACCCCCTCTCTATCTCCCCGTTTCACCTCTGTCCTATCAAATAGAGGCCAAAAAGCCCCAAAAAATATCTTAAAAAAAAAAAAAAAAAAAAAAAAAGATGTTTGTATGCATAGGTCAGTGGTTACTTACTGGTGTGCACATTCTGCCATCATGCTGGTTTTATGGATAACAACTTTTGTGTTAGAGATGGTATATGTCCCTTAAGCCCCAATTTTGTGTGTACACAATATTTATGAGTGGAACCCCTAACTTGTGGGATAGACCATGGACAATTCAAATAAGCCCAGACAAAGTCAAACTGTCTTAATTAAGCCATGCCACTTAAAGAGAGAAGTGTTAGGGTGTATGCGAGTTACCATGTGTTTGGCACTCTCTGTCATCAAGAACATCAGGCCCTCTACTCCATGCTGCACAATTTCCACAGGAACACCCAGCTTCCCTGGAAGAAGTAGGTCATAATGGATTTATTTTGATTGGCAATTGGAACATAAGAAGTTAGTATGTTTGTCAAGGCTGTCTGATGTAAAGAAATGTCCTTGTAATATATTCGGTTCAGATTATTAATTTTGTGAGTAATGATATTTTTATTTTAAGTAAAGACACATTTATGAAGAAAAAAATTGTGAGAATGCTACATTATCACAAATCATATACACACAGAATGTCGGTACATGCACATCTAGATGAGAATACATTTTTTTTAAACTTTTTCTGTGACCCTGTTTTAAACCACATTGCCCATGATTAGTCTACTACTGCCCACAGTGTAGACAAATCAGCTGTAAATAAGGAGTATGTGATGAAAGGGGTAGAGTCTTACTGGCTGCTCCCTCATAGATCTTGGGGCTAGTTCCTTTCCTCAGGAACTCCAGTGCTATGCGACCAAACTCAGCGACCACTGAGGATAACAAATACATGTGCCCAACTTAATAAAAGCCAAATAAATGATCACCTGGAAGTGGTTGATTGACATGAAACAAAAGACCAAGTATGTGATTGAAGCCCTAAACAAATTCTTATCAGATGCCCTGTTCAACTTTAGTGCAGCAAATCTATATCTGTGCTTTAAATCATGACAGCATCTCTCTGTCTTTCATTTATTTAATCTCTTTATCTATTTTAGCGTGAGTTTTTTTACACTGACATTGATCTTAAGCTTGATGTTAAAATGAAAAAAAAAGTTGTATCAGTGGCAAATGTCAGCAGTAAATTACAGAATTCTGTTAGTTGACATCTTAAAAACATCTGCAATGACATCATGTAATGTTTTACAATCCCGCTAAAAACGTCTATTATTGCTAACATGCATGAAATTGTAATATTAAAACAAAGTACAACTTTTGCTACCTTTCTCCAGTACTTAAATCTACCTGTCTCAAAATAATGATTTAAAAATGTTATGCTGCAAAATCACAGAACACTTAACTCTAGTAGGGTTTTTCCAGCCTAGAGTGATACTGAAAGCCTCTCTATTATTTAAAAACAGCATTAGAATCAATGTTCATACAATACAGTACACAAAGAAAATGAAATAACCTGCAAATTTCAACTTGTATATAGTTTGCGCCAACATCAGGTGAACTTCATTCTGAAAAAAGCTGTCTATGGTTTTCCAGCCCCAAAACACTATTTTAACAGGTTCCATGTCTTAAAGGACATAAAGGTGTATTTTGTTGCAGTGTGATGCATCATCACTGGTCCTTACAAGCAGTTTTAATTTATATGACTGCTTGAGAAGTTTCAGATGTAAATATAATTTTAACTTCCCTATATTACATTAACTAGTTACTTGTTATTTCACTAATCGTGTTGATATTGACAAAAACTAAATTTGAAACACTGTTACAGCTTTAACTACTCAACAGCATACAAAGTAGCTACATTTTGTACATATGCACAGATTCACCTCAATACAACACCTTTGTTATTCTGGTAGTCTAGTTATGAAACTTTTGCTTTTTATTTTTATTTGAAGTGGAGAAAATTTGTATGGAGAGACAGAGATGATAAGAGTTACCTTTACACAGCCCAGCTTTAGTCCCAAAATGTAACTACACATATGGCAGGCTGAATTGCAAGCCTGAATGAAAAATGTTTGCCTATAGAGGCTATTCCTTAACGTCTACTCGAATAACTTCTCTTATTACCGTTCTCAAATCTTATTTTCTGTAACTGATCTGATAACAAACTCGATAACTAAAGTAGTATTACTGTTGTGACGCACATGTTCAAGTAATTATTTTATGTTGGTTATGTTCCTCTCCCAGGTTTTATGGGTGACGGTGGGTCTCTAACCGGTTACATTAGGCTAAGGAGAAGAAGCTGATCCGTTTCAGCAGTCAACATATTGTCATGCTCTTGGTTGTTACGAATGAAAGACAAGTTATCTACCTGCAGTGTCAACCTCCGACAGGAAAGCGAGATGATCTTTATGGTCTTCAGATAAAACCAGCAACATTCTGTTAAACCAACGTCCTGTCCAACAACATTACAACAGTTAACACTCAGGAACGAGCATTTCCTCTCCCTCTTCCTCTTCCTCCTCCTCCTCCTCCTCCTCCTCCTCCTCCTCCTCCTGCGTCTTCTTCTTCGTCTTCTTCTTCTTCTTGGTCTTCTTC
>JAPZDV010000021.1:70177-89118 GCA_029814665.1 Acanthurus lineatus
CCTCTTTTTAAGAAGGGGGACCGGAGGGTGTGTTCCAACTACAGGGGGATCACACTCCTCAGCCTCCCTGGTAAGGTTTATTTGGGGGTACTGGAGAGGAGGGTCCGCTGGATAGTCGAACCTCGGATTCAGGAGGAACAATGCAGTTTTCATCCTGGCGGTGGAACTGTGGACCAGCTCTATACCCTCAGCAGGGTCCTCGAGGGTGCATGGGAGTTTGCCCAACCAGTCAACATGTGTTTTGTGGACTTGGAGAAGGCGTTTGATCGTGTCCCTCTGTGAGTCCTGTGGGGGGTTCTCCGGGAGTATGGGGTGTCGGACCCCCTGATACGGGTTGTCAATTTCCTGTACGACCGGTGCCAGAGCTTGGTCCGCATTGCTGGCAGTAAGTCGGACTTGTTTCCAGTGAGGGTTGGACTCAGCCAGGGCTGCCCTTTGTCACTGACTCTGTTTATAATTTTTATGGACAGAATTTCTAGGAGCAGCCAGGGCGTTGAGGGGGTCCGGTTTGGTGACCTCAGGATTGGGTCACTGCTTTTTGCAGATGATGTGGTCCCGTTGCCTCATCAGGCCGTGACCTTCAACTCTCACTGGATCAGTTCACAGCCAGGTATGAAGCGGCCGGGATGAGAATCAGCACTTCCAAATCCAAGTCCATGGTTCTCAGCCGGAAAAGGGTGGAGTGCCCTCTCAGGGTTGGGGATGAGATCCTGCCCCAAGTGGAGGAGCTTAAGTATCTCGGGGTCTTGTTCACGAGTGAGGGAAGGATGGAGCAAGAGATTGTCGGGCAGATCGGTGCAGCGTCTGCAGTAATGCAGACTCTGCATTGATCCATCGTGGTGAAGAGGGAGCTGAGCCGAATCTGATCTTCTTTCCTACCCTCACCTATGGTCATGAGCTTTGGGTAGTGACCGAAAGAACAAGATCGAGGCCGAAATGAGCTTCCTTTGTAGGGTGGCTGGGCTCTCCCTTAGAGATAGGGTGAGAAGCTCGGTCATCCAGAAGGAGCTCGAGGTAGAATCGCTGCTCCTCCGCATTGAAAGGAGCCAGATGAGGTGGCTCAGGCATCTAATTAGGATGCCTCCCGGCGCCTCACTGGTGGGTGTTCAGACATCCCAACGGCAGGAGACCCCGGGGCAGACCCAGGACACGCTGGAGAGACTATGTCTCTCGGCTGACCTGGGAACATCTCAGAATCCCTTGGGAAGAGCTGAACGAAGTGGCTGGGGTGAGGGAAGTCTGGGCTTCCCTGCTTAGGCTGCTGCCCCTGCAACCCCCGCTCAACTTTCTAACTTACTTGTGTGAAAAAACACAGAAGATATCAAAAGTATATATTTAAAACATTTATTGTGTGTACAAAGAAGTTCAAAAACACTTCATGAAACAAAACTTAACCCCCCCACAAAAAAAACAAAAAAAACAAAACAAAACAAAAAAACAACTAACACACAAAATAGGTCTCTGAGATATATAGGTCTCGGTGATTAAGTGGCAAATAATGACAAAATAATTTTTTAAAAAAGTCAGTGACACCTTTATTGTGGCAGATATACTTAAGCACAAGTTGTTGGACAATTCACCCAGAATTAGGTTTATTTTAATGTTTGTTTTATTAATTGCCATGAAAGCCAAAAATGGTTTGGAGCATTTTTTCTAAACACATCCTGAATGCATCACTTTGGCCCTGTATTGCTTCCTATTTAAAAAAGCCTTTCTGCATTTAGTTATGTTTTACATTAAATTGTTGATTAAAAATGATTCTCTATGCTAATATCAAACAAAGTTTCAGAAAATCATCTCTTCCATGTTGTTTTGAGGAAGTTGTTACTTTTACTGAAGCTCATTCGAGAAAAAAGATTCTGCTTTATCTACTTTCTACATTAAAATGGCAGGTTTGGTTAAACCAGTATTGTTAGATTGACCAATTTTTGTGAAAGAGTACATTTTTGAAAATTTAGCAGGGAATGGCTGAATTTTTCTTGTGACTGAACTGAAATAATGAGAGCTCCAGAAGAAACTAAATGACACTTTCTTTAAAATGAAAGTCTTAAAATGTCTTTTTTTTTAAGAAAACTAACATCAGACCGATATCAACTTGCAGGAAAATTAGTCTAACACTGCCAGACTTCATCTAATTCTGAAGTTCAAAGTTACTTATTCATCAGTAACTCCACAAGAGTTTTGCTAACAAAAGACTCTTAAAATGGTCTCCATGTCTATCTCTCACTAATAATAATCTAATCTCATCATTAATTTAAGCACAAGCATAGCTTTTGTTTGTCATGAATGTTAATCACCCTAGGTATCATTTACTCAAACATAAAAAAAGAGGGGAAAAAAACCCAGATAAAAATAGTTGTAGTTATCCAACACACAGCATATAAAAAGTTTCCCAAGATGGCATAGCAGTGAGAGGAACATAAAATTTACTTCCATCTAGAGTAATGCAAAGAACAGAGATTGAGAATGCAGAGTCGCTTTTACTGTCTACCTAATGTGTACTTATAATATAAACAATGTTACACCAGTTTAAAATGTCAAATTGAAAAGCCATTCTCAGGGCTTTACTTTCAACCATCCAAATCAAGCCCAAATTATGATCAAAACTGTAATCCCACATTCATCAATTTTAAGAAGAAACAAGCCAGCAGAGACAATATTGCCAACAACCAAGCTGACTGCCATTATTTTAAACAAATAAAAGCTCCAGATTTTTTGGCTGTAAACCTACTTATCTTGCACAACACCCCTTTCACACAAGGTGTAGTAGGATAACCCTAACCCAGGTTTGTCGGGCTGCCATAATTTCGTCAACAGCTGTCTTATCATGATCCAGAGCATTTTTGTCATTTTTAATCAGCACAAATGGCCAATTAATTTTCACTCAAATAATTACTTTCAGAAATCAGAGGTAAATGAAAATAAACTGTAGTGTTTGTTTCAAGAGTTGGTTCTCCTGCAGTGAACAGCAGTTGCTACCTGTGACGTATAGCAGACATACAGAACTAAATTATGAGGTTCTAGGCACCATCTTCTCTCCAAATCTTTCTGGCAAGCTTTAAAGGTTTTGAAGGCTAATTCTGACAAGCTCATATGAACTATCACATTCCATTACTCTCTTCTGAGAAACAAGGAAAGAAGAAGGAAAGGACAGAGACAAAACATACGAATGGAAGGTTGGCTGCAGGACTGTGAACATGATTCAAAGAGGTCATGGAACAACCAAGTGTGTTCCACTGGTATATTTAGTCAACTATGCTCCCATAGTTCAAAAACAGTAGCCATTTAACTGAACCCAGTAATGGATTTGCAAACTACCTCTGATTAGGGAAATCGATGTTCTCACAAAATTGTACAAGAATGCATTATTTCAACAGGCTTTTCCATCAATCTATGCAAATCTTTGAAAAGCAGTTAAAAATACAGAAGAAAATATGCAGTGGGACAATATGTACTTAATGACAAATGAATGTCACTGCTGAGATACAAGAGTTAAAGGTCAAAAATGTCTTAATTAAATTCTAATAAAATAAAACAGGGTATGAGATTAAATCAGCAATCATTACTAGTTCAACACTTAAGTTATTATTTTCTTATTGTTTTCTGACCATACAGGGGAGGTTCTTTACCTTGAGAACTCAAATACCAGCTTACTTTAGTCCATTTCTGTGCAATGATAACACATTGTGTTGTTCTGTGCATGAAAGACTGAATCAAAATGCATACTTTAAAAGCATTACAGAGCACCTAGTTGAGTGAATCATTGACACGAAGAATGCTTTTATAAGGCTATGAATATTCAGCTGCAATCCACAATTTCCAAATGTTTGCAACATCTTTGTGTGATTCACAAATGCTAGGACTGCCAGTAATATTAAGGGGAAGGAAATGATTCATTAAAGAAAGTCCAGAAATGCGCAGGGTAGTAAAAACTAGTCCAACTGTCCAGTAATTCTTGTTAATCATAAAACACCAATAATGGAGCAATGGGCAAGATCATATGTAAACAGCTCTGTTGATAAAGTATGATGGGAAAGTCAAAGCAACCAATAGAAAAGTGAGGCTTCACATGATGACACACTCTCTGGATGACACCTTGCCCTGTGGAAGAAAAAAAAGTTAATTGTCTTTAAAAAATTAAATTTCCATATTATACACACACACACACACACACACACACACACACACACACATATAAATACATGTATACAAATATATATGTCAACATTGCAATATTTATCGTTTAAATTTAATTGGTCATTTTTGGTGACTGGCTAAGCACACTGCTGACACTTTTTAATGACACTTTTTACTCACAGCTTGTGCCACATCCTCCTCTTCCTCTCCATTCTCTACCTCTACCTGAGATTTGGTTACACTCCTCCTGGCCACCTCCTACAGGACAGTCAGCCAACATAACTCAAAACAGAAACACCACACCACAATGCTCAAGTGCCCCCACCAAGCACAACACTTGGGAACAGCACTCAGTATATAAAATTGTGGTCTGAGTACCAACTCAAGGACATGTAAACAGAGAAAACAGGTATAATTTGCAATGCATGGATGTCTTTACCTCCCCATCAGCATTGAATAAACTGGTAACCATGTCTTTTCCTGTGCCCCAGGAAGCCTGGCTCTTCCACAACAAGTCAGATGGCGGACAGTGGGACACGCCAGCATCGGCAGACCACACCTGTATACACACAGTGCAGGTAAACAGATCATTTAGTCAAAGACACTGTTGATACCAAAGTAACCTGAATTATATAAATTAATACCTATAACAACCTATAGATATCAAATTCTGATCAACACAATTGTCTGTTATTTTGCTTTTTCCTCACTTTTACTTTCCTACCACTCATTTTGCATTAAAATGACAGTTACAAAAGGTGAATACACACCAATGTTGTATACTGACCAACCCCACAGTCAGCAGGGTAATGCTCAGTGTACTGTACTGTACTAAGCATGAAACATTCCACATGCCTCATGCAAGTAGAATGTTGCCTATTCCTGCAAATAAGAGTTTTCCACTCATGATACTATCTAATCTCTTAATTTAATAATTTAATAATCTATTAAGGCTAAAACAATTACTCAATTGAATTGACTGTTAAAAATCCTGCTTTGTTGAATCCAGCAAAATGATAATGCACCATGTTTTGCTGACCATGTTTTATTAATGCAATCGAATATACGGGTCATAATGGCTGGCTACAGAGGCAGAAGGACAATGATTAAGAAATAATTTATTAGCGTCATTATGCCTGTGAAACTGCTTTTCATGACATGACAGCAAAGGTAAGAAACAAATCTGCCTCATATCCATAAGTCTATTGATGGATTTTTTTTTCTGCTCTGTTTTGGCTGTTTACTCACTAAGTTAATGAATGCTCAGTGGTGCTTTGTTGTGTTTTTGTTAGTGTGTTTGTTTTTTTTTGTGAAAGGTCAAGAGGACAGTCAAATAAAGTGTTGTCCAACAGTGTTTTTCAGCTCTGCTCAAAACTAAGCATGCAAATGTTAACAAACATTGCTGAGACAAGGCGCTAGTGAGTTTAATATTGCTTGGTGTTGGAGTAGTGTTTGGTTTATGTAAAATAGCTTGCATAAGCTTGTAGCTGAGTTCTTCCTGTTAAATTTTATGTGCACCATGACTATCTTTTTACATGATCAGTGTGCTGTTGGATGCTGTTTGTTGCAGAACTCGCTAGCAGACCCCCATTTGGGCTCCTCTGAGGCTTAAGAGATTTTAATGAACACATTTCTGTGTGCATGACCAATTACTCGATTAATCCTAAAAATAATCAGTAGATTACTCAATTACTATAGTAATTGATAGCTGCTGCCCTACTTAATATGCAGTGTTGAAAATAAATTACACAAGCAAATGAGTAAATAATGCTACACTATTAAAAGCAAGCTTCAAGTTCACATTGACGCCACGTGATCAGTATTGGTATCTATCACAAATGCTAATTCCAGCAATTAGGGGTCGGTGATCGACCTCAAAATCCTGATCGGAGGACCCCTTCTAATCTTCCTTATATCCCCAAGATTCAAGAGCAAGCTGTCACTAATGAGTTGTGTGACTTTCTGCACAACCACAGATTATTTGAGGATTTTCAGTAAGGCTACAGAGTACACCATAGCACAGAGACTCTATTGGTGAAAGTAACCAACAGAGCTTGGCAAAAAAAAAAATGTTAACTGATTTTAATTCATTGATTTTGAATAGATTTTTATTGTAATCCTCCTATATCGATTTACACTGCCAGAGATTGAGTCATGCTTTGTGGTCTTGCGTCACCAGCCTCTAATATTTAGCACATGAGAGATCTGCCAAGTAAAGTTAAGTATTGTGTACAGTGTACCAAAAGTACAATTCAGCATAATCCCTTAAGGTTCTTACATAACTAAAAAGCAATTCAGTACTCCAGTAAATAGGACAGGCCATAAATACTACATAGCAACAAGAAATAAACTAGCACACTCAGCCAACTGAACCCTTCAGCTCAGCTGTTAGCCAGAGAGCTAATTTTATGTTAGCAAGATTCAAAGTCAATAACATTTCACTTGGTGAACCAACGGTAAACGTAATTTGCCTGCATGTTAATTTCTTTATTTAAATCTTATTATTTTCTCTGCATTTTTCCTCATAGTTTGAGACCACATTAGATGTGAACTTTTTGAGACTGATGCACTTTCAATCTTGATACCAAATTTTTTATTATTCCAGTGTGTGTCTTTGACCTTCACCCGCCCTCCTGGATACTGGCCTTTCAGACTTTATTGCATGAAGTTTCCTGTTGCCAGCCGAAGGGCGGTGCTACACCAAAGTTAATCAAGTGCGAAACAAGAGAAAGAGAGGACGCAACAAAGAGAAAAGAAAAAAATGTTAAAAGGAAAGAAAAGAACATTTTGAAAAAAAGGGAAGAGGAAGTCAGGCTGTGCTATAAGAGTGAAGTAGGGTGGAAATTGCTGTGTTGCTCTTAACACCCCACTCAAGATAACAACAGTACAAGAGATACTGGCCACCAGAAATGTTGTAGGCCAAGATTGTTGGAAATGGCTCAATGGAAGACAAGAGTCGAAGTAGAATATACATTGAGCATGAGCAGTGTGTTGGGTTTAAAGAGTGATTCAGCACTTTCTGGCGTGTCCTATTAGTTTCTTTATGATGTGTCCCGGCAGGAGCTGGTAAATCAAGGCATGCATGCATGTAAGCATTCACCAAACATGCATGGGAAACCATCACCAGTGCACAAATCAATGCCCAGGCACAGCGGGGTGTGGTGGCCCAAGCTGCAACCCCGGGACACTGGAGCACCCAAGATGCCTCAACCAAGAGGCCGCTGCAGCCACCGTGCATACCACAGGCCCAGGGACCCAGAAGGGCAACAACAAGCACTACTGAAGCACAGAAGCTTGCCCCCAGAGGAGCGGGACACAAGGACCCACCCGCCCCTTAACAGGTGGAATTGAACAATAAATTTAGGTTCAGTGATTTGATAAAAGGCAACCACTTTTATGTGAAGTATGTTGATTATTTTTTTGGGCAGCAGATATTTTCTCCATTGATATGTATTCTATGATGATGTTAAGGCCATGCTCACATATCCACTTAACTAAAATTGTTTTCTTGACGATAGTGAGAGCTGTTGACTGGGATCGATTTTTTGCAAGAAAAATTGTGGTTAAGTTGCCAATTATGCAGAGGTTGGAAGATAGCGGGATCCTACAGTCCAAGATTGTGGAGAGTTTTTGTGTGATTGTTGACCAGAAGTGCTGTACAGGTGAGCATGGCCAAGGGCCTTGGTAATAAGCGTCTTAGCGTTCTGAGTGCACTGAGTGCATACGTCAGAGTGAGAGAAGCTGTTATAGATCTTTTGTTGAGTAGTGTGTGTTCTGTAAAGTACTCTGAATTGAATAAATTGTAGATTGGTGTTTTTTGTCATCTTGGATGTGTTTTTGCAAATCTGGGTCCAGAAGTTAAGGTCATAAGAACGAGATAAGTCTTTTTTCCATTTTGAAATTGGTAGATGTATAGAATTGGAACTTGAGAGTAATTTATATATCTAAGAGATATTGTTTTTAATTTTTTGGAAAAGTTTTGTGACAAAATCTGGTGGGTGTAATATATTCTGAAATGTTAGAGTTCTCTTCCTAATTGTCTATTAATTGTAGATATTAAGAGAGCCATCCTGTGCTGCTCAGAGGGTATTACAGTGCAGGACCACACGGTTAAAAATATATTTTTTTAGTTTTTAAAAAAAAATTATTTAACTTATTTCTAAAGTAGCAGAGTTTGCGACCAGCTGATGACAATGCCTGCAGAGTTTTATAGGTTAGATTTATTGTGGGCTCTTTGTGTTAGCAGGATAATTTCAGGATTGCACCATTTAACCTATAATTCATAGTGTACGCCTACTATTTTTTAACAATAGGCTGTCTAGTTATTAGCTATAGTGTTTTTTAATTAAATAGTTACGAGCGTGTCAAGCTTTCTAGTTAAATAGGCAAAGTAAGAACCACAGGTAACCTAGGTCAATTAATTCATGTTTAATTAATGTAGTCACATGACTATTAAGGGTTATACAGACAAAAACTGTATGAAAACAAACAATTTATAAAAAATATTACATCTACAGAATTTTTAGAACATTTAATTGGTATTAAAGGAGGTAATTAAGCTAATTTAGGTCTAATTTACTGGATCTCTTTGAGTTTGCTTACTCTTGGTAGAATTATTAGACACCCTTTGATCAATTTCAGTTGTTATGCAGATGGCACCCAATTATACTTAACCATAAAACCTCTGGGATGTGAGGATGAGCTATAATTTTCTGTTATTAAACTCAGACAAAACTGATGATACTTGGCCTTAAACAACATAGAAAAACATTTTTTAATGATATAATTATTTAAGATGGTTTTACTCTGGCATCTAGTTCCACTGTAATAAATCTGGGTGTTATTTTTGCTCAAGACTGGTCCTTTAACTCCCACATTAAAAAGGTTTCTAGAACTGCCTTTTTCCATCTTTGCAACATTGCAAAAATCAGACTCATTCTATCTTGTAAAGATGCAGAAAAACTAGTTAATGCATTTGTTACTTCTAAACTATTGCAATTCCTTATTGTCAGGTTGCCCCAACAAGTCTCTGAAGAGTCTACAGTTGATTCAGAATGCCACAGCACATTTACTAGCAAGAACTCAAATGTGAAAGCATTTTTTTATCCAAGTTTTAGCTTCCTTGCATTGGCTACCTGTGAGATCCATAATGGAATTCACAATCCTTCTCCTCACCTACAACACTCTAAGTGGTCTGGCACTAAGAACTTATCTCCCTAATATCTTAAGGAGTTTATCATACCCTATTGTCCAATTAGAACTCTGTGGTTGCAGGATGCACATTTACTTGTGGTTCCAAAAGTTTCCAAAAGCAGAATGGGAGCCAGAGCCTTTATCCATCAAGCTCCTGTTGTGTGGTACCAACTTCCAGCTGTGGTCCATGAGGCAGACAACCTCCCCAAATTTAAGAGCAGACTTAAGACATTCTTTTTTGATAAAGCATATAGTCGGGGCTGGCTTAGCCTTGCCTTGGATCAGCCCTTAGTTATGCTGCAGTGTAGTCTTAGATTATTGGGTGGTTCAGAGACACAATTAGCACTTCTCTCCACACCTCATTTTCTTTTCCTCTTTCTTTTTTCTTTCTCCTTCTCTCTCTCCCTCTGCCTTGCATTTACATTCTATTAATGTTTGCCATCTTCCCCAGACTCTTTTTGCTTTCTTGCATCACATTAAACAGTAGTTCCACAATTTTTTCTTTTTTTTGGGGGGGGGGGCGACTTTATTGGCAAGGCTAGAGTGGATAAGAAGAGAGAAAAGGGAGAGGCAGAGGATGGCAAAGGGCAGGGGAGGGAGAACACAAAAATTTTGATTGCATGTGATTGATGATATGATGATGATGACTGAGTATCAATTATGTACTGTGTTTGTGTCGGTGTATGTGTGAGAAGTTTGTCATTGAAAGTGGCGGAAGTGGCTGGTAGTTGACATGGGGGGCCATGCAAGTTGAGGCTGTATCAGGTCAGACAGCCTGACAGATACTGATGGTTCCAAAATCTTTGTTGGGAATAATTTAAATCAGAATGACAAAAACTGTGTTTGTAACCACAGCTTAAGACAATTTATCCTTGGAAAATGAATTAAAAGTTACCTGACCGTATTTGATTAAGACAGGTTCAAGTTAAATTCTTTATGTAGAGCTGTCTGCGCATGTTCTCATTCATCCAGGTCATGGTTATTCTCGTTAGACTCTAATGACACCAACGACTGTCGTGACAACAGAATGGAGCACTACCTGAGCCACACCTAGGAGCACTAACAATCGTTAGACACCATTGTCTTTTGGAACACCTCCACAGAGATTAAAAACCAGGGACCTTCACCAACTAGTCAGACTAGCCTAGTTTAGTCTAGTCAGACGAGCATGAACTGATGAAGCCCTTTGGATTAGAGGCGAAACGTCTTCACAGACATATTACCTAGTCCAGTTGCCTTGGATTTATTTGCCCAGAATTTATGTAGAGCTCTATGGATTATCCAGAGTCGGGTTGAATATGCTACACACTTGAATTAAGTGTGGGAAAATATTTGTGTGCATGTTTTGGATGAACTCAAAGCCTAAGCCTAACCCTAAACCTTGAAACAAAACTGTTTGTGCAAAGAGTAACTAAGAATAAAAATATTAACAGGAAATTCTTACAAAACATGTTGTCCCTTCATATCAGAGAGAACGAGTACTTTCTCCTTTACTTTAAATTCCTCACCGTGACCGACTGTCCAGCCTTGAGGACAAACTTCGGAGAGAACTTGTAGATGACCTCATCCCCCTGGTCAGCAAGTCTTTTCAACCTCCAGTTACCCAAAGGCTGGTCCTGAAAAAACAGAGAATTTTTACTTTTAACACCAAACCTGTTGATCCACACATACAGAACCTTTTAGCTCAGCTCTTTTCAGACCTCTACAGGCTGCTTTCTCCTGCATTTTTTTTTAAATCAACCTTATTTTATTAGTTATTAACTCCTATCATGGTGAAACTTTGCAAAACACACCAACACCCACTAATATCTGGCTTTTGTCTTTAGTCAGAAAGAATACAATCTTCATTTACTGCTTGCTCAGTGACTGCAGTAGTCATAGTAATATCTCCAGCTTCAGCTCTGTGTAATGTTAATATGACACAGGTGGGAATGATGAAGGTCTGCATACTTAAGCTCTCTTAGAAAAGAGGGGACAATCATATCAATGAAAAGATCTCAACCGTTGTTAATTACTTCTTCCTGATCTTCCATCCTCCCATACACTAGAGACTCAATGGATTTTATTAAAACAATCCCGTTCATTAAACTGAAGGAATCAGAACTTTTTTATCACCATGGATATTTAATCATTATATACAAATGTGCCATTCAACAGGGGCCTCAAGGCTTTGAAATGTTTTCTGAAATGAGTTTAAGAAAAAAAAAGGTGAATTTTTGACACTGACCTTTCACTCTTAGTAGTTTTTAAAAGCTCTCCTTGGGTGTCGCATGCACACAATAACTTCATTCAACCTCTTATAAAAGTTAAAAAACTACAATTACTTGAAACTTTATATTAGCAAATGAGAGCCTATAGTCTTCATTGCCAATTCTTAGACTCAGTTTAACCACTGCTTCAAAAACGCATTGTCAGAAACTGCAATGGTTGGCCTCATTGATTTTACTGCTACCTGTTTTCTAGTGCATACGTAAAACCTGGTACACCCAAAATAAATGAGCAAACAGAAAAGCAAGCTCTGTACTAGCAATATTGATCTATCACTTTTTCTTAAGCAGATTTTCCTGCATGTATGTGCTTATTTTGGAGCAAAAGTGGCATTTATAATGCTGTCAATCATCAACTCTTAATCTCCATGAATATGACTAAAAGTCCAGCAGTTCTGTCTTCTTACTTTAAGTCCAGCCTCACACACCTGCTCTGAATCATTGATCAGTGTAACTGAATTTCCATCCATGTCGGTGGGTGATATAGTGACTGCTCCGCTCACTGTGGCCTCCTCCGACATCAGCAGTTGCCCACTTCCCACTTCTGGAACATCTTTAGGCTCCACTCTTTTCCTCTTGGATGAACGAGATGAAGAAGATCCTGTTATCCTGGAAACAGTGACTCGAGGCGATGGGTTTGGGGACAGCTTCAGTCTGAAAAAAGCAAACCAGTCATTGATCAGATAACGGCTATCCACTGCATCAAAGCAGGGTCAGGGCTGAAACAGGTTAGCACCAATGAGTCACTTCCGGCCATTCAAATGGGGATCTAAGAATACCTGCCATTTAAATAATTTGTATTTAAAAAATACAAAGACAAATTAAAGCTGCAAGCAGCACTGAATTGGCCCTCACACCCTGGCGCCCCTCAGGGAGGGCCAATGTAGCCCCAGACAATGCAGAGCACTTGTGTATTATATTACTGTACTTAAAGAGTTGCCTGTGAATGAGAATTAATGTAAATCATCAAATTTACTTTTGCTTGCGGTAGCCACCAGGGGCACAATGTTTATAACTTCCATTTAACATGTCACTTTCCTAAAAGTGGAATTCTTACTCAGTATGTGAGATTTGAGATGGATCAGGTGAGCAATATATCAGTTACAATGATGTCCCTTCTCATGGCAAAGCGAGAAACTTCGCTGTGCTGTCATTGTTATGCCTTTTGATGTTTCAGGACAGGGGCAGCAACTTATCATCACCACTGTATTTTGATTTCTCTTCAAATTTGATTTGGATCTGATAAACCTGCTGGGAAAGTATATCATATATCATAGATACAATCTCTAGGAGAACTGTTTAATTGCAAAAAAAGGACATCGCTGAAAACATGCAAAAAATGCACAATAAATTCAAAACGGCTGACTTCCTGTTGAATTAAGGTCTTGACATGATACACATGCCTACTGATTTTCCTAACTCTCCCAAGTTCATATTAGATGTTAACATTGAACATGAGTGACAACTGTAGCAAGTTTAGTGAGAAATAAAATATGTAAGGTTTGACACAGATTGGGTTTCAAACACAGAAGTTATAACAATTTCGTTTTACATGAAAATTCACTGTCACATAAGGTCCACACCCTTTCAAGATCACATGAACTTCTATTAACTTTTGATGTCACACACCAAATTTGAAGCTGATCTGATGAATGCTCAAAGAGGAGTTCATTAAAAAATATGGCCACTTAATTCAGATTGGCCAAACTCCCTGTTGGGATTAAGGAATGGGTACAAAAAACCTTTTCTGCATCTGGACAGGATTCATTTTCATGCATGCAATGAAACATGCCATGGGGGTTGCTGCTGAAGGGAAAAAGTGGGTTTTGCATTGTCACAATTTTGTGGAAAAAAAATTGCAAACTGCATTAAATAACAAATACCACTTAAGCGTAATCAAACTTAAAATATGAAACTGACTTTGATTTACAATAACATTAAGCTGCTAAGTCAACTATAAAGGAACGTGTTTTCCAGGTTTGCAAGTTTGTGTGTATATTTTAGTATGCTCTACCTGTGCTCCTCTCCTTCCAACAGTTTTCTGTATGCGTTGATCTCCATATCTAGAGCAAGCTTCACGTCTAACAGTTCTTGGTATTCACTCAGCTGAGCATTCATTCTCTCTCTCAACTCGCTCATTTCTTGTTCTTTTCCTTCAATGATGCGGCGGTGTTTTTCTTGTTCTGTTGACAGAATTTCCTCAAGCTCTCTGATACGATCCTCTGAGGCAGCCACCTGGGGACAAGCATACACATATCTGACCAGTTTAGGAAGCCGAGTGGCATAAATACCTGAAACTGTAAGATTCATAGAAAAGATTTTAGATTTATGTGTACAGGTGGTCATTAAGCAGGAACCTGTTTCTGCAGGGCATTCAGCTGATATGCAAGGCTCTCTGTTCTCATACGGGACTCCTGCAGCTCCTCCCTCGCTGTGCTTATTGCCTTGTCATTAATCTCTGAGGACACCATGGCATTATCCAACTAGAGACAGACAGACTTTGTATGAGAAAGGGTTCTCCTTGCATCTTTAAGCATTTTGCAGCTGAATTGGGTGCTTCTCAGGATAAGGATGGCCAGCCTCCATGGAAAACTGGAACTGCAGCACACTGGTAAATTTGCAGCTTTTTCCCCACTGATAAACTATGTTTGACAGTCAGAGAATTGAAAAACAGATATTGATAGTAATGATAACTTTTCTCTCACCTTGGCCTGAAAGGTTTGTTCCAGCTCTTCCTTATAAAGAGAGACTTGCTCATCATGTTGCCTGCGTAGGTCCTGAGGTAAATCACATAAATCTGGTTACTGCCTATGGTCAAACAATTAACCATTTAAAGCTTAGCAGCTTACATGGTAATTTAGTAGATGAAGTCACACAAACATTTTTTTCCACGGTACACAGCATCTCCACAAACTTTTCCAGCTGCTAAATCTTAGCAACATTTTGACTCAGTAATCTCTCAGTTTTATTTCGGCATGCAGTGGCGAAAAATGTGACAGAATCTTTAAATGGGACCCCGTTCCTCTTTTTCTACTAACAAACAGGTATTGCCATAAAAATGTACATGGTGCCATGAAAAAGAAGTGCGTCTTAAGCATCCAGGGAGCATCTGCTTACTTTTTTGGACTCTGTGGATGGTACAAGGAGCTCCAAGTACAAAGGGGGTCTTTTCACAACATTGGATGCTTTCACACCTGTAGGTCTAGACCTTGGTTCAGACCAAAGAACTAAAATAATACACTGTTGCATTTTAGTTTTGGTCAGGCAGGGGCACACCAAGCCAATGTCAGCAGTCGCCAAAGAATACAGACCGACTCTTAAGTTGCCTCACATCAGCCCATGTTTGAGCCAGTAAGGGGCAAAGAGCAGCCCCTGAACGAACAGTGACATAAAGGCAAACTAGCAACTGGCAAGTACAACTTGGGCCTGCGTGAGAGGTAACAACTCAAAAATTGTGAGGCCAGAAGACTGGAAAAAAACAAAGTGTCCTCTTTTTTCATTACACTTGTGACCAGTCTTATTTCTAGGTACCATGAACAGATTCATTGAAAATATAGCTATACTCATACTGATGATGTCAGCTCTCGAGTCTCCTCTTGTAAATGAAGAATGGACAGTTGTCCCTTTCACCACTACGTCATTTTTTTTTTTTTTTTTTTTTTAACCTTTGTCACTTGCCCTTCTCTTCTCGTGCACCAAGCTGCTGACCAAAGCACCAGAGTGATTATTTGTCGGCAACGACCGACACCAATTAAACAAACAACCCTTGATGGGTGTCAATCGAGAGCCAAATGTGCAAGACACATCAAGCAGACTCAGGTCGCCAACACTCACGGACAGCCTGACGAGGAGAAGGCTGGCCCAAATAGATGCCTATGATCTGTTCTCTGTGTACTTATTACACAGCAGAGAAGCGAGGAAAGGTATTTTGTTAGCGTGCATAAAAGTAAACTGCAAAGAAATAATTAAGATTTTGATAAGTTAATTGCCCAAAATATTTCAATACTGATATTGAAACAATACCATGGCAAAGACCTAATACACAAGGAATAGTAATTAAATAATACATAAGGGACAGTCTTGACATAGTAAAAATAAAGGACTAAAAAAAGGGACAACAGAAGATAGGTATTAACATTACATTTGAACTGTTTATTATTTACTTGTTAAGGCTTTTATTACAGAAATGAACTTTTAACAGAAATCTGGCATTTTTACTTCTTTTTACTTTTTGTGTTGTTGTGAAAAGCCAACAGAGTGTTATGTTTAAACAGCACTGGCCCTATAGTATGCAGTGTGTACAAGTAAATATATACATAATACTTTTATTTGTACTTTCAATTCTTGAGTACATTTATTACAAGAAAATTACTTTGAACATTTGATTTCATGTATTATCAGACATTTAAAGATTTTTACTCGAGTATTTTTTACTGTAAGTGACTTTCACTTTTACCAAAATAATATTTTCACATGATGTCTTTACTTTTTACTCAAGTATGACTTTTGGGTAGGCCTACTTCATACAACTCTGCTCAAGCTCAGTATTATTAGCCTGCAAACTACAGCAGTGCACAAAAGTACACTAAATACAAACTACAATATACGCCTCCTTAAGAGAGGTTTTTTGCTCTGTATGTACGTATAGTGGCATGAAATTATGTTATCAAATCAAATCTGATAACCAACCTGTCCCTCTTTGAATTCCATATACAAGTCAGCATGTCTATCAGCAAATTGCTTTGCTAATGCCAGGTTCACACCGCATGACTTAAGCCCTGATTTTTACGTCTCTAACAGTTTAATGAGCTCCCCAACAAGAGCTCCAGACCAGAGGCAAATAGGCCGTGGCTTGGCACTTGCAAGTTGGTGCTGGAACAGTATGTATGAACTATGCAAAGATGTGAGACGAGAGGCTTGCTGATATGTCCCCGACACCTTCCACATATTTAGCATGCTAAATATCTGTAATGAGTTGGTGACTCCTAAGAAGAGCAACAGCCAGTGAGAATGGCGAGAGGCACACGGTGAGAGGAAACCTGGGGGTGAGGTCACCGTGTAAGCATTGCATGGAACACTATTGTTGTTGCACTTATACACTATAAATAGTCCATACCTGTGGACACAGGTAATTTTGTCGTGCAGCAGCATAGCAGATTTTCAGTCCAGTTTCAGTCAGTTTCAGTCCATTTTTCTTTTTCTTTGTTGTATTGCTGGAAAGCAAGAAACAACTTTGAGTGCTTGTTTCTGGCGGTCATCAATCTCCAATGCAAAACAAATTGTGACTGGCAGGAACTTTTGATCCTATCCCATGTGCAGTATACAATTTCCTGTGTCACTTCTCACATGCTTTTTCATGACAAAATGTAGTTTGGAGACAGATTGTCTTGTCTGGGATTCCTCCTGGTTAAAAGTCTTGTAATGTGTGACCCCACTGTTGCTGCCCAGTCGCGGCGAACCACAAAAAGATTCTAAAGCTTCCAACACAAGACAGCTAGTTGTGTAGTGTGAATAGCACAACGATCAGACAGCTCTGAGAGTCGTTTGGTGTGAACTTGGCATAAGTAAGAGGTGTTGGCTTTCTTAGTCTGCGTGGTTTTGAAACATCTATTACAAATTTTTGAAATCTGTTGGATTACCCTTACTTTTGGTTATATAAGGGAAATAATGCCATATTTTTGCTCCATGTGTCTGCTTTGTCAACAAGCTGAGGACGTCAGCAAGACTGGCACCTGAAACGTTATTAGCCATGGCTCTTTATCTGCTTCTCACCATGAAAGCAAGGCAAGCATATGCAGACACACATATATACACACAGCCTCTCTGTTGCAAATGGAGAAACACAGCTCATTAAAACATTGCCATCTATTTTCGCCACACAATGTAATGTGTTTTGCTTGACTTCCTAGATTAGATCAAAATTAAGACTGATGTGTTCTCATCTAGGCAAGCCAAATCATGGCTCATTTGGAAACAGAACAAATACAAACTTTTCAGGACCATTTTGCACAGTAATCAAATTGGCTGGAGAAAGTTCACTGTGCCTCTATCACACAGTCTAATGGCCACTACAGCTACCAGATATTTAAAATGGAATGTTTTCTTCCATGTTACTCAGTGCATGAATTGACACTGTGAATAAATAATGCCACCTTACTTGACAAAATGATAACTGATCATTGTGTTTGTCTTGATCGCCTCTCTTGGATGACATACACTTTAGTAATGATTGTACCTTCACGCTCAAAATAGAGTATATGTAGGGACATAATCAGATAAACTGCAAATCCAAAACACCTTGCTAAAGGGAAAACACAACTTAAAAAAACACAACAACTTAAATTACCAAAAAAAATTTAATGCAGAAGGCACAGCATGTGCAAAAGCCAAAACACAACTGCATGATTCAGCAATCTCATAGCTATAGTTCTCATAGTTGACTCAACTTAAGTTAGTTAGCCAGTGAATAGAATTTCGCTTACTGTGACAGTTTTTTCCACCAGAGACACTGAAAATAGTTTGAGCTTAATTATAAAATTCTGCTGTGGCTCTTGTGTTTTTGTTTTCCATTACTGTGTTTGTGTTTTCTCTTTTCCAAAGCTTTTTGGATATGCAATTTGTCTAACACGTTTGGCCACAGCAATGAAGCTTTGATCAAGTGCTATTGTGGTAGGCTAGTTCCATTATCCAATAATTACAATGAACAGAGTTTTCTTTTCATTTCAACCTAAAATGGACCCATATTTTGGACAATTTGTGTCATTTTTTTCTACCCCATGGCTCCCTCTGAACCTCCACTTACTTTACAGCCATGTACCTATAGCAGCGCATTGTGCAATGGACATAGCCATCTATGCTTAACATGGGACGCTGTGTTGTTCCACTGGATTAAATGAAGCCTCAACTTAAAGAGTTTTGCCTCAATGATTTTTAAAAATCATACAACTTAATTTTACGACATTTTTGGTGGTTTACACGTTTTGTCTATTAACAATGCCCTCCTTGTAATTAGAGCCCGAGCCCTACCGGGGAAGGGCTCTATTGTTTTTGTACTGTTTTTAGAGCCCGAGCCGTACCGGGGAAGGGCTCTATTGTTTTTGTACTGTTTTTTCTCATTAGAGCCCGAGCCCTACCAGGGAAGGGCTCTATTGTTATTCTAGCGTTTTTTTTAGAGCCCGAGCCCTACCGGGGAAGGGCTCTATTGTTATTGTACTGTTTCTTTTTAGAGCCCGAGCCCTACCAGGGAAGGGCTCTATTGTTATTGTAATGTTTCTTTTTAGAGCCCGAGCCCTACCGGGGAAGGGCTCTATTGTTATTGCTCCGTTTTTTCTTATTATTACGTCT
>JAPZDV010000021.1:115745-125950 GCA_029814665.1 Acanthurus lineatus
AACATTGGCATACAGCAGGTCCAGTGTCTTGTTTTCCCTGGTGGGACAGTCCACAAACTGCTTGAAAGTGGGCAGTGATGCAGCCAGAGTGGTGTGATTGAAGTCCCCAGATATCGCGATGAATGCGTCTGGGTGCCGTGTCTGGAGACTCGCGACGACGGTGTGGATGACGTCATTCGCGAGCGCCGCATTTGCCGACGGAGGAATGTAAACAACCAGGAATATCACGTGAGAGAACTCTCGCGGCAGATAATATGGCCTCAGACTCAAGGCAAGCAGTTCAATGTCCGGGCTGCACACACGCTCCTTCACAGTAACATGACCAGGATGGCACCACTTGTTGTTAATAAGAATAGCAAGCCCCCCACCTTTCCTCTTGCCACTCTCACGGTGACTCCTGTCTGCCCGAACAGTCTGAAAGCCGTCCACAGTTACGTTAGAGTCCGGGATGTCCTCATGGAGCCACGTCTCTGTGAAACACAGCACGCTGCTTTCACGATACACCCGCTGAGTCCTCACCAGGCCCGCCAGCTCGTCCATCTTATTAGCCAGCGACCTCACGTTCCCCATGGTGATGGAAGGGAGAGATGGTTTATATCTCCGCTTCTTTTCCCGGTGTTTTCGTCCAGCCTTACGTCCCCTATACTTCCTCCTCAGCTCCCTGGGGATTTCAGGCCTCTCCCGTATCAGCGCGTTTGGTTGTAACGACAACAGCTGATCCCGAGTGTAAACAATAGATCCACCGCATTGTTGTGCCCAGACGGAGACGCGGTCAGAAAAAATTGTCCCAAGAATGAGACAAACGGCCAGAAAACATGTAAGGAAGTTCCCCAATAATAAATGAGAATGGAATTCCCCCAGAGAGGAGGGAGTAGTTACTAAATAGAGGACTATTTAAGTGCCATTTAGTATCAACTTTGGCTTCTCTTTCAGCAAGCTGCCACATCGATATAAGGAAGCTCACTATGAGGCCGAATCTCAACTTAGCTCTTTTGAGGGGGACATAAGAGTAGACGAGATCCTCTAACCTGTGAGGGGACACCAAATCGCTTTCTATTGCTTTCCAGCAGGAAGTCGATGCGGGGTTTAGCCAGTCTGATAATGGTCTTAAGACAAATGACAAGAAATAGTGCTTGAAATTAGGCAGAGAAAGTCCCCCCTCTGATTTATCACAACAGAGTGTTGTCAGCTTAACATGTGGCCGCTTCCCACCGCAGATGAATTTCGAAACCATCGACTTAACTTTCCTCCAGTAATCAGCTGGAGGTGGTAAAGGTAACATGGATGAGAAGAAATGTATGCGTGGTAAGATGTCCATTTTGATAATCAAAACATGAGCTTGTAATGATTTTGACAAGTAAGACCACCTATCAAGGTCGATTTGAATTTTGTTATAAATGCCCAAAAAGTTTTTACTGGCAATACTAGCTAGTGATGGAAAAATATCTACACCTAAGTACTTGAATTTTTTCACAATGGGAATATGCTGAGGTAATAAATTAGGATCCAACCTAGAGTTTAAAGGAAAAAGAGCTGATTTTGACCAGTTAATTTTGTAGCTGGACAGAGAGCTAAATTTATCAAAGGTGTCTAAAATATGCGGTATTGAAGTGTCATTGTCGAAAAACAACAATGTCTTCATCATACAGGGATATGGAATGCGATGTATTGTTAAAGCTAATGGGGGAGATAAATGGGTGTTGACGGACTTTTTGTGTGAGAGGCTCTAATGAAAGAATAAAGAGGAAGGGGCTTAAGGGGCAACCTTGACAGCAAGCACGTGACAAAGGAACTTTGTGCGATATAATACCATTTGTGGTAACCATTGAAGAAGTTCAACTTCACTAGATTAATAAAGCTTGTACCTAATTGAGAGTGTTGCAGAATTGTCCACAAAAATTTCCCATTCCAGCCTATCAAAGGCTTTTTCTGCTTCAAGCTTCAATACAGCGCATGGTTAGGCTATATCTTTAGCTGCATGAATTACATGGAGTAAACACCGGATGTTATCAGAGGCAAGCCGAGATTTCACAAAACCTGTTTGGTCACATTTAATAAGTGTTGTTATAATCGAGAGGCCAACACCTGGGCAAAAATTTTAATTTCAGCATTGAGGATGGAAAGCGGCCTGTAATTGCCACAGTTAGTGGTATCCTTGTTGGGTTTAGGCAACACAGCTATCAAGGTGGCATTCATGTCATTGAAAAAAGCACCCACTTCAATAGCTGTATGGATCATAGCTAACAAGTACTGACCCAGTTCCTCCCAGAAGGTGAGATAAAACTCTGGGGGAATCCCATCCCATCCCGGCGACTTGCCTTTTTTCATTGCAGTAATAGCCTTCGTTAACTCAGCCAAAGTGAATGGCTCCCCAAGTCGCTCAGCGTCCTCTTGCATGAGTGTGGGAAGATTTAAGTCTTATTAGAGGGATTCACATTCAGTTTTATCCAAAATTATCTCAGATCTGTACAACTCTGCATAAAAAGTTTGGAAAGCAGTGTTTATTCTTTATTCTGTTAAGTAATTTCTGATTTTAGTTAATAGCTGTGATGTTAGAAAACTTTTCACACTTCTGCAGGCTTAGAGAAAGCAGACGTCCTGGTCTTGAGCTATTAAAATAATACTTTTTCCTAGTCCTATGGATTTGGAATTTGGCTCTTGTTTTCAGCAAATTGTTCAGATTTACTCTGACTGTGTCAATTTCTTGACTCCTAGCATCAGTTTAATCATTTGCCTGGTGAGCTTGCTCCAGCTTTTGTAGAACATTTTCAAGCATACTAATTTTGCCAAGTCTTCCAAGTCTTGTTCGGTTAAGGTGAGAAGCAAAAAAAATAGTTGTATTCCTTATAAATCCTTTAATTGCCCCCCACAGAACTCGAGGATCCTCTATTGAATTAATATTGTCTGAATTAAAATCTTTAAAAGTGGATTTAAAATGTTCACAATATTCCTTGTTACTGAGTAACATGGTGTTAAAACGCCATCTTGTGGCTTTAGTCTTGGTTAGAGTTATTTGTGAGATGATGACAGAGTGGTCAGATGAAGATGTTTGATAAATTATGGTTGAGTGGATTTGAGAAAAAGCCATTGTAGAAGCCAATAGATAATCTATCCTTGACTAGGTTTTATGTTTGTCTGAGTAAAAGCTGTATTGTCTTGAGGAAGGGTTTATAGCTCTAAATAAATCTGTGAGACTGAAATCACTAACTAGACCTTGAAATGCAGTAGTAGCCGGATGAGTATGTTGAGATAGTGTGCCAGATCTATCACGCAAGGGATCAAGAACAGGGTTCATGTCCACAACAATAATAACAGAGAAATCAAGTAGGTTACTCAAAGTCTTATTGAGTAATTCCAAAAAGTCAGAACAGTATTGGTTAGGGGCATACACGCAAAGAAATGCAATTTTTTGTCCACTTATATTCGTTTTAATGTAGGCAATTCGGCCATCTATACTTTCATAGTTCTCAGTAATTATTAAGGATAGACCACGTTTCAAAACCACGAGGGCACCACAACGTTTGGAATTTAAAGCGGCAGCAGCTGCAGTAAAATAATGTTGATTTGCCAGTCGTTGTTTATCAGAGTGCTTAAAGTGTGACTCTTGGATAAAGGCCACGTCTATCTTATTTCTCTTTTGCCAATCAAGGCACATTGAGCACTTAATGGGGGCATTTAGACCATTTATATTTCAGCTAGTTATATAGTACACTCATATATTTGAAACAAGACTGGGCAGAACATTCTGTAAACCCGCAGGTATATAATAGTAAAAATTAGAGATCCAATACATAGGGAATACCCAACCCTATGTTGCTAGAAAAAAAGAAGAGAAAAACTGAGAGATACTTACATACCACAAGGTGGCAGCAGCCACAGACAAAACGCCCACTAACTGGGCACCTGATCTGAGAAAGCTGGCTATCACACCATTGCTAAGGCCATGTCCCCATGTTAAATAATCTGTGTGACCAACACAGAACATTCAGTTGAAGAGAAAAAGAAAACATTACAAGCAGGTTGGCCACACAGTACATGAAAACTATCCGTCAAAAATATTACTCTTAGCAGCTCTTTGCCTCGCAATTCAATGCCATTGTAAAGCACAAAATTACACCTGTATCTCAGTGTTAGCGCTCCTAAGAAGGTTTTAACACAAAAACACGAGGGCAATATAAAAGAATGTTATTCCTCTATTAGAGCAGAGTGCCTCAATGTCACCAATTAAACAGACTGTGATGATTTAAGGCTGTATGGGAGAATACTGCACTTGTCCATGAGTCCGTGGTCATTCTGCTGGCCGGGTCTGTGCGTTGAGAAAATCCTCAGCCTCCTTTGTAGTCTTAAAAAGATGCACCTCTTATCCGCGAGACTGCTTCAGCTTGGTAGGGTAGATCAGGAATGGAGTGAATTCGAGGTTCCTCACCGCTTCCATTGCCTGAGAAAAAGGCTGATGTCGTTCAATGGTGTAGCCAGCTGTAGTAACCTGTACCAACTGTAGTCAGCTGCGAAGTGGATCTCTCTGCTGCTGACCTCGATCCGAGAGCCCTGGGCTGCTTTCAAGATGCGGTCGCGGTTGGTGTAACACAGCATCTTGCAGATCAGGGTGTGGGAGCCTCTGTCAGCACAGCGCTCCGGTCCTATACAATGAACCCTCATCACTTCCATCTTTGCGCCGCTAAGAGAAGAGAACCACTTCGGGAGAGAGGATGAAATATAACTCAGTGCGTCGCCGTCGTCAACTTTTTCCGGTAAGTTTATAATGCGAACATTGCCCCCTCTAGATCTGTCTTCAAGCTCCGCGATGTCTGCTTCAAGTTTGGAGCATGACTTTTGCATAGTCTGCTCCGCACTTGACAGCCGGGTAGAGAGCCCTTTTTGGTCTGCCTTCAGCTTCTTTATGTTGATGAAGTTCCTTGTTACCTCCGTCTAAATGACGTCGAGTCGGTCTTCAAACTTGGCGAACCTTGACTCTATGAAGGTTTGCTGTTCTCTCAGAGCGGTTGTTAGCATGTCCGCTAAGGCTAGCTTAAGCGACTCAAGCTTTTTGTCATCATTCACCAGGTCGTGGCCAGTTTTACTTCTCAAGCCTTCGGCCATCATGCACAGAACTCTTGAGGTGAGTCAGAGTGAAGAGACAATGACTTAAAAATACATAGAAGTTGATTTAAGTTAGGGAAAATTGGCAGGAGCAATCGCACTAAGCAGCCATCTCATCTGCAGGTCACATGCAACCCCCATAAATTTGTTTTCTTGAATAAAATGTCTTAATGTTTTCTTTTGACTGATGGAGAAATTTATAGCAGTTTCTTTCAGTTAGTAGTATCTCTAGCTCAGACAAGTTTGTTGGATGTTGCGTGTAATCAGGTTGGGCTCTATTTAGGGTTGTTTCGATTCCATTACCAGGATTTGGAAATGATGCTGATGATGCCAGAAATGCTGGCATCGGTATCGGCTAGTGCTTGTTCTATGCACTGATCAGTTACCACATATTTAAGAAGAAACGAGACCAAGTTAGGTTTTTTTAGCTTTGCTTAACATCACGCACAGAAGAAATCAATTCTTTACACTGCTCTGAACACCAGCACAGAAAGCTGCACTGTGCTGCTACTGGCAACTAGTTTTAGAGCAGCACAGAAATAACAATGTCAGGCATCAGATGGAGCTAGGCTTATGTCAGCTATGAAAGGGATAAGCAACAAGTAGGTATGTGTGAAACGTTTTTAAGGCATGCCGAGGAAGTAAAGAACCACCTGACAAGAAGCGGAAGGTGTTAAGTGTTTTGTTGGAGTTCAAAATCTGAAGACTGACAAGCAGGAATTTACAGTTATCATGACAACAAATAATAACTTGACTTCTTTGATTAGGTCTGTCTCTCACTTGGATAAATAAAAGTCAGATTAGCAGTTGTTCATTTATTGGTATGTTAATTCATCGATGTGATTTGTTTATTTTTATTTTCAATTAAACTATAGAATTTTTTAAAAAATCCTATATTCATAATATATTTGGGCAGGTCTTCAGCCAGCAAGAAAATAAATTAAATAATGGATGAATGGATGGATAGATGGATGGATGGATGCATAGATAGATAGATAAATACACTGAGTAATTCTATTCAAAAAATAAAAAGAAATTATCTAAAAGGTCTCTGCTTTGCTTGCTCTCTAATGAAAAGGCCAAAGCTTTGACAGCTGTGTCTTTTCATGTGGTTATGGTTAGAAATTGGGTGTAGGATGAATTTTAAATGGTAATTAAACTCGAGATGAACCAGATGTGAGCCAGTCAAAAAAGAATATACACCAAGACCGTGGTGAAATTGGCAAGATTTTAGTCTTTAGCCTATCAATTAATGCAATATGCAATATGCAATTAGTGCAATATGCAATGCTCTACTTTTGAGGGGTGGCACAAGTGTTGCACACACTTATATCAGATTGGTAAACGGTATCGAATGATACCCCCAGCCTAGGTATTATAATTGGTATTGGGAAGAAAAAAAGGTATAGCTGGTTCTATGTGACCTTCTTCTCTGAGCTATTGAGGACTCTGAAGTTTTGCTTAGTGTAGGGTTAACAAATGGTAAGATATGGGACTGACCCTGGGGTAGGTTGCACTGGAGGCTTTTTGACCACTTTGAGCATTATAATTGGGTAAAATGTTTTAAATCTCCTGCAATAAATGGAATACCAGACTATTTTTTAGTAGCAGTTGTTGACTACCAAAAGTAGCAGTCATGTAGTTTCTCAATATATGTTTTTGAAAACACTTAAGTCTCAGTGGTTTTCAACACGTTTATAGGACAGTATACACCAGAGTAAAATTGCTCCAACAAAATGCATATCCTGCCCACTGCTGACTGATGGACACTTAGGTGGTTATTTATCAAAAACTTCACAACATTTTGACTCTAAGATGACTATTGACATTTCTAACCAACAAAGGAATGATTTTAAGGCAGAACTCTGGTACTGAGGTGTTAGCTCTTCTGTTCTTTGTTCACCTATGTAAGTGATAATTATTTGGGCCCGAGCCCTGCCAGCAGGGTAAGGGCCCTATTGTAATTGTAGTGTTACTTTCTTTTTAGGGCTCGAGCTCTGCAAGCAGGGGAAGGGCCGTATTGTAATTGTAGTGTGTCTTTCTTATTAGGGCCCAAGCCCTGCAAGCAGGGGAAGGGCCCTATTGTTTCTTTAGCGTTTTCTTTCTTCTAATTATTATTAGGGCCAAAGCCCTGCCAGGCAGGGAACTGTAGTGTTTTTTAGGGCCTAAGCACCTAGGCGGTGCCCTATTGTAACTGTACTGTTTGTACTGTTTTTCTTATTATTACGCCACTTTAAACCTTAATTTGACCCCCTGAACATGCTCAAAAACTCACCAAATTTGGCACGCACATCAGGTCTGGTGAAAAATTTGATAAAATGGAAAAACGGACCCCCAAGGTGCAAAAATGTGCTCTGTAGCGCCACCTAGGCACACTAAAAGGGCCACTGCGGCCCACAGGAATGTCATAGAGAGACCAAATGAAAGCTGAATTGTATAACTCATCAAGGTCTAAAAATCACACTCTGATACCCCTGACCTAAAATCAACAGGAAATCCGCATTTTGCTTTTCAAAATAAAATTGACACCCAAAATTTCACTTTGAACAAAAAATATGTCCTCCGAGGGCTTAAATGGTAGTGGCATCAAAAGCTAATAGATGACAGAGGACACAATGCTTAAAAAAGTTACTGCGGAATTTTTGTCATTACTCAAATTGTTTGGATTTTATAAGCCCTCAAAGTTGAAGTTGCAACACAACCTTGTCTGCGTGTTCGAATTAAAGTAAAAGGGAAAAAAAGAGACCAGTGTCCAACTGAGGCCCCTGCAGTCTAAAGTGAAAGTTTGACTGCTTTGAAACCTATGCCGATGGAAAGAGAACGAACATTCCTACTAGAATATGAAAAGTGTATGGAGATTTAAAAAAAGTTTGTGGGATCTGTTAGGAGGTTTTCAAAAATCGTTTTCTCATTTTTCTCTCCTTCTCCACTCTGCCGGTCATGTGACACACTCTGGGCACCGGAACATTCCGCAATACACGCCCATTATAAAATCTCAGAGGGAGCAGAGAGAACTATAAAACTAAAACTGTGATAACTCAAAAGCTGTACAAGATAGCAAAAACATGTAAATACAAGATTTATAGATCAAAGTCTTGTGACCCATTTAAAATTTTTAAAAAATCTGTAGCTCAAACTATGTTTGACCCGTCTTAGCTCAAACAGGTGTGGGTTTGATGGATTTCTCCATTGGACTGAATGTGGATTTCTCTGTCTGCCTGCATTTATGTCCATCACACCTTGACCTGATCACAAGGACTTCCTCTACCTTTCAAAATAAAAGCCCTAAACTCTTTCAAGATAAAAGCTCTTGATTTTTGAAAATTGACCCAAAATACCTTAATAATGGAAAAAATGGATTAATTGTCTATACTTTAATGGAACGGATACCTACCCCGACAGGCCAGAGTGCAAGGGCTCTACCGATGCTGCTTGCAGCTTTAATTATTATTAGTTGCACACTTTGAACCTTAATTTGACCCCCTAAACATGCCCCCCTAAATAAAGTTTTGGTACTTTTCAGGAGGTTTTCTAAAATGTTTTCCTCTTTCTTCTCCTGCTCCTGCACTATGCTGGTCATGTCACTCACTCTGAGCAAGGGAACACTCAACCATAAACACACATTATCAACTGTGTGAGAGAGCTGAGAAAACTCCAAAACTAAAACTGTGATAACTCAAAAACAGTAAAAGATAGCAAAAACATGTAAATACAAGATTTAAAGATGAAAGTCTTGTGACTCATTTATAATTTGAATGAAGTCTGTAGCTAGAACTTGGCCCAGTTGGCCCAGTCAAAGCTCAAACAGGGTAGGGTTAGGCACAGTAAGGAGGGAGGACAGGACGCCGTCACTGGTTACAGTGGTGGAAGATGGCAGCATCTGTGCTAGGAAATACATTATGTGTGTACATTTTTCATCAATGTCAGGTAATTGGTGAGTAGAGGGGACTTTGATTTAGCACAAAAATGAACTTGATTCATTGCCTGATTTCCACTTTAAAGCAGTGAGTGGAGTTATGTTCTGTCCTGCCTGCATGAGAGAAAGAAAGCCCACACTGCGACTCACATCTCTTGTTTCATGTGTAGGAGTGCCAGCTCTTGAAGCAGCAGTTTCTGTCTCTCAAGAGGGAGAACAGCACTCTGGACACAGAGGTCCATGAGAAGGAGCGTTTGGTGAGCCAGCTACAGATGAAAGTGGCTGTTCTAGAACAAGAGATCAAGGATAAGGATCAGCTCATGCACCGCACAAAAGAGGTGCTCGAAGCCACACAACAGCAGAAGGTAAGAGCTGCAACTTAAAATGCATGTTTTTTCAGTCACCTAAAAACTCATTATGGGTGGGGGGGATAACAGCAAAATGAAAGTAAGCCTAAGTTACACTTATAGCATATTCTTATGGACAAAATATCATACGCACCTTGTCTAGTACATTTTTGTAGGCATTGTTACCCATTTAGATTGCTACTGCTTTTTTCCACGGACCAAATTTAGTTTATTTTAATCACACATTGTAAGTAAAGCTGTGATTATTTGTAGCTTACTCTTCTGGAATAGTATGTTCTTTAATTACTGTGAACACTACACTGTAGTTTGTGTTGACCCTATAGCACATGAACACATGAACAGTTCAGCTCATTGAAGTAATCACTAGAGCATCAAATGTGGATTTATCCGATACTGAAAATATTCCCTCACAGTATTTCTTTTTTTCCTCGTGTTTTTTAAATCTTTTTTTTTTTTGTTTAAATAAAAAAATCTAATTTTTTATTTGCTTGTTGATTAGAAAACATTTTGCTATGGGATGGCAACCATAGATAGGTATTAATATTAAGAAATACTAACTAATTTTTGTTATTAATCTTTTAAAAATTTGTTGACAGTGTAAAAAACTACTTACAAATATGTTTTTTGTTCTCTTGTTTACTAGGAATCACTCGAAGAAAATGTTGGAAGTAAAGAATTTCACATTAGAAAACTTGAAGCAACGGTAAAATCACTGTCTGAGGAATTAATTAAGGTTTGTGTAACTTAAGAAGAAATGCACATCTATATATGTGTGTGTGTGTGTGTGTGTATATATATATGTGTGTATGTGTATATATAAT
>JAPZDV010000021.1:137597-150574 GCA_029814665.1 Acanthurus lineatus
GATGTAAGTTGCGATGTTTTAAGCGTGTTTGTTGCGATGAAATTGCTGTAGACAGTGAAAATTGCTAAAAAGTTGCATTTTCTTCTTTGTTTTGTATAATTCATTAAAAATCAATGTTTCTCGGTAGAAAAGTGTTTATCAATCAATGATTTTTGTTTGCATTCCACCACAATATTGCACTGGGTGCAAAACAGTTTACCTCCGCTTTCGTGAAGAAAATTAGGGAATTGTTTTGCACGGTCTTTAGCAGTAATTTTTGTTGGTAAGTGAGAGACATTACTATCGCACCTGTCTGCATCTTCAAACCATAAACAAGGAAGTGAATTCAGTGACGTATGTGCATTACGTTTGCGCTGGGGGCTGCTATGATTGGTGGAACTCACAGAAGGTTGGCCAAAATTACGGAAAAGTCGCAGTGATTGGACAAAATTGCAAGGTCGCGCAGAATGCACAGAGATTTGTTGAATTTTAGTTCAGTGTTGCGATCGCAACATCGTGAATTCCTGGAGAGACTGGCTATTGTTTTGTTCCATGTGACAATCTACAGGGTGCATAGGGATATAAGGGCAAGTACATATAACAACAGGATACCTGATCTTTTGAACAATTGATATTTTCTATTTGAGATCAGTGCAACTCTGACATTCTTCTTAGCAGATTGGATTACTTTTACCTCACCTTGCATCAAAGGAAAATCTGAAAATGTAATTTGTAGATCCTTCAAGATAATTGGGCTTTTCCTAGGATAGTTAGGTGAAGGGAGAATTGGGCCTTTAACTGACCAGATTATCTTGTAGTGTGTGACTGCCTTAACTTGATTTTGCTTTGGTGCTCTGTTGTGGTTTGAGTATCTGTATTAATACAACTCAAGTAATAATCTAACTCCCATTAGTGTAAAAAAAACTAAAAACATTTCACTTCATTTTTGGTGTCAGCTTTTAAGTTAGAACTACCTTTTATTCAATTTTCAAAAGTTTTTAAAATCATCATACATGGATTTGGCACTCATTAAATTTTTATTAACATCAGACCAGCAGTCCTTTCACACCCTTCATACCCTTAAATATGCCAAGTGAGTAATCTTTAATTGAGGACATGCAAACTATTCCCACCTGTGGCCGAGGATAACCAGAGGCATGGCAGGACACCCTGAGGCTGTCTCCTAGGCGCACAGCTAACCTCCTTGGCTCCAGCTGCACTAGTGGAGGGATACACACCAGGCTATTGAGAGGGACCTCCACAAGACTTAGGTGGGAGAGGCGTGGCGGTTCTGTGCAGATCAGCCGACGCTCTGCAGAACTGAGCAGCCGCTGGCCGTCTTCATCAATCCAGCTCCTCAGCCAGTGGAGAGCACAGTCACAGCGCCATGGATTGTCTACAGCAGAGCAGAGGACAGGTTGTTTGCTTGGAATTTTACTTAAAGACACATATATATATATATATGTATGTATGTATGTATGTCTTTATTCTGTCTAGCCTATATGTATATATGTATAGGAGGGTTTTGAATTGTTTTAGACTGATCTCCAGGAACAAGGTTACTGTACTAATAGGATTAAAGGTAACCAGAGAGCAAGAGAAATGAATTGACTTCATAATGAGTAACTTCAAGAAGAATATGAAATATACTAACTCAAAATATTTCAGATTTTTTTAATTTAAAGGTGTTCAGTCAAAAGAGCTTTGCCCTCTTTGTTCATCTATATATACACATTGCTTTAATATTATCCCTAAATTGATGGAACATGGTAGATACCATGGTACACCTTTATGTATATGATTATGCAAACACAACAGTTTGCAGTTTGAAGAACAGTAAAAGACAAATATGACTGTTAAGTGTCTCTAACCCCACTTTCATCCGGACCATCCCTAATCTTTTTTTATTTACATATGTATCAGTAAAGCAGTCTCACCTGTGATGCGCAGCACCTGCAGGCTCACTAGAGGCCGCAGGGAAGTAGGGCCAATGGTGTGAAGATTATTCCTGCTTAGATCCAGCAGAGCCAGAGAAGTCAAACCAACTAGAGCCTGATCAGCTAACATCTCTATACTGTTGTGCTGCAAATGGAGTTCCTGCAGGCGCTACAAAGACATGGAGTGACATATCATTTGTTGAGATTCATAGAGGAATAAAAAAGAAAACCGTGCCGAGCAGAGGCCTCAGATGACATTTTGCAAAGCTCTGTATTGAGTTTAATGTTAAAATTTGTACAAGTTCAATCTAATGAAAATCAGACACATCTCCCAATATGCCTTACTTGTAAGCCACGGAAGGTGTAGTCTAGCAGGCGTGTGATGTCATTTCCTGCAAGGTAAAGAATGCGCAGATGTTCAAGTCCCCGAAACATATCTGCTGTCACCATGTGGATCCGATTCCCATTCAGAGCCAGCTCCAACAACTGACCCTGGTTCTGGAAAGAGCCAGACTCCACTACTAAGATGGTGTTGTTCTGGAGGAGAAAGGAGGAAACAATGATGAGGGAGATAAAGATTACTAAAAAGAAATATTTGCTGCTGGTTACTGCTGGGGAAATGCAGCTTCTATTAGTTATATTGCTTTTGCACTTCGACAAAATTAGTACCAAAAAGTGGTACTTTGGTGCTGTTCTTTTGTTTTTATCCTCTCCTGCAGGAGCACACACCTAACTTGGTTCCATCTGGTTAGAATATATTTCCCGCCCACATAAAAGGGAAATTTGATATGAAGGGAACATGTCTGTGAAAGTTCTCAGTCATCCAGGTCATGGTATTCGTAGCAAGGTTTGTCGTAGGCAACTGGACTTGATAGAGTTCTTGAAGAAGTTTCGCCTCTCATCCAAGAAGCTTCGTCAGTTCTAACTGACTGGTTTGGGAGCCCAGGTATTATACCTCTGTGTGGTCGTTAACACTTAAAAAGGGGTGGGTGTGACTCATGTGCCCACCCTTCCATTGTGTGGACCTTGAGTTTCACCCAGGGGGGAGGTGTGAATGAGGGTCGTTAAGGTCCCTGCCATCATGTGACTTGTTGGCGTCACCTAGTTTCAGGTGGGTATCCAACTGCCTGGGGAGTGATCTTAAGACTGCATTGTATGTGGAAGATAAATTGTGTCTTAGACCACCTCCTCTATTGAGAGATGGCCTTTCCAGGTTGACAAAAATGGCCTCTTTTACTCCTCTCTCAAACCATCTGTCTTCCCTGGCCAAAATACGGACATTGCCATCCTCAAAGGAGTGTCCTTTAGCTTCCAGGTGTAGATGGACTGCTGAGTCCTGACCAGAGGAACTGGCTCTCCTGTGTTGAGCCATGCGCTTATGCAGCGGTTGTTTTGTCTCCCCAATGTACAGGTCTGTGCACTCCTCACTACACTGGACAGCATACACTACATTTTCCAGCTTGTGTCTGGGTGTTCTGTCCTTGGGGTGGACTAGCTTTTGCCTCAGGGTGTTGCTGGGTTTGAAATGCACAGGAATGTGATGTTTATTGAAAATCCTCCTGAATTTTTCCGAAACACCCGCGATGTAAGGAATAACTGTTTTTCCTCTTGATGTTGTTTTCTTCTCTCTCAGGCCTGTTTCGTTTGTTGGTTTTGATAAAGGCCCAGTTTGGGTATACACAGTTTTTAAGAGCTGCCCTGATGTGCTTCTGTTCCTTGTCCTTACCTTCTGTGTTGGTTGGAATGTTTTGAGCTTTGTGTTGAAGGATTCTGATGACTCCTAGTTTGTGTTCCAGTGGGTGGTGTGTTGAAAGTGTTCATAATCTCAACACTATTAAAAGTGTTAATTTAACTCTGAACCAGTGATTCCCATATAAACACTGGGTCAGGGTCAGTGTTTATGTGTGTGTCAGTGAGCTTGAACTGTAGCTTAAAGTATGTGGAAGCAGTCGAAGTTAAAAAAAGAGATGGGTTTTACATAAACCATTCTTGCTTGAACTACACACAAATACATGAATGTAACAGACACCCATTGTAAAATTTTATGCAGTTTTTTCGCAGTTTTTGTTAAAGGGTTTGGTAAATTTTTACCAAAATATATAGCACACCAGATTTTTTTGTGTGTGTGTGCTCCCAAAGGTGTGGGACCAGGAAGGGTTAAAAAATCAGTACTGAAGAAAAATGATAATAAGCAAGAATAAGAAAGGAAGGTTATAAAAAGTGTTGCCTATGTGGTTTGCACATCAGGTGCACTTTATGAGTGCTGAGGCACATTTATCTGGCGGGTGAAATTCGGAGGCATGGAGGTGCCTTGCCTGGGCCAGACAGCCAGGAAAGCTTGTAGGTCAACAGGGTCAAGGCAGTTCAATCATTTTCTGTTGCAAGGATTGGAATTTGTTTTTTACCATCCAAACTTGGTCCAAATCAATGAAATCGACATTTTACTCCACCAAGATTTGACAGTTAAACCAATTAAATCATTAAATCATCAGTGGGCAGGATTAAACGCTTGCTGTTAAACCCACCTTGTTGCATGCTGCAGAGAGATATTCTTATAATCAAGAGTAAACCAGATACAGATCCAGTTGTTACCATTTCTACACTCAGGAATGTTTTCTGTAAATAGCCTACCATAGAAGTACCATTCAGTTAAACAGTTGTTCATGATCACTTGCACTGATTTTCTGGTTACAGACTCCTTGTTCACCTCCCTAAGATCTTGAGTGCAGCCTAATTAGCCAAAAACTAACTAACACATGCATTTGATTAGCACAGTAATACATTTTATTGTTAAATATTTCAGGCACAATTAAAAATAATTTAAAACATCCTTTTAGACAATCATTCATCTTTTATTATGTGATGAGTTAAAATAAATTTAGATGTCACTTATATTAACTTAATCACAACAGGAAGAGTTGGGGATGATGAATGGTCTAGACAAAAAATACATAAAAGAAAAAATAGAGATAAAGAGAAAATATGTCATTAAATAAATTACCTCCAAGGTATTTATTACATCAGCTTTACATAAAAACATATAAATAAATAATAATAATAAATCAGTGCAAATGGCAACCCAAACTACATATTTCAAAGTATATTCTGTTTTTTTAAAGTAGCATAAACACAGGTTAATTTGAATTTCAGTTTTAAATTAGGGTTCTTTTTCCTAGTTTATTTCCGGCAACCACATTTAAATTTAAAAATATTTTTTTGTTAAGTTGAAAACTATTTTTGACATTCGAAATAACTCTCTGAAGGACAGCAAAAATTTAAAATATCATCAAAGTCAATAATACACTTGCCAAAGTCTAATCCCATGAATAAAGCCTACTCAAGGTTAGATAAGAACAATAAAACAAAGACAAGAGAGTATTAAACATATCATACGGGGGGGGGGGGGTTAGTTTTGCCATGAGATTGCACCGAGATCATTCAATGGATTATTTATTCTTCTTTATAACAGAGATCTTAACAGGGTTAAGGATTTCTTGTACATTTGTTACACATAACTATATAAGTATACTCTATTCCCACAAGACATTAGACAGAAGATTGGTAAAGAGTCAGAGAAAGTTCAAAATCGTTTGAAGTGTTCTAATTTTTTTTGGGGGCGTATTGTTGTTTCTTGTTTGTTTTTGTTTTGTTTTTTGTGTATTTGGTAAAACAGAATTAGGTAGGTTGATAATGTCCCTGTATGTTTATTCATTGAGAAAGAAAATGTGACCAGGTGGTGTCAACTCATTATAATCAAATCTATAAATTCAAAAAAAAATGAACACAGTAAGTAATAATAAATTTGTAGGAACTGAGTTGAAACCAGAACCTTAAGAAGTTAAACTATTATTAAAACAACAGGTAGACTTAATTAGTCAATTACATGGAAGTAGGCTTAACTAAGTAAGATAGCCAAGATAGCCAAGAAAAGCCGAGATTGTTTTTTTTTTTTTATTACTACCCACCCCCAGACATTCATAATAAGCTTTACAAAAGGGGCATTTATTGCAGGACCATTATATCAGAATGCTTTACACCATAGAAGTGTTGTTTCAATGTCCTTTGTCCTGTAGTTTAGTTTATTATGAACACACATCTGTATGGAGTGTCTCTCTTAACGCAATAACTGCAGTAAACATGTTTACAGTAGTTGAAATACTGAACCATAGATAACAAATGATGAAATAATAAAACTGTAGTTAGTTCATATTTAGTTTTCTCTCCAGCACTTTTTAGTTTGATTTCCCTTTTTCCTTCTGATTAGCTAAATCATAATTTTACTTGGTGAGTCTCCATTTGTTCTGGTATCCTATCATTTTTGTAGTATCCAGGCCATTTTATTTTTACATTACATACTAACCAGATTGGGGACATCAGAAGCTGAGGGTATTGGTAACAATACTGCCTGCTGAATACATTGTTGGGGTTCTGGCCTGTCCATCAGCTGGTCAGTTAGTCGACGGCTGTAGTAGTGCGAGCACAACAGACTGGGGTTCGGATGGAGCACATCATCTTGCTCCTCTTTCTCTGACAACCCCTGTTTCCACTCTGCTGGAAGGTGTTGGTGTTCTGGTGAGAAAGCTTGGTTGCATGACTTGCTGTTTCTTTAATCTGCAGTTCTAGGTGTCTCTGGATGGCAAGGCCAAGCTCCTCAGGATCAACAGAGGCCCCATACACCTCCCATGTCATCCCCTCTGCATCCCACTTGACCTCCTTTACAGGGGACTTGAGAGCACCATCCACTCTCTTGCCTTCATCAGTGTCAGTGGTCAGAGTTCGACTGCAGGAGGTCTCACTCTTGCTCTCCTTTGCCAGACAAACCTGGGGGAACACATGAGATGTGATGGTCTGTCCTGTCTGCACCCCAACATCCCGCAGCTCTTTGTTGGTGGTCATAGTCCCCATTTCTCGTGTTGTGGTTCTGACATGGCCAAGAGGACTGCTGCAGCATTGCTCTAAACTAGTTTGTTTTTTGGACTGTAGCCCAGCACCAGGGGGCAGCAGGTTGATTAAAGAGCAACTGAGGTTGCAGCACCCCAGGAGGTGTTTGGCATCCAGGCCCGCCTCACTGACAGATGACATGAGTCGAGGCAGGGTGAGATGGTTCACAGCTAAAGAAGGTGCTATTGTACTCTGGATATTGCAGCTTGACTCTACATGGTGTGGCAGCACCTGGGAAGGGGTTGGGATGGGCTGGGGATGGCAGTAAGCGGCAAATGTGTCCTCAAAATTGGCATGATGGATATAAGAGCCACACCAGATTGCCTCATCACAATTAGGGGGAAGATAGTCCTTTTGTTCAAAACTTACTGCCTTGTGGGTGGGGTTACAGATGCACCTGCTCTGAGGCTGCTGTACACCATCTTCTCCACTGTTTTTGCCTCTGCAAATTGTGGTGATAATGTCACACTGTTGCAGCTGCATGGGCTGTTTGCAGGCTAATATGGAATGACATTCAGCTTCTTTCATACTTCTATCTCCTCCATGGTAAGTAAGTCCACAAGCCTCACTGTCTTGAGCTGGAGGGGACATTCCCTGTTTGACCAGAGATAAAGGGCTTGAGGAAGTCATGTAAGTGGGCTGGGAGGTTGGCTTTATTCTTTGCACTGTTCCGCCAGCACGAGGGTTGATTACATTCGGTACTATCTCGTGGTGTGTTTCAACCAGACTCTGGGGGTGGCATAAAGCATGGGAGGGCACACAGTGTTTGGATGGGCTTTTTTCCTGTTCACCCGGCTCTCCTCTAACTCTCTGACTGCTGAGGTTAGCAACAGTTGCTGAATTTTTTTTACACATCTCACTGACAGCCTCTTTTGGCTCCTCCTGATAGGTGTAATCTGGTTGTCCAGCCAGTCTGGAGTTTGTTATTGCCACTGGAGAGCTCTTGGAGGTTTCATAGAGTGACTGAGCAGAGAATGTAGATCCCAAGGAAACAGCTCCCTGTAGTGGGTGCAGCTCCGACACAGGGCACTCAGCTGCTTCCATGGAACACCTTTGAGAAGACATAAAACACAGAGTGTGGCTATCTCAAACTTGATCAGCTCAGACAAAGCACACACAAAACAAAGACAATACCATAATCAATCAATCAATGTTTATGCATTCTTGTATCAAGAGTGTAAGAACGACTATTGTTTATTGCATTTCTTAGTTGATACAGGGTTCTAGTTACTGAGAAGTTCTCTCTAAAATTACTGCCTTGGGATTGTATGCATGCATGACCCAATCAAGTTGCAAATTCCATCAATCCTGTTTAAATTCCTATAATTTATGTTATGGAGACTTTATAGAAATTTTCATGCGATGCACTATCCAGGCTTGAGAAAATTTTCATTTCCTCCTTCGGTTTCTGAGTTACAGTGTTGATAGTGTTAAGTCCATTATTTTTGTTAATTTTTCAAAATTTGCAAAAAATTTTTTGTAAGTTTTGTTAATAGGGATGCTCCAATCTGGATTTTTTTGGGCAGTTTCCTTTCCCCTTCAAGATCAGCCAATACTGATACCGATACAGATACTATTTTTTTTAAAAAGAAGAAAATGTTTACCCTTTGCCAGTACAGTATCAGTACCGTCTGTCTCTTTATAGAAAAGTCTTACCCATACTATATTGATGACACTGTATTAATAGACTTGAGGCTTAGATTAAGGTTGCCCTTTATCAAACACTCATTAAACTCTTGAATAGGCCCTCCTATTATTATTCAGTACATATCAACTGTAACACTTCAATAATCAGTATATCAGAAAAATGTTAGGTGATGTATTTTGAGATTGGTAACCTCTCTTTTAGTTAAAACAAGATATCAAAGAGGCTGGCTGGCTATTGTAAAATAGAGTAGAAACAATCTTTCTTTAGACCTGAAATCTACAGTAAAATAAAAAGAAATTGGGACATTCAATTAGTTTTCTGTATGCCTACAAAGAGCGTAACAGAATGCACTTGTATTTTCTGATTCTGAACCCCAATACAATCTTACAGTAAACTCCAAATTCCAAAGCAACAAACATAAAGTGTGTAGTTAGGGTCTTTCTCCTACACAGTATAAAACTGCCAAAAAGATGACGTTACATAGCAAAGGGTGGTGGGCATAATCAAACCCACTCTGCTGCAGCAATGATATACAGCCTCTGTGTATAGGGGGGCCCGCTCTACCTACTGTGCTGTAGCGTGCCATGGACATGTTTTTCTTGTATTTGCTTCATGCTGTAAGCTAGGCAGGTGTAATGGGGATTCCTACAATACAAAGAGAATCCTTTTTAAATTGCACATTAATTTGGACATATATGGCTCGGCTTGCTCATAAAAGAACATTTTTTGGATTGAGTAATTTGGCGACAACCCAGTTATTTGTTGTAACAACCGGTGACTGATTTAAATCAGTGGCTGATCGATTGGAGCACTAGGCTTAATCGTTATGACTAGGGGACTTTGGAAGGCATTCTATAATCTTAAAAAAGATCTTCATAGAGCCTCTCAGAGAATGCTTTATTTTCTCTAGTTTCAAAAAATTAGAGTACATTATATATACATTGTGACATAAATAGTGCAGCTGGCTCATAAAAGATCGCTTTTTTTGGATCAGGTAATTTGGCAACAGCGGATTGAGGCAATTGTAGAGAAAATCGGCCTACCAGGCGCTTGCTGACAGGCCCTTCTTCTGAGCATGGCTCCAGATGAGAGCTACAGGCTTTATAGTGTGCAGGGTCCTTTTTCTTCCTCTTTTCTCCCTGGGGTCTTTGGGAACCATTCTCTGTATAGCCCTGAGGCCATTTTGCCTATGGAGACCCTACCAGGCAGACAACACAGCCCCAAGGTTCACAGGGGCATGCAGGTAAACGAATCCAATATTGTTAAATTGTTAAAAGCAAAAGGAGAAGTAGTTTGATGGCATAACACCATCCCACTCGTCTTTTCAGATCAAAATGTACTGTCCTCTCTATTGCCTCAATATGAAGCAGTCTCTAACATGGATCCTGTGGGCAAATATTAGTTTTATTTTTGAGTCAGAGCAAAGTCAGCTGTCCATGAGTTCATTAAATACACCATAGAACTGCTGGTTTAAGATTCTGCCTCTCCCCTATCCCACTTAACCGTCATCAATATTAAGAGACTTTTTTTTTAGTTTATCTGCTTGTTCATTTCCCTTGACACCCCTATGAGCAAGGACCCCAGCAAAATTGCACTCTAAACCCACAAAATTGCACTCTAAACCCATTCTTTCTGATTTTCTTTCTCTAAAGTATTATTTTAATTTTAATTTTTTAATTTTTATTTTAATTTCTAAAATGGGTATAGTCAGTATAATTATGACACTGAATCAATAAATCAGCTGTCACTGTAACAGTAGTAGTGGCAACACACAGATAGAGGAGACCAAGAGACCAAGAAAGGAACAGCTGGTAAAGAATCAGTTTCTCAAAGCACTTCATCAGGATGGGGGTAGGATGGAGGAGTGCCACAGGGCGGTAGTCATTTAAATCAGACATGGCAGACTTTTTAGGCACAGGGATGATGGTGGCTGTTTTGAAGCAGGTAGGAACACTCTCCTGTGACAGTGATATGTTAAAATGTCAGTAATGACATCTACTTGCTGGTTGGCACATGTTTTTAGTACACGGCCAGCCACATCTCTGTAAATAAGAGCACCACAGTTTCTGGTTTCTCTTTGCTGAGTCAGCCTGACTCTTATCTCATCCATTTTATTGTCCTGCGACCAGACATTTGCCAGGAGCAGGCTGGGTAGTGGAACAGCCTTTGATCTGAGCCTTCTTAGCTTAAGTCTTTTCCCGGCCCGTTTCCCTCTCTTCCTGGGTCGACCACACCGCTTGCGATGACGTCTGGTCCGAATGTTTTGATCATCGGATCTGGATATGCCGAGATAGTCTCAAGGTCCGCCGCACTTAATCCAATCATTGCACTTCGTCTTCTGATATTGAGGAGTGTATTACTGTCATAAGTAATACGATTTTCAGCAACAAAAACGAGAGACTTGCTCCTTTTTCCGTTTTGTTATACTTAAGTTGAGGGAGCCACCAGTGCTGCATGTACATGCGCCACCATTGCCATGGTAAAATAATTTGGTCCTGCAGACTGTTTTTTTTACAAATAAATGTTAGGGTTGTAACAAATTTAGGATTAATAAGTTTGGGGTTTGGGTACGTGGTCATTATTTTTCCAAATGACTCTACTGGCCTCAATGTAACCATTTCTACAATTTTATACATTACAAATGCAAAACATTTAGCATAAATTAATTTTATGTTTATTCCACTTGTTGAAACAGACAAGTTAGTTGGGACTCTAATATTCTAAGAATTCCACTGTTTGATGTCACATACCAAATACTCAACTCTTATTTAAGTAGTTTGTGCATACTGATGCTTAAAATTAACTTTACCCCCTACAACAAATGATTTTTTTGTTCTTTTCCAGTAAGACTCTGCTTTTTGCTTTTACATAACTCACAAAGTCTGCAACTCAACTAGATCCTTGAGTTTCATTAATCCTGATTTAAACTAGGCATTCACTGTATGATTTAAGCCGGTCTTTGGCCAGATTATTGAGCCACAGGACTTCATTTAAAATTAGGCCGAATTTTGAGCTTTGCCTTGACATCGCAGGTGATTTACTTGTACGTTGAGAGATGGAGTTAAGCAATAACATTTATAAAATTGTACAGTGTATGCCTGGCATAAATGAGCAATCCAGTGGTGTGTTCCTCGCTAATGTATTATCGTAGGCACGAGAGAGCAGGCCATGTGTCATAGTAACACAACCATGTTGATATTCAGTACAATATTGCGACCTGGAGTGTGATACTGCTTTAATACAACAGATCTACAAACCCAGTTTTAAAGTTTACAAGTAATAAGTGACAACAGATTGTGAAAATATAGGGGGTCATTAAAGATCTTTCTATTTTTGATATAGTAATAATAATAACAATAGAGAATAATAAAAGCACATAATTTTAATCATTTTTCTGCAATAAATCAAATTTCATCTATGTTTACAGCTCCTTTTCTTCTGTAAAAAGAGTAACATGCAAAGTGTTTAATTTATTATAACCTTCAACCCTAATTAGGACTCACTTTTCAGTACTTTCATGGATGAGGAAAATAAATATGAACAGGTTAAACTCAGTCAACCATTTCCAATTAAGAAATAAGTCTTTATTCTCGAATTCTCTGCATTTAACTTATCCATGAGGAGCAGTGAGAAGTCACCCTACAGCCGGGGACGCACTTCAGCTTTGAGTCAGTCAGTGCCTATGTCAAGGGCTTTGGGAGAACCACCCTAATACATGTTTTTGATTTCGGTGAAAATTGCAGCACCAGAAGGACATCCACTGAAGTCCCAAAAAACATTCAAAACTCCACACAGAAGGGCTTTCTTACAGACAGGAATCAAGCCTAAAACATTTAGCTTTGAGTGCTAACCACTAAGCCACGATCTCATCAGGAAAAGGTTGTACAATGGTTTCACTGCTTAATTTTTTAAAGTCACTGACTATATATCGTAGGTTTCAATCCAGTTTAAAAGAATAGTTAACAATTTCGGAAAATACTCTATATCAGTCTTGATATGGTTAGCATGTAAACTAGAAATGTTTTGTTGTGGCTCTCCTGAATTTCTTTTCTGGTATCAATGAAGTACATTCTATTCCATTCTAAATCATTTAAGCTGCCATCCTACTCTGGGAAACAGAGAGAGGGAGGACTTCTGGATTTGAGTTAAAAAGGATACAAAGCAGCGCAAGATGACTGAACCCAAAAGAGACTGACAATTTGAGTTTTGTGTGACCTACTACTGAAAACTAAAAAACAGCAACAAAGAGCATGCTTGCTGACCGAACAGGGAAGTTGTGCACAGCCTTGTGATGTGTGTTGTCAATTAATTAATTAATTAATTATATAGATAGAATTTTGGTAACTATGTTTATGGGTAGGCCAATCTTTGAACTTTAGAAAGTGTTGACAGCTAGCCATTAACCTGCCTCTAGTCTTCATGCTAACTGTTTAGGCTAACTATCTTCATCTCTATGACATGTCTTAAAGAGT
>JAPZDV010000021.1:191893-202492 GCA_029814665.1 Acanthurus lineatus
GAATCTACAATGTAAATAGTCATGAAAATAAAGGAAAAAACATTTAATGAGAAGGTGTGTCCTAACTTATGAGTATATATAATATATGTAGAGACAGAGAGAGTCCTGAGAATGGTATATTGCATGTTTATTGCATTTTCTAAACTTTTTTTTCTCTATGTAGGAGCAAGTAACAGCAGCCATAGCTCTGGCTATGGAGCAGCAGACCCAAAAATTGCTGCTGGAAACTCAGCTGGACATTACAGAATTTGACAACCTGCTGCAACCCATCATAGACACCTGCACCAAGGATGCCATTTCTGTAAGCCCACAATATATTTTTTAAGGAATTCTAATGTTCATAGATTCCTGAAATAATTCAAGAAAGAGGCTTTATGTCTCTTCTATGTGTCTGACTTCTTCTCAGGCTGGTAAAAACTGGATGTTCAACAATGCCAAGACTCCACAGCACTGTGAGCTGATGACATCTCATCTTCGCAACCGCATCACTGCTGATGGAGCACATTTTGAACTCCGCCTACATCTTATCTATTTAACCAATGACGTTCTACATCACTGGTACACAAAATTAAATACATAAATAAACACACAATAATTACTTTACTACTACACTTACCTCATCAGATGTACAAGGTGCAATCAAAAACTTTTGAGACTATCCCAATTGTGCATAAATGGAGCACTGCACAGTAATGACCCTAAACTCATCAACTGTGACGAGATTGCATCTACAACAACAATCCAGAGACCAAATAGCAGTCTTCTAAAGTGGAGAGCCTGCAGTTTAGGAGACCGAAGAAGACAAGTCAGGTGTGCAGCCAGGAGCATGCTTGTAGTCTTCTTTGTCATTTAAGGGGTTGTGTATTGTTGTTGTTACTAGGTTGTTACTAGGTTAAGACTGTTATTACCAAGTTCTCCTGTAACCTACTGAAGTGTCTGAGAGAGAACATTCAGATGAATACCTGAGTGCTGAAAGCTGTGGTGCAGTGGCTCAATCTCTCTGTCCCCTAAAGTGAAGATTTTCTCTTGATCTTAGCCGTAGGCACAAGTAATGAAATTACAAAGGTATACCAGTGGTCACAAGGAGGCTTTTACCTCAGGAAGAACAGTCTCTGAAGTTTTTAATTTCATCGTGTAATGAGGTTATTAACTTTCTAGCGAGTCACATATAGACTAGAATCCACCTCCATTAAAATGAGCTCTAGACACATGGACACATAGATATCGATAATGTAGATTGAGATTAAAGAATTTTTTCATTGTGCAAGCACAGTGTATATACACTAAATCAACCTGAAATAGAACATTTGCATTTAAGATTGACACTGTCCGTCTCAGTTAAATGCACACAAAGAACAGGGCAATATTGAAAATATTGATTAACCTTGGCCTAATTGCGAAATAAATTTTGCACGAAGAATCTTTTCTGAGTATTAAATAATTTTGTTGGAGGATTTGAGAAGAACATTATTAGGCAGCTCTATTTTTTTAACATAAAATGTGTTTTGATTTGCCCAGCCAGAGGAAGCAGCAGAGGGATTTGCTGGCAGCACTGCAGAAAGTTGTTGTTCCCATCTACTGCACCAGCTTTCTGGCTGTAGAGGAAGAGAGGCAGCAGAAAATCACCAGGGTAATCACCTAATGATTTTAGGAACATATAAATAGTGTACTGAAATTTAACCAGTGAAGTTTTGCTTAAAGGCTACACCGAGGCAGAATTTTTTTCCCTGAATATCTTTAAGTCTTTACATACCGGTATATCCAATATTATATTCTTGGTAGTACCATAAATATCATGAGACAATCAAATTCAGAATAATTATACTAGAAAATATTTACACAAACTTGATCTCTACTTTTATTTGTGTCCAGTTCAAGGGCCTGTTACAGTCAACAATATAATGCCATAGTACATACATATATAGTGTAATATAACGTTAGTTGTGCTGTAAGTTTCTTATGCTCTAGTCTAACTGTAATATTTACTCATTGAAAAACATACACAACTGCATATACAGCTTTGATTAATTCAGTTTTCAAAGAATTTTGTGCCTGTTCTGCTCTTATCGTAATGATTTGGAAAGCCAGGAAGAATCATCACCTCTTTGTGCATAAGATTGTTGACTATGAATTTAAATTTATTGCTCTATGATTGTTCCTGTTCCCACCTTTCTTTTCAGTTGTTGCAGCTTTGGGAGAAGAATGGTTACTTTGATGAGGAGACCATTCAGCAACTCCAAAATCCAGCGCTGGGCCTTGGCCAATACCAAGTCAGTGAAATTAGACGTTATGCTCTGATTTTCTAGTCACTCAAAGCCAGCAGTAAGGCAGACAGTTTTTATACAATTTTTACAGAGTCCTTGTCTATTTTTTTTTTTTTTTTTTAAACCTGGCAGATTTTATCATTTCTAAACATGGTGTTGTGTGAAAGACATCAATTCTAAACATCAGATTAAAAAACTACTATTCACAGATTCCAAGTATAACTGTTAAATCATCTGGATTAATGTAGCAGTCCTCAAAAGTCCTAAGCTCCATCAAATCAGTCAGGACACTATTGTTAACAGCATAAAGCAGTCCACCTGTGCTTCTTTTGGAAAAACAAATTGCAGATTGGAGGCTGTCTCATAGTTATATTCAGAATTGCCTCTCAGCAGTCAAGGCAAAAGCTCTGGTTGGAAGATATTGTCAGGGAACCCAGGAAATTGGCAAGAAGGGATAAATAATAATAAAAAAAATTCAGTGGACCAGACTTTTACTTCCCTCAACTCAAAAACAAAAACATTAACATCATTAATTATGTTACTCTATGGAACACTGGTGATTTTGTAACTAAGCGTATACATTTTACACTCTCTTGTGTTTTCTGTTAGGCATCCCTAATAACAGAGTATGCTGCGGTGGTGCAGCCAATTCAGCTGGCATTCCAGCAGCAGATCCAGGCTTTAAAGACCCAGCATGAAGAGTTTGTTGCCAGCCTGAAGCAGCAGCAGCCGCAACCTGCACCTGTAGCACAGCTGGCTACTTCTGCTGAGCCTGAAAAGGTTCTTCCTATGACCACACAAGCTGGTGAGAAGACACTCGCTCAACAAAAGCAGAGGCACAGCTTGATATATGTGTATGAAAACGGATCATTTACATCAATCAAATGTTAAGGGACCATACATGAATAAAGGACATACACTCAATTTTAAGCTTGATATTTAAGAAAAAAAAAGAACATCTATATAATTAAGTCTGACTCAACGGTTTTGAGGAAGTTTTCCTCTTGTTGTTCAAGTTTTGCCATAAAAGTTTGTGACCTGCACTGCGCTGGGGGGTACATGTATGTGGTGCAACCAAAAAAATTCCAAATCTGTTCCTGTTGTGCATGAATGTAGTGCTGCACTATATGCAGCACTTCAAACTGTAACTTTCATAAATGGTAAATAGACTGCATTTATATAACACATTCCTAATTTTTGACTACTCAAAGCTCTTTACAACAGAAAACAGCATTCAGACATTCACACACATACTCACACATTAATGGAGTTTAGTATCTTGCTTAAGGACAAGCACTTTTGAGTTTGATCAGCAGTGCTTGATCATCATTAGCGCCAGAATAACATGTTTTTTGTGACTGGTACGTGTGCATGCTTGTACAATTGTGACAATTGCAGTCACAAAAGTTTTTAATTCAGCCTCATATGTTCGTATTGTTATGTGTGTGTGTTGTATGCAGGTGATGTAAAGCCTCCAATGTCAGGTCTTCCTCCAGGGGACTTTGATGGAGCTTCATCTCGACCTCAGGACACCACCAACCCCAGTGGGCCTTCAGATATCCCCTCCAACAAACCTGGATGGTATGATCCCCAACACATGGGCCCCTGGAACCCCAACCAGCCGGTAAAGACTAAGGCTTTAAACAAATATGGAGACATGGTGAAAATGCAAGTTTTCTTATTTATTTTAATGTATGTAGATTGTTCAGGCTGCGTTAGTGGGAACTGCCGGTTGCTGTACTAGTTGCTGAGATAGAAAGTTGAAGAAATGCAACCATAGGTGACACTGTTGTGTCCAATAAGCAGATTAGATAATCTGACCAAGTAGAGTTGAATAGCCCTGCTGTAAGGGAGCACAATGACAGTACTTTATGTTTGAAATGGGCTAGTTGTCCTGCATCTGCAGAATGTAGTATATTAGATGGCACATAAACCTGAATTGGTCATTAATGTTGAATTTATTGGGGTGCCATGCTAATTATCACTCTAAAGCCAAGCTTTGTGAGCTGAATTCAACTAAACCAGCAAAATAGAGTCAATGAAGTACAATGAAAAAAGAAGTTACATGAGCTGTTTTTTGCCTTCTGAAGATTCGACTATTGCCACATTTTACTGATCAGCGTCATGCATGATGGGTGTCGCAGTAGTCAAGACTGGAGGTGAGCAACGCTTGCAGGAGGAGATAAGCAACATAGCAAGATAGCAAAATCACATCTGAACTTTATAAAGTTATGTAGTGTGATTTCCATGACAATATCAAATGCAACATACTCAATGAGTACAATGCCCAGAATTCTTGCATACTTCGTTGAAGAGCCTGAATGAAGGTGATCTAGACACTAATGTTGTATTTAACCCAAAAAGACCTGGGGTGTATTTTGAAAAATTATATCTAAAACCCAAGCATTGTTTAAAAACAAGCCCCTAAAACCTAGGGGTTTTCTGAAAAACTCTCTGAATTTTCACCATTAACTAAAACCTATATTTCTCAGCCTCTGAAATAGTTAAAATATGAACTAAAGAGCTAAAACCTTTTTTTATAATAAAAATCATTGGCTATGTCCCAGAGTTAATGATTTAGAAAAAGTACACAAACAAGAAATTTGAAGTGAACTGATAAGCTTAATAAATGTGCCTCTCATTTCGAGTCATATTTTCAAATAAATACAGTGGCAGTAGTTAGCCCTCCTGGATAACTGTGACAAAGAGGGGTGTCACTACAAGTTGGCAGGCTAGTAAAATAAATTATTTACAAAAAGGTAGTGCAAACAACAACTTTGAATGGAATTTAATCTAATACTCAAAAGACATGCTCTCATCTGGTTTGTTAGGAAGGAACAATTTCCCCCAGAGACCCTGAGTTGCAGTCTAATGACAACATTTATTAGCAACACCCAAGACCCAGGTGCGGCTGATCAGCTTTTGAGCATCCAATCAGCTCCTGCCAATTGAAAAAAAGAGAGATACTCAGGAAGAAAACAGAGATACCTAGTGCCCAGATCTGTTATATGACTTGAAAAAAATGCTATCATAAAAAACACATGCATGTTGCATCCAACTTTAAAGGGCTTTTAATGTGATCTTGGACTCTAGTGGAGCAGCTTTGTACGTTTTATTGTTCAAAAAACCCTGTATTTATCATATATTGCCCTCTGTCCACACGCTCTTATCAGTATCCCTCTCAAACGGTCCATGTAAACTCTCTCTACCTCTCTTTGACCCCCCTTTCACCGAGCCCACTCTTCCCCAATTGGTCATCTCCCAGAGGGCAGTATCCAGCACTGCTGAACACAACCCCTGCCCTTGCCATTGCAGAAGTTATGGTTGTGAACACAGTAAATGGAGAAAGTAATAAAATTTTTCGTTGCTTGCGTTTTTCAACCTCTCAAACGCAACCGTACCCATTTGATTTTGAATCCAATCCGAACACAAGAATGAACATCCACAGGAAGGAAGCGTAGACATATGTAATTGGTAAGTACTCTAATTATCTTCTTACCATGTATCGTATTAATGGATTTTGTCTTTTAATTACCACTGGCTTTTACATGGTTTCCCATTTGCCTGTTACCCTGTGCACCTGTATGAATATGCTAAAATGTCAAGTAAAGTGGAAAACTAATCACGCAGTGAACAAATTATATTTCCCTGCATGCAGTTTATTATCATGCAGGAGTGCATTGGAAGTCTACTGAAGTAAATGACTTCAAGACAAAGTGTACACACCCAGGGAACCGTAGTTTGATAGGTTTTTGTTTTGGAATGTCATTTGAGTGCTCTTGGTCTTATAAAAACAAAAGTTTATTCCTTTTTACCGAAAAAAGTTTATTGTTAAGTCAAGCAAGCAAAAATTTTTACCGTCCCACTATTGCTAGTTATCTATGTTGACAGTACAGCACAGTCAGAAAGAAATGTATTATATATAGTATTATCTCCATAATTATTAAACCATTGACACTAAATAGTGGGAACAAGGAATGGCCTGTCGTAATTTCTTAGGCTGCTTTTTTCAAAATTTTCATCTTCCTGTATTAAGTTGTAAAAAGAATTACTTAAGAGCCAAATTCTTAGACATTTTATTTCATTCAAATTGTGTTACTACATTAAAATTAGATTTTTTTCCTCTTTGTAAAAATACATCCACCAGAATTTCGAAACAAAAAGTCCCTCAAATCAAGAACAATACCAGATAGTTTATTCTCGAGACAAAGTGCATACTATACTACAAACAAACAAACATCAAATGCGGTTGATGTAAGAGGGAGTGGTCTTTGCCCTGGGAATCACAAACCATAGCTATCATCATTTTTAAATTACCTTTAGTGAATTCAGCTAAATCTGCATTACACAAAAAAGCCACACAGTATTCATTTGTGTGATGATTATGTCTTCTGTCTCTCTCTCTCCCAGATGTGGCAGGTGTCTTGCAAACCACAGTTTTGTTAGCTGGTGTTGGTGATACCTTAGAAAAAATATCAGGGTCGCCATACACCAGGAGTTTTCTGACTAAGCTGGCGACAATGTTGTGCTTCACCTGCCCCTTGACTGAAATGTGAGACATGTCTGGCATTGACCCTGTCATTTAGTGGTCTCTCAATCATCGATCATCTGGATTTTGTTTAAATTGCTATGTATCTGCTGTGTTCCTCCAAAACACAAACTTGAAACATAACATGAACTTTGTCAGTTCACTCACAAAGCAAAATACAATATTTACAGTTAATTTTTTGTTTTATTGTTGCTTATACTATACATGAAAAATAAGGTTTGTGAGAAATTATTAATGTTACATGACAAATAAGTGTCATTCTTAATTTTCCTATACTGAGTGACTATGCCAAAAGTTTTTTTGCAAAATGTAACACTGGTTTTGAGCTTGTGAATTTTTGTATGGAATATTTAAAATAGAGGTTTCTTACTTAATGTTGGCTTCTTCATAGGCTTTTCTCTCCGTTGTCCCCTCTTGAATTTCAGAAACATAATCTTGCATACACCTTTGCTCTCCAAAGATTTTGCTTGTTCCCACTTTACATAGATACTGAAATGCATGAGGACCAGGTAGATCCTGGAAAAAAAAGAAAAAGCCTCAGTACTATTATACAGAAGTTAGCAGTTTGCCTTGTGGTCAGGTTTTTAATGTTACTCATTTTAGCAGGGCCCATACAGTGACATACACTACCAGTCAAAAGTTTGGACACACCCTCTCATTTAATGTTTTTTCTTTATTTTTACTACTATCTACATTGTAGATACATATTGAAGAAATCAAATATATGAAGCAAGATATATGGAATTATGTAGCAAAGAAAAACGTGTTAAATAACTAATTATGTTTTATATTTTAGATTCCTCAAAGTAGCCACCCTTTGCTTTGCTGACAGTGTAGCACTTAAAAAAAAAAATTTTTTTTTATATATAGTGCATTCCTTAATGTTTTTAGTTACATTTCATTCAATAATAGGCACTTACTTCTACTTCTTTTGTTTGAATAGTTATAATTACTTTTGCCAGTAGGGGACAGAATGGAAGAGTGTGTGGTGAATGACTGCCAGTCAAATAGTAGAAGAAGCAGAAGTTTTTGGTTGTTAGACAAAGCCCCGATGTATGTGTGCCCGGTGCTACATCGTGACTTGCATGTTTTACCTGTCCTGCCGCTGAAATAATAAATAGTGAACTCTTTCTACACCTTGTCGTTGTCGTCTATGTGGTGTAACAATTTGGAGGTTCCACCGAGATTTAGATGGATATTACTTCACGGCAGAGTACTTTTTCAACTCCTGAAAAACACGGTAAAGTCGGATGTGTGAGCGAACAGCAAGTCAACTGAGTGAGCTAACGCTAGCTACAGGTAACAGTTGAAGTATAGCTAGAGCGACATTGTCTCGTTTTGTTGTTTTTCCAAGTGTTGGCGTGTGAACACATTATATGCAAGATGTCGGAGCACTGAGAAGAGTTTTTGCTGGAAATAGAAACTAAATTGAGTAGAGTAGAGTTTGTGAGTATTGTAAAATTGCTGGAAAAGACTATGAGGACGTTAAAAACAAGACTTGCCGTGCGCTGGTTAAGCACATAGTAAAGTTTTGTGAATGTGAGGAGTCTTTGGAGAGGGAAGACGAAGGCATGTCTGTGCTTCTGGAACTGAACAATGCACTCGACGCTCTGCGGGAGAACCCAGCGGAGACCGACGACGCGAGAGCGGCATCATACTTCTCTTCACCCGCAGCTGAGGAGGAGGAGAAGACGGTGAGCCCAGCTCAACTAGTGTCGGGACGACAGCAGGGAGACCTCACACCACCCTCGCCATCGCTGGAGACACAGGTCTCCCGGGAGATGGCACGGGATGAGGGAACTCCAAGCAGAGGCAGAGACTCCATTAGCGACAACTGCAGGCCTTCCAGTGGATTCAGAAAGGACTTCAGGATAAACGGACATATTGGTGAGTCAACCTCAAAAGACACTCTGAGCTTTAGCAGCCTTGAACACCAGATCGAAAGTGGTTTAAGGAAAGGCTATCCAGAAGCGGAAATCATGGAGGCTGTGATACGTGCTGTAAATCCTGGCTTGAAACTGAGGAGCTATTTAGACGGGAAAATCGATCTCACCCTAGCCACTCTCAGACAAATCTTAAGAGCCCACTATGCAGAAAAGGATGCAACTGTACTGTACCAACAACTGACAAAAGCTGTACAAGGGCCTGGTGAAAGTGCACTTGACTTTCTGGTGCGAGTTCTTGATCTGCGCCAAAAGGTCCTGTTTGCATCTGAACGTGCCCAGTCTGGCCTGAAATATAACAAAGAGCTAGTTCATAGCCAATGTTCTCAGTCCATCATAACAGGCTTGTCAAATGATAACATAAGAACAGAGATGAGGATGTATCTTCAGGATGAGAATAGTAGTGATGAGTTGCTTCTGCAAAAAATGCAGGTCGCCCAATACAATGAAAATGAAAGAGCTCAAAAGATTAAAACTACAACTAAAGCAACTCACAGGGCAAGCTTGAGCACAGTTGAGAGAAGTGGTGATGAAAATGACCCTTCGACCAGCCCAGTTTCTTCTAAACCTAACAATCAGAGTAAAGATAACCCCCTATTTACAAAAATGGAGGAGAGCAACACAGCAAATAGGGAGCTCACAGGTCAAGTAGTGTCCCTTGTGCAAACTGTCCAGCGGGGGAGAAAAACTGTTGATGACGACCAAACCAAAGCTCAAGTCAATGCTTTTAAGAGACCAAAGAGACAATGTGTAGCATGTCAGCAAAACAAAAAGGACTGCAACCATTGTTTTAAGTGCGGCAGCGACACACATTGGGCAAGAGGGTACAGAGCAGGGGGCAGTCAGAGGTCGTCGGGAAACTTGAAGAGGTTGTGACAGAGGGACATGCCATGACCTCGGAGTTAAAGTCCCAAAATGACTCAAAGCTGAACCCTCAAACACAGCTTGTAAACTTGTGCACAGTGAAGGGGGAAAGAAAAAAGCTGCTCACTCATCACTTCTCAGCACCTTCAAAGTCAAATGTGAAACTCAAAAGAGACAAACCCTCTCACTCAAACAATCCTGGTCCAAAAAGCAAGCAAGTGGCACAGCTAGTAGGCAAAAAGTGTCTTTTCTGGTGCAAAATAACAGTGTTAAGACTCAAGCCTTGTGGGACACGGGAGCCCAAGTGTCCATTACGAGTGAGACATGGAAGTCTCAAAACCTACCTGATGCAAGAATCCGTCCAATCAGTGACCTGTTAAGTGATGATGAACTGCTGGACGTAAGAGCTGCAAACGGCACAGAAATCCCCTTTCAGGGCTGGGTCCCAGTTAGTTTCAGTCTGTGTGATCCAAAAACCAAACAGGCAAAGTCTGATGAGATACTCGTTCCAGTACTAGTGAGCAGGGACATACTGCAGAGGCCCATAATAGGGTTTAATGCCATTGAGGAAATGCTAAGAAACGGAGAGGACCAGGTCCAGCCTAGTGAAAGCAAAGCCTTGCTCAGAAATTCACTGAAACTAGGATCAGGAAAGGCAGACGCTTTTCTAAATGTCATTCATGGAGCTACAAATGAGAATGCTACTTACCTTGTCCAAACAGGACGCACACCCGTTGTAGTTCCAGGGGGACAAATAAAGTGTATTACCTGCCCGGTCAAAACAGATCTCGAAGTAAAAACTGAAATGCTCTTTAAACCAATGGAGAACTTGTCATTGGACGAAGGGCTCAAAATCACTTGTCAGCTCATAAATGTTTCCTGCTCTTTGCGCAAAGTTAGCATTTATGTGAGGAACACCTTGCAACATGACATCACTATGCCAAGTAAAACTGTGATAGGGAGCATACAGAGAATAACA
>JAPZDV010000021.1:202592-215585 GCA_029814665.1 Acanthurus lineatus
ATAAATGTATTTATAGAGTGTGGTCTAGACCTGCTCTATATGTAAAGTGTCTTGAGACAACTTTGTTGTGATTTGACACTATAAATAAAATTGAATTGAAATTGAATTGAATTTAAAGGATGTGGCTGGTGTTTAACAATGCAATGAGAGAACCAAAACTAAAACTGAGTCACTAAATATGCCTGTATAGCCTAAGCCTAAACTTTAAACTTAGTAATGCAATATTAAATATTGCATCGTGAATAACCAAATCAGCTTTATTTTTAAACTGCTGACAAGAACACCAAAGAACTGAATTTTTTTATTTTTTTTATTTTAATCATTAAGTACATCACAGCAATAATCAGGACTGCTGAGCATGATGTTAAGTTTGTCACTACCTCATTTAATGTCTGTAGATTTTGTTTGCACTGTGCTGTCAAATCACTGGCATTTTGCACATGAATAATTATTTGGACTGCGGACTGCAGAGAATGCTCTTTTCAAATATGTCTGTCTGATTTGTTCATTTCTTAATTCTCATGTCTAAGTACTGGTCTCATTACTGCTCTCTTTACATCATCATCAGATTTTGAATAAGATTTCTCGCAAAGAGTTTGATATAAGATGACAAAGGTGGAAAACCGTGAATAACAGAATTAATGAACATTGGGTGCTTTCACGCCCGAAAGTCCAGACCAAGGTTCAAAGCAAGGTTCATGTTTTTGTTACATTTTATACATATGGTCCGGACAGTTTTGGTTTCACACTGCAATTATGTAAACAGACTAACAGACTTTATGTGACAAACCTGTCATATCATCATCATCAAGTACGTGGGTCCTGTGTCTCTAATACTTTATATCGATTGGTTTCTTCTTGGATGGAAGTCTGATGTCAGATGTCACGCTGAACATACCTTGTTTTTTTGAAACTTGATTGTAGCTTTATGAGTTTTTTCTAGTTGGCCCTAATAAAGTCTTGGAACCAAATGTTAATAAAGGATTTAGTCTCATCTTCCCCCCATGTAGTTCCTTTGAATTCAATAGAATAGAATAGAATAGTCCTTTATTGTCATTGTAACAAGTACAACGAAATTAAAAAGTGCCAAACAGTCAGTGCATCATTAAGCGATAGATAAGGTGTACTTGTTTCAACAGACTTGTGTCAAATTTCAAGTCATTAAAATAGGATAAATAGCCTATTCCTGCATCAGGACAGTCAGTACACAAAAATTAGTGCTTGTGTTTGTAGCTTAGTTTCAGATATGATAGAACATCATTTGTCAACCATCCAATGTATTTATGTCCCTATCATAACCTACCATTTATGTTTTGAAAATTACAAGTCAGCTTTTAGCTGACACATTTATGATTAGCTAAAAGCAAGTGCCTTAGGGGTCTTGTTCTTAAGGTTTTAGTCCTAATCTTTGTGAGTTTTATCAAATAATACAGAGCAGTGAGACACACAGACATAAGGTCCACCATGGTTTAGGACATGATGACTTGACATCCATACACACAAAGTGAAGTTTTCTAAAATCGCAATGTGATTGGTAGATGCTTTTATTCGCATCGCAGACGATTGGAAAAATCAACCTCATGAAAATTAATCACGCAAAAAAATCATCCCCTGGTGTAATTGCATCTTGATCTGTCTTGGTATCATGCATATGTGGGATTTTTTGTGTTAGGTAATATTTCTATTTCATCATTGGTTCTTATCATGTGATTGGCTGCACATCTTGAAAAGGCAGTCACTTGGCTGCCATTTTGGGCCTAATGAGGGCCTTTATGGCTGAAACATGTTGGCATTTTTTTATTATTATTATTCTGTAGCCCCAGTTTATGAAAGGTTTTTTATTCTATACCCATCAGAGTGCATCAGATCTCCTCAATTACGTTATGCTGGAACCCCATACTGAAGAGTACCAGAGGAACACAAATTTTTGACATATTTTTACACCCCTGCAGTATTATATAATTTGCTTTCTGTGTTATCATATGAAATTAGATTATTTCCTCTCTCTGAACAAACACATCCTCCAATTTTCAAAGCAATACATCACTCAAATAAAGAAATAAAGAAACTGATTTCCAAGACCAAGTGCCCATTATATTTATTACAAAAAACCAAACTCAAATGTGGTCATTGTTAGAGGTAGTGGTCTTTTTCCTGGGATTCACAAATCATAACTGACACAATTTTTAAATTCAGAAAAATTTTCATCACACAAAAAAGGCAAACAGTAATTAATCTGTACAATGATGTCTTCTGTCACTTTCAAATCAACAGGTATCTTGCACACCACAGTTTTGTTAACTGGTGTTGCTGATACCTGGGAAGTAATGTCAGGGTTGTCATCTTGTCCCATGTTGTCTACCATATACACAAGGAGTTTTCTGATCATGCCCCCTGGGATGGGGATTTGTTTAAGGTCCTCTGTGTATCTGCTACACTACCAGTCAAAAGTTTGGACACACCTTCTCATTCAATGTTTTTTCTTTATTTTTACTACTTTCTATGTTGTAGATACATACTGAAGACATCAAACATATGAAGCAAGATGTATAAAAATTATGTAGCAAAGAAAAAAGTGTGAAATAAAGTTAAATAACTCTAAATATGTTTTATATTTTAGATTCCTCAAAGTAGCCACCCTTTGCTTTGTTGACAGAGCTGCAAACCCTTGGCCTTCTCTCAATGAGCTTCATGAGGTAGTCATCTGAAATTGTTCTCACTTCACAGGTGTGCCTTGTCAGGATTCATTTGTGGAATTTCTTGCCTTCTTAATGGGGTTGGGACAATCAGTTGTGTTGTGCAGAAGTCAGGTTGGTACACAGCTAACAGCCCTATTTGACAAATGAATTCATATTATGGCAAGAACCAATCAGCTAAGTACAGAGAAACGACAGTCCATCATTACTTTAAGAACTGAAGGTCAGTCAGTCCGGAAAATTGCAAAAACTTTGAATGTGTCCCCAACTGCAGTCGCAAAAACCATCAAGCGCTACAACGAAACTGGCTCACATGAGGACCGCCCAAGGAGAGGAAGACCAAGAGTCACCTCTGCTGCTGAGGATAAGTTCATCCGAGTCACCAGCCTCAGAAATCGCAAGTTAACAGCACCTCAGATTAGAGCCCTGATAAATGCTACACAAAGTTCTTTTAGCAGACACATCTCTACATCAACTGTTCAGAGGAGACTGCGCGAATCATCCCTTTGTGGTCAAATAGCTGCTAGGAAACCACTACCAAGGGAAAGCAACAAGCAGAAGAGATTTATTTGGACCATACAAGGAATGGACATTAGATCAGTGGAAATCTGTGCTTTTGTCTGATGAGTCCAAATTTGAGGTCTTTGGTTCCACCCACTGTTTCTTTGTGCGACGCAGAAAAGGTGAACAGATGGTTTCTACATGCATGGTTCCCACTGTGAAGCATGGAGGAGGTAAATAGTAAATATAAATAGTCATGAAAATAAAGGAAAAACATTGAATGAGAAGGTGTCTCCAAACTTTTGACTGGTAGTGTACACCAGGGACCTAGTGTTACATTCCTTTGCACATAAACTTAAATGTGACATTGTTCACCAAATAAAAATTAAAAGGCTTATTTTTGGTGAACAATGTCACATTTAAGTTTATGTCATTAATATTGCAGACTGAAGCTCAACATGATGACCTCTGATTAATGTGTCAGAGTGCAATACAGCCTCAAGCTAGCTTATGGACTAATGTTACACAAAGAAGAAGAGAAATGGGGGAGAGAAAGACTCTAACTCTTGACTAATGTTACAAAGTTATACATCAAAAGTCTTGATGCATGTCTTGTGTTGAACTAGCTATACTAGCTATTTGCAAATCCCTAGCTAAGGACTAAACAAAGATGGTAGTTCCTCTTAAAGTTAGTTTTCATGCTGTGTGTGGAGATTACTCAGGAAGGGGCAGCATATGCAAATTCTGATATCCTGTTACATAACAGTGAATGTTGCTCAGAGTTTGTGGGCCAAGAGGCAAGCCAGATATGCTAAAATATGTTCAGAAATCCTAAAAAAAAGTTTCATGTTTCCTTTAAAGGGAGCAGCACACACACATTGCAACTGGTCTTAAAGGTATATACATGCATATGTTTAATCCAGTTTTACTTGGTCAATTGAAAGACTAGCTTGGATCAACAGGGGTAACTCAAAGTGATTAAGTTTAAGTATTCCATCATTCATTTTGGCATATTGAGGTAGGCTGAGAGCTGTTCTACTATCCTGCCTTAATCGTTAAACAGTTATGCAACTAAAAACAACAACAGTGGCTTGACTAACAAAATGGGGTTTAATGGAGAGTTCTTGCTTGATGATTCGAGCAATCAAGGTCAAGGGAGCAGCTCTAGTCTTACCCTTTTGCCAACACGGTTCTTAACCCAATCCTGATTGTGTGCAGTAGGCTACCCTTCTGTGCTTATTGATAAGTCCAGTGATAGATTTTTCCAAACCTTCAAAAATCCCTGCTCTTAGTTTTTGTAGTGTATGTGTGACCTCAGACTACAGATGACACATCCATTCTTGACTATTGTTCTTTCTTAGCCTCCTTTTGACCCAAACCAGCCCCCTCCTCCTTGCCCTCCCTGGAACAGCCATGAAGGAATGTGGAATGACCAAAGGGACCCAGGGAGCTGGAGTGGAGGTCCACCCCGAGAAGGAGGACCCTGGAGTGGACCAGGTGGTTCTGACCCAGGCCCCCCATCTTGGAACTCCTATGACCAGCAACCACCATGGGGAAATCAACCTGATCAACCTCTTTGGGGCCCGAGGGAGCCCCCATTTCCTCCACGCATGCAGGCATGTTGTATATGTTTACTGTGGTTGGATTTCTTTCACTAGTTCATATTGTATAACATCTATAGTCTACATTAACAATCTGTAAATACACTATATCCTAGTTTGAATTAAGTTTTAAATGTTTGTTTTGCTGTGACAAGGATGGGTTTTTGCTTCTCTATGAACAATTGAGTTTGTTTATATGTATTTTACAGAGACCTCCCCATTTTAGAGGACCATTTCCTCCTCATCAGCAGCCACCTCCTTTCAACCAACCCCCACCACCACCACACAGTTATGGACGCTTTCCACCACGCTTTATGCAGGAGGACTTCCCCCCCCGACACCACTATGACAGGCCACCATATACCCCACACCGCTTTGACTACGCTCAGGGAGAATATCCTGGAGGTGTGATGTGATTGATTTGTGACTTAATGTAAACACAACTTTAAAGCTGTAAAGCTTTTTCCTTATTTATATGTCTTACTCTGTTTTCCAGATATACCAGGTCCTCCTCCCCATCACCACCCCAATCAGAGGCTCCCTCCACCAGGAATTGGAGCTGATCATCCTCCCTGGGGTGGAGGTCAGCACCCGGATTTTGGCCCTCCTCCACACGGCTTCAACGGCCATTCACCCCACATGCGTCATAGGCAGCATGTGGTCCAAGATGACCCCAGTCTGGTGCCGAATGTGCCCTACTTTGACCTGCCAGCTGGTCTTATGGCTCCTCTGGTCAAAGTAAGTGACTTAATGTGAGGACAATGCACCAAAATTAAAATATTGTCAGCTTGTTAAGCCTTCAAAGTACCTCTTTACTAGATAAAAACCCAGAATGACTGAGTACTATCAAGAGAACAGAAAACAATGGTTAATTTGTTGCAGTGCTGCCACACTGCTATAAGGAACTTATGCAATTAAAGACTGCGGAAGAGATTTTGCAGACCACTTTTTTAAAACAACTAAAAAAACAGACTAAATGAAGATTTCGAGTAATTTAAGGATCAGATTTTTATATAGATTGTAAAAAAGGTGAAGACAATTTTAAATCTGCCAGAGCACTGCAGATTTTAAATGGATTAGGTTAAGAACTGCAGTGTCAACTACCTGCACAGTTATTGAACTGGCTCATTCGATTTTTTTCAGCAAAAGAGTCAAACCTGCATGTTTTATTATACTCTTTGTCCTGTCTATTGTTTAGCTTGAGGATTGTGATTATAAATCACTGGACCCTAAAGACATCCGGTTGCCCCCCCCAATGCCTCCTAGTGATCGACTGCTAGCTGCTGTGGAAGCTTTCTACAGCCCTCCATCTCATGATCGACCTAGGAACAGGTATACACAACTCAACAAAACAGAATTAAAGTTGTAATTTGGGTAGTAATTTAGAATATAACACTTGGTCAATCCCTCTAAGTAGCTCTTGTTTGCGAAGCAGATGGAAGGGATGAAGAAGAGATGTTACATAAGGGCATTTCACTGTGTGTGGCTGTGTGTGTACAGAATTGAGTTTGGCTAACCCTTAGATTTATTCACATTAAAGGTAGAGTCAGTAGAACTTTCCTAAAAAGACAAAATATACACCAACACAATTAATCCAGCTTAATCATCACTTACCCTATATATCACCCTATATACTTGTATGTGTGGTAGTGACTTTGTCTGCAGAGTCCCTGCCCTCTGCCTGTTTTTGGGTAACTTTTTTCTGGTCATGTTGCAGTGGAAAATTACTAAAAAAAAAAATTACTAAAATTACAATCCCAGATTTACCTTTAGCTCCGAATAAACTGCCTGGCTATCTATAAGAGCTTCTCAAAATGAATAGCATTTCCATCTGAAAGGACCAAGTTCTGTTCAGGGTCATGTTGAGATTTAAAGGTAGTTGTCAAATGATTCAAACTTATCTAGGCTATTTTCAGTATGTTGCGGACAAGTTGTGGACATGTAAGTCAAGTTACATGGTAGCGCATTCAGGTTGGATGATTAGGTTCAGTTTTAATTGCAGTTATGGAGCTGCAACCCCATTCAAAATTGATTTTCAAGTAACAATTGTTTATTCAAAACAGATTTATAATTGAGTGGAAAAGTAGCACTTTTTTCAGTATATAATGCACAGAACCATCTTCTTGTGTCCTCAGACCAGCAACATAGCTGTCAAAAAGGATACCACTGTTGGTCTTAAAACTGAGAATATCATGCATGTGACAGTCTCCCTGGCTTAAAATGGGTGGATGAAAATTTTAGCAGGTCCAAATTCAGTATTCCCTGAAAGCTGCATCCATCTCTAAATTTTCTTTTTAAGTCACTTTAGAATCTAATGCAGTTAGCCTTGTGTTGGGAATTTCATATATCTAGCATAAACCTAGTCATCAAGCAAAGGGATACAATTCTTAGTTAGCAGAAACACAACTGCTGAATAATGCATTCTCACTGTAAATTTGTCTCCACAGATTTATACACAAAATTGTTTCATCAGAATATATTTATGTTCCATTGTTGCTGCACCATTCTTTGTGTATTTTAGCAGATAGCAGAAAATTTTCTTATATACTCATCATAAAACATAGTTAAATTAAAATTAAACTAAACTAAACTAAATTAAATTTAAATTAAACAGTTACAAAAATAAATTAATAAATAAATACAACCAGAACTATTTTGGTTTCTCTTCCTGCTGTTCCACCGATCACCAATTCAAGTATGCCTGAAATAAACTATTGATCACCAAAATCCTTGCTGGTGATGCCTGATCAGCCTCTCACTTCTCATCTAAAGCCCTTTCTCCCTTGAATCCTTTGCGAATCACCTTGGTCATTAGTCCTGGTCCAAAGGCATTTGCTGAGAGGCTTATGTACACTGTTTTAGTCCTTGCAGGTCCTTGAAGGCAACTGATCAGCTAATATGGCTACTAGCTGCATGGCTAACTGAGGAATACAACAGAATACAAATGCTGTCATATGCTGTCACATATTTTTGCTCCTTCAAGAATTACAACCTTATTGCTCTCTCTCATTGGCTTTATAGGTAACAATAGCTAATTTGATTTTAAATGTTAAGGTTCAGATAATCTTATGCAATTGTCAACTAATATTCCTTAGCTAATGTTAGCAAACTACCTTCAATAAATCATGCCAGCACATCTTTTAAAATGCACCGGGAACTTCTTTTGGTAGATGTCTGGTTTCAGTATATATTTTTAAATTTCGTCAATGGTAAATATTTTGTTATAAGGATTTCATCATAAGGAATCATTTTCATTACATGCAAAAATTCTTTAATAATTACAGGGCATATTTAAGGGGTTATTTTACATTTAAAAAGTCTCTTCACTTGTTTTTAGAACCCTAATTCATATTTTTCATGTTTGATATACACGCCAGGGAGTTTCAATAAAGAACTATTTATTCATATGTTTTTGTTCTTGCAAATTGGATCTATATATAATATGTAAGAGGTAAAATTTCAATTTATTTTACACAATGGCATTAATTTCATGCTGTCCATTCTCCTACCATTGGAGTAGCAGCTTGTCATCTTTCCAGTTTCTGTGCATACATGAGTTAAAGTTTCTGTGGAGGACCACACATTTTCCTGTCAAGTTTGTTTTTTACAAAGTCCAAAGTTTGCTTAGAAAGTGGTGTGTGCTTTTTTGTGCATACGCAACATTTATAAATGAACACCCTGATGACAGATACCGGCATCTAAAACTGGGTATGTAACTTCTGCACCTAAAACTGTGGGAGCTCTCTGACTCTTCAGGTCGATGTTATTGAGAAAGCTGCAAACAGCAATACTGCACAGACATGTGCACTAGCAATTCTCTATGCAGCTATATTTTTCCCCTATCATATGAAGGTTTGGAATTTGACAGTACTTTTATTAACTTAAATTCTGTCTTGAATCTGTTTACCAACTTCAAATCTTTTTTGAGTCTTGACACTCACTATCTTCAGATCATACCAGATGTTTTTTTTCATTATTTTTAGCAATAAAAACACAGACAATATTTGTCATTTAAATTTTGCAAGTCAGATTTATGAAAGCCTCCTTAGATGAGTCTTATGAGTATTACACTACTTGGTTAGTGAAAGATTTAGTTGACTTAAATTTGATCAAAATTATTGGCAGAACCCCACCATACAGTATTCATATAGTTCCTACTTTTTATTATTGGCCTTACAATCCTTTAATTTCTTCTTGTAGAGTTCTCCAGTTTTAAGTTCCAGTGCTTCTTTTAGCTAAACTTAATCACAATTAGACACTGGTAATAGCACTTTGTATTTATTAAAGGATTTAATCATGAAAAAATACCATGACAGATATTTATTGCTTGTAAGGTCGCACCATAAAATCATCAAATTGTTTTCAGGAGTTGTGTATTTGCAGCAGATACCCCAGTCAGCATTTGTGTATTATTCTGGTTTCAGACAGGATTTGTTGTAAGTCATAGTGTAAGGCTGGCTGTGGTTTGTTTTTCCAACAGTGAAGGCTGGGAGCAGAATGGCCTGTATGAGTTCTTCAGGGCCAAGATGAGAGCCAGAAGGAAAAAAGGGCAGGAGAAACGCATCATGTGAGCTTGCTGTTCATATGTTGTTTTTTTTAATGGCCTGAGCCCTGTCAGGGGAAGGACCCTATTGTTATTGTACTGTTTCTTCTTCTTCTTCTTCTTTAGGGCCAGAGCTCTGCCAGGGGAAGGGCCCTATTTTTTTTTTTCATTTGTTTTTTCTTCTTCTTATTATTATTAGGGCTTGATCCCTGCCAGGGGAAGGGCCCTATTGATATTGTGCTGTTTTTCTTCTTTTTCTTTTTTAGGGCCCGAGCCCCTAAGTCAAGGGCTCCTCTAGCATGGCTAGAGGAGTCCTCGCCCAGAGTATTGTACTCTTTTTTTAAGGCCTGATCCCTGCCAGGGGAAGGGCCCGATTGTTACTGTACTGTTTCTTTCTTCTATTTTTCATTACGTCACTTCAACCCTTAATTTGGCCCCCTGAACACGTTAAAAAACTCACCAAATTTGGCACACATACCAGGTCTGGCAAAAAATTTTATAAAACGGAATACCTGACCCCCTCAATGCAAAAATGTGCTCTCTAGCACCACCTAGGCACACTACAACGGCCACTGCAGCCCACAGGAATGTGGAGACCAAACAAAAGCTGAATTGTAGAACTCATCAAGGCCTACAAATCTGATACCCCTGACCTAAATTCAACAGGAAGTCCGCAATTTGCTTTTCAAAATAAAATTCACCCCCCAAAATTTCACTCAGAACAAAATTTATCTCCTCCAAGGGCAAAATCATGACAAAATCATGGCAAAAGATTGAATGATGATTTCTCTGTCTGCCTGCATTTTTGTCTGATCCCCACACAGCTGCCAGTACTCATGTCCATCACACTTTGACCTGATCACTAGGACATCATCAACCTTTCAAAATAAAAGCCCACAACACTTTCAAAATAAAAGCTCTTGTGTTTTTTTAAATGGTCCCAAAATACCTTAAAAATGGAAAAAATTGATTACTTGTCTACACTTTAATGCAACAGGTACCTACCCCGATGTGCTAGAGTGCGAGGACCTTACTAACGCTGCTTGCAGCTTTAATTTAAATCTTAATTTGTGCGTTTATATGTGTTTCACAAATATTCTTATTTAACAGCTTTTGTTTGGGCTTATCTTTCTAAAAAATCTGACAAGTTCCATGTTCTAAGTGTATTTATGATCAAAGTTATTGGATATTCCTGAAAGCTTTCACATATCACTGTTTGTGGATTAAGGGATGGAGACACTTAACCCTTATGTGTAATTTGCAAATGTAATCCTCTGTCTTCCTGTACCTCTCAACTAACCACTTTCTTTATGGCTCACTCCTTCCAGTGGTCGTGGAGGCAGTCGTTCAAGGAGTCACTCGCGTAGCAGAGGGAGATCTTCATCTCGTTCCAGCTCTCGTTCCTCTAAGTCCTCCCAGTCAAGGTCCCGCTCGTCTCGTTCCCGCTCCCACAGTCGCTCTCGCTCCTACTCACGCTCCAGGTCTGCAAACACCTATTCACACATATACATACAGATCCTGTTGGTGTAAAGATTATCAAACTACTCTCTAGGTCTTTTATCTCTCCATTGTGTGCATTATGATACATATTTTTTGCATAATTGTGTATATGTATGTAAACAGATTGCGCTTTTACCATGATTGTAATCAGTAAACAAACTGGTTTTTTGTTTGTAATCTTCATTATTAGCGCTAATGCTGAATCAGCAGTCACCAAATGGTTTGTAAAAAACAATTCAACTGAAAATTATGAACATGTTTTTTCTTTTCTTCCCCATATTGAACTTTTTTTCAGGAATTTTACACTGTTAAGGAAAGCAATTTTCAAATCCTCACTAAATCTATTCCATTTTGAAGTACCTCTACCTCCACATACTTGCTATTGACATCCTTTTAACTTGAAAACAGGTCATAAGACTGAGAAATATTGAACTCTGTTTTCCCAGCAAGGTGCCCCAGTTTATTTTAGCTGTCAGCATTCACACTGCATATCACCAGAAAAAGCTTTTACTAGCTCTTAATTTTTTTTAATTGATTTTTTAAAATTTTATTTTTGGCCAATGTTTTTTTTTGACACTGCAAAAATTCTTGACTACGGTTTGGTTTCTAACATCTAGCTTGTATTGTGGACCAAGCTATTACTTTTGCGCTATATTTATAATATTTCAAACTTGAGACACTTTGTCTAACATCCCTTAACGGGACTTTATTCAGGTCCAGGAGTAGATCCAGGTCCTCTCGGAGTCACTCTCGCTCCCGATCCAGATCGCGTTCACACTCACCCACCAAGAGACGCTGTGGCCCCCAGTCTCGAAGCTCTTCCCCTCCGTAAGTCTCCTTTACTGCTTTTAAATATAGCACTTTCATGAAACATTTGCATTATAGATCAACTATCTCCTGCTCTCTATAGCTCCACATCAGTTTTGGGTGCTCTCCCTTCCAAGCTGTCTGCAGATACCCGGCTCGGGGAGGAGAACAAGGGCCATCAACTGCTGATGAAGATGGGTATGCTTCTTCTTTTATCTTTATTTCATCATTTAAAGTATTAATGCAGTTTTTGAAAAAGAATATTTGAAATTCTTTTAAAGTGGAGATTGGTTTCATTCCTAAAATAAAGGATTATAATGCAGGCTGTAACTAAGAACGTTTTTGATTTACATGTGCACTGTTAGGTGTGTGAGGATAAGATGCAGTTGCAGACAGGCACTGTCCATTCATTTCAAATGGTAAATCCACATTTATTTGAACTCAGGTGGCCTGGTCAAAGTTTGGTTGAGATGTATACTGGCAGCTGTGTGGAGATAAGAAGTAACTGCAGCCAGACACAGATAAATTCATTATTATCATTATTGTTGTTGTCATAAGTAATGTTGGGAACAGATGGTGAAAAGATGTTAAAGATAGTTATTGTTACCAGTAAGAGATTATTATTAATATGAGTTAATAATATCATGGGGCACCACTCTGTTTTCAGGTATCAATAACCAAACCATGCATCAGTCTAAAATAGATTTAAGAGTTCAATTAAAATGTCAACGTGCAAAATACATTTTGACATTAAAAGAACAGTGAAGGTTGAATTCGAGCACTGACCCGATAAACCAGCCTTAACAGCAATAAACATGCACAAATAATCACAGACAACTGCTCTTTAAATCTATAATGTTTATTAAATCTAAATAATGATTATAAATCAGTAGTAACTTCAAATGAAATAAACATCCACTGAAGAACTATAACTACAATACAAGCAAATCTGACAAGCACCCACACTAAAGAAACAACAGTGACAATAACAAGCAAGCATGTAACGTGTGTTAGAGTGTGTGTGTGCATGAGAGTGTGTGAGTGTGTCTGAGTAGGCAAGATGGCGGATGTAACCATGTGAGTTGTTACGTCCTGTGAGTTTAAGGCAGGCATGTCCAAAGTCCGGCCCGCGGGTCAATCACGGCCCGCGGTCAGATTTCATACGGCCCGCAGCTTCAGTCTTATTATGTGTTATTTATGGCTCTCTAGCTCTTTCAGAATAAATAAACCATAAAACTTTAAAAATGTAATTCCTCTTTTCACCACATGATGGCAGCACCATTCTAATGCTATCTGCCTTTTCATCTGTGCCGCGAGCCCTTCTCCGCTCATTTCTACCATGGCT
>JAPZDV010000021.1:229960-242155 GCA_029814665.1 Acanthurus lineatus
TAGAAAAAAAGATGGTTATAATAATAATAATAATAATAATAATAATAATAATAATAATAATAATAATAATAGTAACAGCATTAGGCGCAGCCATGCATCTGCCATAGCCATCTTCCAGTATTTTCCTCTAGTATCCAAAATGTTTCCCTCTGACCATTTTCTTCGTGTGGCTCCAAAACTACTACTTTTTGGTCAGCCCGAGTCAAATACACATAGAGATTATATTAGATTATAGTATTAGATATTATCACAAATAAATTACCGCAAGTAGATGTTGGGACCTATTTTTCGTCATAGGTCCCCTGGCAGGTTTAACCAGTCAAAGGGAAGAGAATCTCAATGTTTCAAAATTTCGGTGACCAATAAACTAGAAAGTCATGTTTTACAACAGTCGAATTACCTACAACCTGGAGCGCTGTTTAACCTGATTGCGTCAGTAATAATCATCCAGTCACAGGTCTGTTCTACAGTAAATTTAATACTTTAAGTAGCCTACATTGGCTTGGAAATGATACTTTCCATTTCAGCCCCCTTTCATCAAATATCTTTTCAAAGTGTAAATACAACTTTTTCTTCTTTCACAAAGAAAACGGTATATGAATTAAGTTTTATTTATTACATCATTAGAATGCACGATGCAATCCCAGTTTTACCAGTTTGCTTAGCGTCTACAGTTATAGTATTGCATTTTGGCCTTACTCTTTCTGTAGATACTACTGCGATTTGTGGAGTAACGCGTTATAATCACGTGGTTGAAGCTTCGAGGAGCTTTGTGAAGTATCGGGAGAAAAACTCTGTAGTATAGCGCCTGGCGGCTGAAGTCTTCAGCAAAAATCCCCTCTGCGTTGCTTTGAACTTGACAGCAAGGAAGATCCGATGGGTGAGGAGTTTTGATAGTTTTCGTGTTTGTCTATTTTTGTGAAGAAAAAATCTAATCTGAATCAGTGATGAATGACAAAGCAGACTCTCAAAGCCTGCTCATTTTCTGACAAACAAAATTCTTCTTTTATATGGAGAGAAAGGTGTTTTTAACGGGGTTAGAATGCGTTTCACCACCAACGCTTTTGCATCTTGTGATAAATACAGCTACATTGTAAACAAATATATTAAAACAAATAAATGTACTAAATAAACAATTTTTGAACACCACGAGTATTGGGAAAAATTAAGGTTTATTTTTGTGCGTAAGAGCAAACCGATTTCCAAAACGCAGGACACCCGTAACGGCTCTCTTCCTCTTAGAGGAGAGCCCTTTGGTATCGGTTTTGTTGCTCATTTTCAACAACGTGTTAATTGCTTTAAAGTCTTGTAGGTTGCCGGTCAGGGGGCGGTCTATCTCACTGTTCTGCCAGTTGTTGGCCAGGTTTGGTGGATGGGCGGGTTCTGCTGAGACTGTTAAGTAGCTGCCCGCAGCAGAGCAGGGTTAGATATCCGCACCAGTGTTGCTGTGTCTGTGGTACCCCTCTCTCTCCCTGACCTGCTGCAAAACTCAGACTTTTATACCCAGGCTAAATTTAGGGGGGCGGCCGTTGCGTAGCGTCCCTGTCCTGGACGCGCTTCCTGATTAGTGCAATGAACAACTTATAAGAAAAGCAGCTCCTCTCAGAGCGCTGCTGAGCGCGAGGAACAGCAGCCCGTCGGACGGCAGAAGAAGCGAGGCACTCTGTAGTTTTTCTGGACAATCGAAGTTTTGTTGGGTCCCGACGGGGAAAGTTTCTTTGTCAATTTATTTTTCTATTTTTTTTAGCCAGGCATTGAAATGGCTTTGAGTGGGACTATATTACCATCAATATCTACGTTTGCCAACCAAAAGGAAAAAAGCTGGGAAGATGTAAGTAGCGCTGTATTCGCACTTGTTTTTAACAAAGATAGTGTGCCATGTTTTGACTTCACAATTTACTTAATTTACCTCTTTGCTGTTTTCAGTCGGTCATATATTATTTATTCAATAGGCTAGTTCTATCATAGTTTTTAAAAGGGTGGAATTTAGCGAAGCTTACTGGCATTTCAGATGTGGTAAAATTTTGTGTTTTGTCTTGGTGAAATCTCTTCCTCCCATCTCCTCTTTCACCGCACTTTGAGCTGTTCTCGAGGAACTGTATCGGACTTATCTGGGGTTTCTTAAAAATGAATCTTAGGTTGTGCATTTTGAAACAAATTCATTACTTTCTCTACTTCCCGTTTTAGAGGTGGAGGGACGACATAAGCAGTGTTGCACCCGGCATGGACAGCAGCTGCTTAGGACGAAAAGAGGAAGAGGACCTGGATAAATTCTTGGATTTTGAGTTTATTCTAGCTAACACTGCCGACTCCGACGTTGATCCAGTCGACCCGACGGGGGCAGCGTCCTATCGGCCCCAGGAGGCTAGGGCGTCCGTGTATCATCAGCAACAGCACACCGGGACAACCCAGCAGATGTTTAACTACACTTCCATCCCAGACATAAACAGCCCACCGCCACCTTACAACAGCCTGATGGCGGAGCTTCTTCGCTCCGACCTTGATACTAGCTTCCTTCCCGGAAACACCCCAAGCATCCAGGGCAGATTGCTGATCAGTTCAACGCCTCTCCAGACAACTCAGGATTTATTCCCAGAGCTTTCCAGTATTAAAGTGGAGCCGGCCTCCATGGACACGTATGGGCCTGTCATGGGTCTAGTGCCTCAGAGCTGCACCAAAATCAAACATGAGGGAAACGTCTCCTGCATGATGTCTTATGAGCAGCAGCCCAGGCTGGCTAATTCCCCGCAGGCTGCAGTGGGCAGCATGACACCGCCACTCAGCCCAGACAACCTTAGGGGCTCAGAGTGCCACCAGCCCCACATGTGCAACTCCACTTCACTGACGTTTCCACAGAGCTTCCACCCTCACAACTGCTGCACACCACTGGAATTCCCCAATTCACACACCAGGATGCAGCTCCCTTACCATGGGGTGCAACATCATCATCGGTTCCCTGGCATGTTTGTAGAGGAAGCAGTCATGGGCATACAGCAGCAGCAGCCTGCAGTCGGCCAGCGGGTTCTACTAACCCCGCCGTCCTCACCACTGGAAATGATGGACCCCAAGCCAAAGAGGGGTCGACGGTCCTGGCCGAGGAAACGGACTGCGACACACACCTGCACTTTTACTGGCTGTGGAAAGACCTACACCAAGAGCTCTCACCTAAAGGCACATCTCAGGACACACACAGGTAGAAGCTTCTTGTTGAATTAGATTGAGACTTTATGTAATCACCGTGTCATGACCTGCCTTCAAATTATGTCATTACCAATGCCTTTTTTGTGTTTACAGGAGAAAAACCATACCACTGTAGCTGGGAAGGATGCGGTTGGAAGTTTGCTCGTTCCGATGAGCTTACACGTCACTTCAGGAAGCACACTGGACACAGGCCATTCCAGTGTCACCTCTGCGAACGGGCTTTCTCCAGGTCTGACCACCTCGCCCTGCACATGAAGAGGCACATGTGACATGAAGAGGCACATGTGAGGGAAGTCCTTATGGACAAGTATGAAGCTTACAAGAACTTCTATGCAGCATATAAACCAGACAAAAGGACTATAATAATCTTATGATCAGTTATTGAAGGACGTTATGTGAACATATAAACACAAGTTCCTGTAAGAATATCGATTCTAGTGGAACCATGATAGCATTAACTGCCATACAGTATAATGAGACCACTATTGACTACACTGTAATACTTGCAGGTGTATTAGAGGCATATTATAGTGACTTTTCATTTGGGCAAAGGCAAGATGTCCTCAAATTGTATTTTGTAAAAAAAATATCTATTTAAGTGTTATTTTTTAAAGACATAACAGACAACCACATAACAATGAGGAAATTCAGCAGGATACGATAAACAGAAAAATTCTGTTCTAACTTAAGTGGGTTTTTTTTGTAAACTATGTAGCTGGTACTACTTTTTTGTACGAAATGTTGTTTGTACTGTTTAGACAAAAGATAAAAGTAATATTCAACTCAACATGTTATGCACATGCCAAAGAAGCAACTGGAAGCAGACAACCATTTGAACAGCAAAAATATATTTTGTTTTTTCACCATCAGTGCCTTCTTTACACACTATTACACATATATTGAGTGCCATAATGTCCACTGGCTGAAATAATATATGAAAGTCTTATTTTGTGTGCTCTTCTGTAAGCCTCAGCAGCACATGAAATAAGCCTTGAGACTATGCCTCTCTTCTAAAACTTTCATTCCATCCTCCTTGAAGGCTTGAACAGAATGTGTGAGTCTGTCTTTTAGCATTTAAAGTCAGGGTCTTACAAGTCTCACAGAAGTGCTTGTCATCTCAACACGGCTTTATTGACAAGAAGCTACTCAGACTTGTAGCTTTGTGTGTTTTTGAAAAAAGAATTGTACTGCCTTGTTGATTATTTTTTTAAAAATTATGTAATTAGTTTATTTTAATGTACATATTAAACTAAATGAACAACATACATTTTTGAGTCCTTAGTGTGATTATTGAGATAGGGCGTTAATTATATACAACCTAGTTTGAAATGAAAACACATATGCATACATTCCACAGTTTAACAGTTCTAAGATTGGGTACCACTGCTTTAAAACAGCACTACTTCCAACTTCTTCTCAGGTGACATATATTTGGAGTTGTCCAGATCAGTTAAAATTTATTCTTTTCTCTCAGGTTGTTTTTATTTTTTATGTCAGAGGAAGTAAAAATATGGTTACGGAAGAGAGGCATGTATTAAAACATGGTCTAAAAAAACAACAAAAAATGTATTTTCTACTTTCCTAGCTTGGTTCTGAGGTTTAGGGGATTTTATTCTCAATTCCATGATAGAAAATTAGGCTTAGTTTAAAAGTAATTATTATAAAATGATGCATGATACATTTAGAATTTCTCAGTTTTAATCCTAAAGGTGATGCTGTGGGGCTTTAGTGGCAGGTGAGCCATCTTTAGTAGCTGGCCAGAAAACTGAGTGCCCTGCCTGCAGCATCAGTCCATTGCTTTTCAGCTGGGACAGAGTGGCTGCCAGAGTGCTGGAAGAAGACTTCAATGTGCTTCAGATATAGTGTTTGTTTGGATCATCAGTCAGCATTTAAACTCACATACCCCATGGAGTCTGATGATTTTTGTAGCTTTCTGAAACATAGACAGTAATGTCCACTTTACATGGTAATGGGTCACTTGGAGGTGTGAAAGTAGGCATGATTTGAACTTCCCTCACAAGCTTTATTTTTTTATTTTTTTACACTTGTGTCACTTTTCACGTAAACAACTGAGTGCAACATTATGAACACTTTCAAGGAGAGACTGTCATTGTACAATTTTAACTCACTTTCACGAGGTAATTCAGGTAGAAATCCTTTACTTTTAGATGTGCAAATGAAACATTGTATGCCATAGTTTATTTCAGGCATGAGGAGACCTAGATGGTTAATAAGAGAGTGTTACTACAGCAGCAGTTCACCAACCATATGCTAGCATACTGCTTTAGCATTGTTTAAGGTTTTGACCAATGTTGTTAAAATAAGCCTGTTAGGTGTCAAATTCTGTATTAGGGAAGATCTATTTGTAGAGTATGACATAAAGTGTCTCTATATGTAAAGTGTCTTGAGACAACTTTGTTGTGATTTGACGCTATATAAATAAAATTGAATTGAATTGAATTGAATTAAATTGAATACAATTATAAATCTGATTTTATTATTGTTTAATCACTAGAAAAAAAGTTTTTAAATTATTCTGAAATTAGTCCTTATATGGCCAGTGTATTTTCTCTGCCCTTCAGTCATACTGATGCACAGTTATGTTTTTACAGTAGCAAAGAACAGATGAACCAAACACTGGCTCTAGACAGGCTTAATGTTTTTCACTCCGTAGGTTCTACTACGTGCTTGAGAGGGTCAGCTGAACAAAGGATATTCAATCACAGTTCACAACTTCCCTGCTAGAGAACAATGCATCCTACACACTGGACCTTTTAATAGAAATATGATGAGGGATTACTTGGTTTATTTCAATTTGGGTCTTGTTTTTGTTACAGTGACATCAAATCAGAAGGGTCAAGAAACACATAAAGATCAGCCATGTTAGTGAAATTTCTTTGGATAAGAAAGCAAAGAAGAATAGTAAATTATTGAACAACAATTGAAAACATTTCTCATGTCACTTATTTACTGCAAAATAAACAGTGATTGTCAAATCTAAGATAATCAAAAATAAAATAAACAGGAATTAACCTTTAACAGCAAATGTGACCTTTTCCAAGTAGACTCTCACACCAAGTAGTTTATTTGTACTGACAAGCAGTCACTGAAATGATAGTTTCTTATGAAACTCTCCAGTGTCTCTATTTCACACTTGCAATGGTGCAGCAGTAAAAAGGTCTGTGTCTAATTTTAGTTATGAAAGCCCACAAATCTTAGTGTCATCTCCAGGATGGCCCCATGCCAGTCCTGAGAGAAGAGGAACACCTGCCACTATCATTAGCATGCTTATTCAAGTTAAAAATCAAACATTTTCATTTCACTTTTTCAGGGTGCAGAAGGGTGGATGTTACTCCAGAGCATGGGAAACTGAGCTGGAGAGGTGGGATAGTTTACATGTTGATTTCTGCATTATCTTGGATATGCAGTCACATATGTTTATAAAAAAGCTTTGTCAGACAGCTCCTAAAGATTCCTGTATAATCTCTGATAGAATAGTCTTTTCTTGTACATCCAAGCTTTGTTTTAAAATTCTAATGAAGATTTCTAAAGATATCAAATATTGGTGGTGGTATCATACTATTGATTTCCTGTCAGACTTTAAAGGATATTTACAGATTATAAAAAATTACAAGCGTTTGCACTCACCTCTTTTATCTGTTCATTTTAGTTTGCTAGATTGCTAGACTGCAAGGCAGCTGAACTGTTGAGATATCAAGTCTGAAATCTCTCAGGTCCATCTTAAAAAGCCCCAACCAGATTTGCTTGTGTCTGGTCAGAATCTGACTGCACCAATTAGTGTCCTTTGCGGAGAAAGAGGTGGTAGCTACTGGTGTTGTTTAGCTTTGACGAAACTGAGAAATGGCTGCAAGCTTGTTAACAATGGTGGCCGCTAAAGAGGTTGGCGAGAATGCTCCAATGCCAGCAGTTTTATCAAAACTGGACAACATTTCCTCATTAAAAAGAGCAGAGAACTGCACTGAAGGCGTTACTCGATAGAAAGATGTTTTAATTCTCCTTCAACTGGCTTTTGTAAGAGTAATGAATATGATAGACAAGATGTTCATGTAAATCACCTTCCAACTTTTTTTTTTTTGCAAAGACCTGCTCCTTCCAAATGCTGTCTATGGGCTGTTTCCCAGATGAACATATGGAGCATACCCTATGGATATGTGAAACAGTCCATCTGTAATGTCAGGTAATCGGTACAGGTTAATTTGTCCAGATTTTGAAAGACATGTAGTGATTAACAAGTTCATAGCCTATGGTGGGAGTAAATTTTAGTAAACCTAGTCTATTATTTGATGATAGAGTCCCCTCCTACATTTAAACACTCAATCCGGCAGTCATGGAGCATATAAAAATTGGTGTCTTGGACCTCCAGAAAGTGGTCAACAGCCACAATATTAGTAAATGGTAAATAGGGTACATTAATACAGCACATTTCTAGTCTTTTAACTGCCCAAAGCACTTTACAACATAAGTCACATGGCTTCTCTACAAAGCACACCAATGAAACAGTCATCCAGAGCAATTTGGGGCTCAGTATCTTTTTCTATGGACACATCGGCATGCACATCAGAGGAGTTGAGGATTGATCCACTGACCTTTAGATAAACAGACAAGCTGCTCTTCTTCCTGTCATCGCCTCTTTCAAAATGGTGGCCACTGACCTCTGTCTTCATCATTGGTAAGAGGTAGTTGTCTGAGGGTGCCTGGGGTGTTTAACAAGTTTAAGAAAATATTCCTTGACACAGACTTTAATCTCCACAAAGGCCAGTGCTGTGCATTTTCTCAGGCAGTGCTGCCGTGTAGTTTTCAATTACCTAAAACATAAAAACTATAAAGGTTATTTACTTCAAACTTTCTCCAAAGTCCAAGACTGTGATAATCCAACACAACGGGCACAATGCTTCTTAAGAGTTAAAATGCAGTTGAATTTGTAATCATTTTTCAATGTGAGCAGCCCAAACCAAGAGAAGTAAGGGAAAATCAAAGGTAAGCAGAGTAGCAGAATAGAAACTCCTTATCAAATAACTCCTGCCTATGTATAGGCAGCAGAGACATATGATAGGAGTTTGACAAAATTGCACATTTGACTTAAAATTCCATATTGAGGCTATCTTCAATTGACCTCGGGGAGCAAGTGAAACTGACTGCAGATGTATTTTTGATTGCATATGAACTATTTCAGAGACACTTCCAGTGAAGGTTGTACCACTGCTCAGCTTGGCAACTCTTCACTTTTAGTCAACAAACCAGAGGGATAAAATTCATACATGAATTTCAGTGAAGCATTCTTACCTATTAGCACTGATTCTCACACCTACCACACTCGCCAAGACTAATATTTTCATTTAACAAGAGGCTATAAACATGCTCTCAGACTCTTGTGCAACAGTTAATTTCATAGAAACTTCCCTCCAGAGTGTTCAACAGCATGTCTCCAACTCCAGCAAAACACACCCAAAAACCATGTATGTGGAGAAAACTGTTACCAGAGAGGTGAAGATCAACAGTGTTTCCTTCAGTGATGTCAAAAGGCCACTCAGGATTTTAAGAACTGAAACATTTGCATTTGATATTAATATCGTGAAACTCTGTTTAAAAGCTGTTCTTTTGATAAATCATATACTGAAAGTAATATTCTTATTTTAGTAAGTAAGCTCCCTGGGTGCTCATCAATGTCTGAAGAAAACTAGGAATTCCATTACTGGGAAGAGGATGCCATCTACTGGGTCAGGAACACCACTGTGAACAAGGCTTAAAAGGACATTAAGGTGAGTAATGAATTAAATGGTTGAGAAGGAATGCAGACAGAGAAGGAAAAGGGATGTTGAGGGAGAGATAAAGGGCTTCTTTCCATGCTAAATAATCCAGTTATCCTCACAACAAAACATGAGGGGTAAGGACTGAAAAAAGATGCACATTCCATGTTAGGCAAAATTAATGCTATCTACTAATATTTATTCATTATATATAATTCAGTAGACACAAACACATTTTCTGAACATATATAATATGTTTGTATGTATGGAATTTTAATTTCCACATAAACATTCTCCATCCATCCTCCTCTGACTCTTTGGTCCTCAAACCCTCACCAAAAGCTGATCCACAGAGCTATGATCACTTCTCTCAATGTATTCTAGTCAGGAAAGATTTCTTCCTGTGTGTGTTCAAGATCACATACACCTTCACACAACCCTCTGTTGGTCCAAATTTCCATTTCCAGAATTTGCAGAGAAAAGCAAGACTAAAGGCAAAAGAACAAGAGTAAGAAACTCTGTAAAGATGTTTTTTACTATATGCTAACAGCAGCATGCTAACACACTTATGACTTGCAGGTACTATGATAATATGAGTGAAACTTTTCCACATTTACCACTGTCATCACGTCAATTAAACAAGACAGCTAAATCATCTTATTTGACAAAACTGAAAAGATACAGAGTATTTTCTGTAAAGTTACTGACATGCTCTTTTAAACCACTAAATTCTCCTGGAACCCAAATAGAAATTGCAGCCATTGAGATCATGAGACACACAGAGGTTATTTCTGCAAGTTTTATTTGAATGAAGTACTTTCTTGGAGACTCCTCTGGATATCAAGCCTACCAAGCCTGAAAGGAGTCAGTTTAAATGTACTGTGTGTCGCACCAGGCTGGTTTGATGGCTAGGTCCTCCAGTCTGCATGTTGACAAGTTCTTTAAGAGTCCTTGGGCATGTGAACACTCCTGATGGGTTTTTCCATTGGTGTGTGGGTGCATGTGTGTATATTATTTGCCCTGATGAGCAAGTGCCTCATTGCATGGTAGTTTATGCCACCAATGCATGTATGTGTAAATGGGTAAATGCTGCCTGGTGTTGAGAAGCACTTTGAGTCTATGTTTCTTAATAATTATGCATATGTGTATTAGTGGTACTCTAGCAATGAGAGATGTCACACCACTTTCCAAGAATCCTCCCTTCAAAGCATGTGTGTTTTCTCATTGAAAATCATTAAGTAAAACTGAACTGTGCTGATGATGGTTAAAGTTAAAGCACACTAATGAAAAATGTGAGGACATGCGTTTATTCTCTAGTTCTCTCTAACCCACATTCCCAGTTTAAGCCAACAGGATTTTCATTTCCTCCTCTCCATTACCATAGGGTAAACACAAACTTAGCAAGGAATTTCCTGAATTCCATAAGGAAGCAGTTAGCATTCACTAACATAGCAGACTGCTTAAGTATCAGGTAATATATCAAGAATGGCCATTGTGTATCTATAGTGTTCATTTCATGCTACACAGCTGTTTCCTTGTAATGTAGCTGAGTGGAAATTACTTCACATCATGGCTGCCTCTGAGGCACAGGGTGTTACTGCAGCTTGTGGCTCTTTATAAAGCCTTGTCTGCTGCAGAGTCTGCCAGAGAACAGGATGTCTGCAGAGTTGGGCTTATACCATGTAAGATATGCAAAATTTAAAGGATATATCTGGTTTATTACAGTGGTGTTATTCAAGCAGTTTTATCAGTCACGTCTTTTTGTTTTAACAACAACAGAGAGAAATGCAGGATACAGACTGCAGAAGAGTTTGAACTCTTCCAGGTGCTATAGGTCAGAGTATTTTGGCCTATGCATCTTTAATTTCAATATTTATTTTTTAAGTACCTGTGTTTACAGTCCTATAACTTGGTCAACAATTAAGTTATATATCATAGCATTTATTAATTAATTTTCTACTACTCAACTCCAAATCTGTCAAGTCTCTTTTCTAGAGTTGAGCTCTGCTGATGATCTTGGTGATGGTCTTCAATCTGTCAGTTGTAACAAATCAAGCAGTAGTTCATTGTCATTTAACTGAAATGTTTATTCTTGCAAACAATAGAGACTGTGTAGAGAGAATCACTGTTCAAAATAAACAAGCGTCTGCTCTCCTCTCAGCTGTTAGTGTAACTGTAAGCAATTCTCCAAATGGTTCCTTAACAAGTTTACTTCTTCATCAACACTTTTTAGGACAAATATAACAGACATGAAACTATGCAGACTGTATACAACTTGTATGCATTTTGAAAAAGACTGCTCACATTATTTTGTTCACATGGGAGAAAGAGCAGTTGAGGACAGAAAAAAAGTTGCAGGCCTGAGGGAAGTCAAAAGTAAAGTAAATAAAAATGAAAATGTAACACCAAAAATAGTTCTGGCTGCTTTCTATGAAGACCAGTATGTCAGTAAAGATGGAATTGTCATTTACTATATACACAAAAATAAAATGAATATTAAAACAAAGGAAATCCTGGTATTTTTTAGCTGTCATTCAACAAAACTGTCTGTTTTATCTGCTAACATTCCAGATGATTAAGATGTATTGTGTAATGAACACTGTCTTGCCATTTGCTTTCCTTGTAATAGACAAAAAGTAATTTGGAATGACAGCCATGTAGAATCTACAGCTAGTGAAATCAAAACTTGAACTTCTATCAAATCAGGACAGAGGAGCATGTTGTTCTGGATGCATAAATATATTTTTTAAAAGCTGCATATTAAAAATAAAATGCTGGTTTTACAAGATACACAAAACAACAATAAAAACAAACATTATCTATTGCACAAAGGAGATATCAGATGACAAATACAGTTTGAATGATAGTACCGGAGTGCAGCCCAACAATTCTAAGCAGTTTACTGTGGATGTGCTGAGGTGAGAGGGAAGTGGAAAGAGCCTCATTAGAGCATCACAGTTAGCAGTAGACTGGGCATCAACTGTCAATACTTTGAGGTACCAACTGAGACAAGTCTGTAGTAGCAAGTGTCAAAAATACCCATAACTTGGCATCAAACTTCAAGTAAAATTGCAACACCGTAACTTACTCTCTGTTCGAATAGTTCCTGATTTGTTCTTTAAAAACTTCAGATGTATTTAGATTTGTACATACACTACCAGTCAAAAGTTTGGACACACCTTCTCATTCAATGTTTTTTCTTTATTTTTACTACTTTCTACATTGT
>JAPZDV010000021.1:244970-259451 GCA_029814665.1 Acanthurus lineatus
TTACATTTTTTTTTTTTTTTTTTTTTTTTATTTTTTTTTTTTTCAAAATCCAAATTTTTTTAACACCCAAAACCCCCCCCCCCCCCCCCCCCCCAAAAAAAAATAAAGGACTGGTAAAAGTGTCATTTAAAAAAAATTCTGGAAAGATGTGAACAATGAGGTGGTTTAAATGTGTGGTTGTGATGTGAAACTGTGACCCCTTCAATGTATCCTGACAGAAAATATAAACAATGTAGGAATCAGTCACAATGCCAAGCTTATCAGAATATTACTGTATATAGCAAGAAAAGGTCATTCTTAAATTCTGGATCTCCAAAGAAGCTCCCTCAGTAGATGGTACATAGAACCATCTACTGGTATGTAGAATTTATAAGAACCCTACCTTTGGAAAAGCTGACTTATACCATATATGACAACATTAAAGATTTTGTCAGTATGTATGCCATACATATAAGTTGGCAGCTGTTAATCAGCTGTGCCACACTGGACTAACCTTCTTGACCCCAAATACATTGAAGTTACTAGTGAATAAGCTCTGTCAAATGGGTCAACAGGACTGCTGTATGCTGCCCCCACCCCATGATGAGTCTAAGTTTTTTTTAGAAAAAAAAGTGTGTATTTGTATAATTGAAGGGGAATGTTATGTTTATTTAACCTTCATTTAAAAAAAAGAAAGAAATTCAAAAAAAGTATTAACCAAAAGCAGACTTGTCAATGAAATTTTAACCTGGAAAAGCTGAGACTTGAGATATAATTCAGTGATACAAATTCAACGTGACCCTAACCCTAACTCATTTTGTCACAAGAATGACATTTTCATAATCCACACAGTTAACATTTTCTTTTTCAGCAACACATGATGTAAGACGTATCAAAACAAAATGCCTTTATGATCATTAACTATTACACTTTTGATAACACTGCCAAATTATGATTTCATTGTCAGTTAAATCTCTTACCTTGACTTTGTCAGGTCCTGTCAGAGGTGGATTACAGAACAGAGAGGTCATAAACCAAAGGTCCCTAAACTTAGGAGATCTAAGCTAGTTCACAAGACATCACACCAAAGCACACAAATACTGTAAAGGGATACCTGAAGAGTTTCTTCAGTCCTCTTTTAACACCGTCTGAACATTTGTCTTTGGCTCATTGTTTTGTTTATTTTTTTTTAAAGAGAAGTAATTCTGTGAGCTTTAAAGTAAAGGCTAGTAAGTGTTGATCAAAAGAATCATGAAGTCTTAACAAGCCACTTGAGTTAAAGAAAACACTTGCCAATAAGTGCCACAAATGAGACAAATGGACTGTGGTGAAACAGAACTGTCAGTGAATCCCTTCATGAGGGGAACAAACAACACAGAGAACTAAAGTAGAGGGTGGCATGACTTCAACTATAGATGTGACATGCAAGAGTTTATGAACAAATGAAAAGTCCCAGGAAATCTGTCCAGTCAAAAATGAGTATTGTTTTCAAATCAGGGCCTTGTTTTAGCATTATTATGACAATCAGACTTAAATAATACCATAACATTTCTTAAAAGACATAGAATTGCATCGGGATTTTTGTTGGACTGTCAAGTAATGCATACAGTTTAAAAAAAGGCAACTTTCATACTGAGACCATAAGGCTAAGGACAAATATAATTGAAACTATCCTTATACAGATGGGTCAAGTTGCATTTATCTCAAGTAGGGATAGACTGATTATTGGCCAGGCCGATAATTGGCGCCGATATTCGGCAATTTGACGCATATCGTCACTACTCTGTCTCCAGTATTGTCCCACCCACAGAACCATCTGATTGGTTACACATAGAGCCACTGCACAGCCAATCAGCAGAACTTTAGGGAGCAATTTATTTGTTTATGTTTTCATCTAACTTTTTAGACATGCTGCTGAGCCTGGAAGCTCCCTGCACTTTTTGAAAAAAACTTAAAACTATGCTGTCCTTGTTTGATAACCTTGGTTTGTTTCTGTTTTCAAGGGTTAGGGTTAGGGTTAGGGTTGTATTTCTTTATTACTTAATATTTAGGATAAGTGTGCGTGTGTATGTGAATTTTGGCTCAAGGCAGTATCACCTTCCTGTTAACTACAGCAGTCGAGTTATAAAGGTTTAAAACATTGCTGATCCCTTGCACACAGTGTAGGAAACATATGTCTGTCAGTGTCTGAGTGTACCTGTGTGGCATGTTGTTCTCCATTATTCTGTTAATATTGTGATAGGTTTGTTCGAGTTGTTTTCCGAACTTCGATGCTAATGGGTAGCATTACAATGTGTTTTCCCATAGATGTTAGCATTAAGCTAGCAGACTTTCGAAAGACATGTTGAAAGACATAAGTTTGTTGAGTTGTTACAGATTGGATTGGATAAGAGGTGAAATGTCTTCACAGACATATTACAGAGTCCTGTTGCCTTCGATTCATTTGCCCAGAATAAGTTGTTACAGATGTTTAACTTTATTATTGCAATGCAATGATGCAAATATACAACATGTTTCCTTTATATCTTACTTTTTGTATTTTGTATTTTTTCACAGTTTTACATTGCCTCATGTGGAGCCAATACATCGTGGGTAAAATCACAAAGCCTTGTCTCTGTGTGAGGAACTGTTTACCTACCTGCCAAACTGAACCAGGCATTTAGGGAGGGCAGAATAAAAACAAAGATGTCTGTTGTCTAAGGTAAAAAAAAAACTTTAAGATGTTGCAAATCTGAAAAGTTGTTTAATAAACATATGCTTAAAGGCATTTAAACGAGGTTAAGTGTTTGAGTTTGTATTATACAAAATTTTGACGTCAATATTTTCACTTTTACTGCAAATGAATATCAGCCCCAAATATCGGTTATCGGCCTCCTTGACTACTAATAATCGGTATCGGTATCGGTATTGGCCCTGAAAAAAACATATTGGTCTATCTCTAATCTCAAATTGTAACAATCTGTTTTTCTGTCATTCGTAGGGTATGGGACAGTCTCATGATTACTCAAATAAAGTACCTGAGAATAAATCAAAATTTTACAAAGTCATTTATGCTAGTCATTTATGCTATTATTCAAATATTGGTTTCAATTTTTAGTCCTCTATAACTTTTACAAGAAGCTGATTTGAAAGTGTCTCTTATAGTAAATCCCCACGTCTAAGTAAATTAAGACTGGTAAAAGGTAATTAGTTGAAAAATTAAATACATGTTTGTTGGCAAGGCTGGCATGAGATAACTTTGTTAAAACAGGTGTGAGGAAATGTAATATTTAACAATAACACTAAAAGCTGCTAGAACCAACTGCATAGGTAATGCTTACTGTTAAAATGTTTTCATGTTTATGTTTTCATATCCCATTCTGTAAAGCCAATTACCCCGAACAGTTTAAAGTGATGTATAATTTAATTGAAAAGGATTCTATATGTCTCTGATGTTGAAAAATGAGGCTAAACACTTTTCATTAATACAGTGTGATTCTGCAGTCCCATTAAAAATAACTGGTGTAGCAGTGCCCTCACTTACTGTCAGGTTGCAGAATAAAGATACAAAGTAGGATGATTAAGGTTGGTGAGAAAAAGCAATATTACAGTAAAATAATATTACAAAAACATGCATTACAAGAGCAGACAGAAGATATAAAGCACAAATTGACTAACAACCAAGTAGAGGGTGACCATAGTAGCCCACACACAGCAAGGTCATACAGGGCAGACAGACTTAAGAGCTGAGTTGAGTAGTGATACTGCTCTGCGCTGTTAGCTGGATAAATCTGACTGGTAGTTGAACTGAGTAGCAGCAGTCGTCAGCCAATCAGATAGAAACATTATTCCCTGTCAAATAAACAGTGATTTTCTTCCTGAAAAAATGTGAAATCTTGTTTTATCATCTAAGGGATTGGTGTGAATTCCCACACTTATTTGTGCATGGGTTATAGCAGGTCTGTATTTCTGTACTCTCAGAGCTCAATTAGTCCAGACTGTGAGCATCATGCCAACACACTGCTGACACAAGCCATCAGCCTCTGTGAAAGTCTGGGGAAACCCTGAAGAACTTTCGATTCTCCTCCTGCCAAAACAAACATAACACGTACAGGAAAGGGCGTTAGCAGCTCTGATCTGCTCTGCAACCCAGAGCAGAGTTTTTATTACCAGAATGCCAATCTTGAGTGGGTTCAAATATTGTGTCATAGTGGTGAATGGGTAATTTTAGATTTAGTTTCCCTCTCAATAATAATCATAGTATTACTTTTATTGTCTGTAGCAGTTTACACAAGCTTTTTTGTTCTTGGATATATGTATGTAAACTACATAGATAATTGTCCTATAATTACTGTAAATAGGGAAGTTCCGTAATTTGGGAGCAGTCTCTGACTGGATGTCACTAGTGATTAAAACACATTTAAAGGTATAGTACAGCTTTCTATAAAAACACTTATGTGCCTTGAGAATTAGATGAGAAAACAAACATCAATCTACTTTTTGTATTACATAGCACACAGCAGAGTCAGGACATGGTTAGCCTAGCTTATCATAAAGACTAAAAAAAAACAAACCAAAAAGTGAACACACTTAGACACCTGTCCCCCCCTCCCACACAGAAGAAAGATGCAACATCTGTATAAATTAAATTGTATACAATCAAAAGCTACATCCAATAAAACCATAATAATAAAAAAAGAAAATAAGATGGTTTATATCAACCATTTTTTTTTCTGTTTTCTGTTTGCAAACAAAAACTGGTTGATGGAAACAGAATATTCGAAAAAATCACTAAATGTGATGTCACTCCAGCAACTGTTCCAAAGAAACAATGGCAACAGCGTTAGGTGAAAACTTATTTCTCAACTGCTACACTACATAGGAAGCAGCAACAAAACACCACCATTTAACAGGAGCTTTTTTTAAAAAAAAGTGCAGTTGGTTGGATTAACACTACATAGTTCAAGTGACCCAAATCTGGTGTTTTCCTCCAAAGTGGCACTGATCGGATCTGTAACATGAACTTGTAAACAGGAAAAGGCACATGAAATCGGATATTGTAAGATTGGATTCAGGCCTCCTTCATATGTGGTAATAAATCAGATACAAATTGGATATCAGCTAAAGTGTCTGTTGTCTAAGCAGACAGATCAGATATTTCCTGGCATTGCAAGTTGTACCTCATTGGAAATGCGATAATGGTGCATTTTGATGATGCAAGTAAACATGCTCAAGAAGTAAACGTGGAAAAGAAACAGCAGCTGTGGAAATTTAAACAATGGAGAAAGAAGGTACAGGTTAGCAGACATATGCTGAGGTCACATGTCTTGCTAGGAGTTAAAAACCAAAGTCAGCTGCAAGCTGCCTACTTAAGAAATAAAGGAGCAACCAGTGGTTTTCAGAGACTCAGGGCTCAGAGGGCCAGACCAGCCTGTAACCCATCAGGAAGCCTCACCAACCTGCAGCTTACTGGACACAACACTGCCACATGCCTCCAGTTTAAAGGACTTTGCAACACTTGGAACTTACACACTTGGAAAGAACATCGCTTCCCTCCAAAGATTTGGTAATGTAACTGGACATAATCTTGCGCAAGCTAGCACAGCATATCATAGAACTGTTCTGCTTTCGTCATTGTTGGAATGATAGTACTGGATGTGTTCTTTGAGCTGGATGACAAGGCTTGGTTATTGTTGAGTTGTTTGTGCATCTTATACACATATAGGACTGGAAAAACATCCAGTAACTTGCATGTGAGTATCTTGTGTCTAACTATTTGGCATTTGCAAGATGCACTGCCATTCAAAAGATTCTGATACATCATTATCATTGACAACTACCGACCAAGAAGCAGGAAACAAAATTTGATTTATTATTATGGGCTTTTTAGTCAGATGACTAAAACTGATCATCTATTATCTATATCTAATATCTAACTATTAGGAAGCCTTCGGACTGCAGCATTGATACATATTTGAGTTGTGGTAAAAGTGAAGGATTGCTTTTGCTGCTTGTTTCCAGTCCATTTGCTTTGCTAACGTAAACCATGTCCTGACTCCACCTCTAAAACACAGACACTTGATTTTCCTAATTTGCGAGACAGTTGAGAACAGAACCAGTTACCCCTTTAACACCTTAAGAATTTCTGTTTTTCAGAGCTGACTGATTATTGGGATGATTGGGTACTTGACAAAGTAAAACAGCTGAATTTTATTTACATAAAGCTCATAAATATGAAAAGCAAAAAATGGTTAGACTGGACTGCAACAGATAATCAATATCAGATAGAACAGCTGCCTTATTGTATGCTGTTCTGCCTTATCAACTTCCTTACTTTTATACACATTTAGTAGATCACTGCACTTTATTTTGGAAACGTATCATTCTCTATTAAACTACTACTTTCAACCTCACAGTGACAGATGACGTCAATTTTGGATGTTGTGTTATGAATATGGAATTGGACATAGCTTACTGCATTGAATGCAGGGCTGGGTGACATGGCTGAAATTAAAATATTAGTTTTAGAAGTTCTTAAATAGTAGGTGTTTTTGGACCAAACAATTCTGAGGACTTTTTAAAAAGGAACTATTCACTGAGAGAGTCCCCTGAGAGCTACACACCTTGGGAACTCTGTCTTCTGTCGGCATTCACCTCACATATAGGAACCTTATAGCTACAGCGCGTTACTTCTGTTGTCCCCTTTAGGAATTCTGAGTAATTTAAACAACACTGTCTGCACATCTACATAAGTATGCCTTTGGTGATTGTGCACTACCCCCAGGATTAACCTCTTAAATTCCAGCATCCCGCCCAATGACATCACACTGTTTTTTAAGTAAAATTATTATTATAAGCCTTCTATTTACAGGTGCCCACACATGCCATGCACTGCAAGCAGAGATTCTTGTGATTTGATTAATATTTCAAGACACAATAACAACAAAAGATAACAGCAATGCCTCTTTCAGACAACAAAAAATTACATAATTGCCACAACTTATTGATTAAGCCTTGCTGTATGTCTTTTACTTAGAATTTCCCATTAAATACAGTCCTGTGACACTGACAAAGGTCCCAGCAATCCAATCAAGTATTAAGTCCAAAATTCTTATTTTATCTGTAAATATCCACGAACTGCTGTTGAATCATGTCAAATTCGCTGGCAGATGTTCCCATATATTCAGCACATTCTCTGCAATAACTCCAGATGTAATGAATCGGCAGTTTATTAGCCTCTAAATGTCAGCTACTTCTTGACCTTTTGATTGACACCTCATTTCGACTGATCAGAGCTTCCATCCTACACCAATGTCAAATGAGCATCTGTATTGAAATGAAGAACCTCCCCTACTTCAGCTACATAAGCCCTTTCAGTCTTCAAAGCAAACTGTTGTCCTTACCCAGGCGTGATGTAAAACACATCACTCCCCGTGCGCCTGAGCCTGTGCACACCTCATGTCAACGGTCAACATACTGAGAAATGCAGAGAGAGTTGTGTGGAGCTGATAGGCCTAACTAAGGTTCTGTCATCTCATTTGAGAGATGACACAACGATGACACATGCCTGTAACATTTAAACAATGGCTTGAATGTTACAGGCATTCATTAACATGATAAACTTATGCATTACAGCTTCAAAGCAAGGCAAGCTGGCCGACAGCTAGTAGAGCAATGTCACTTCAGCACGACACAAGTAAAAAAAGAGGGTCAATCAATTATTAGGCTCCCCCTACCCTCCCTTTCACATGATGGGCAGGGACCTGTGAGGGCACAGTGTACTGCTGTAATCAAATGCATATGCAGCCTCTGGCAGGAGCAACACAAATCTGTGTGCTTGCTGGTCATTGTTGTGGTTCAGAGCACGCAGAGTAGGAGCCTTCCATCAAGAAGGCCCTATTTCAATTGAGTGTCAACTCCATCCAGCTGGTATGTCACAGGCCTACTGGCAGCCTTAAACAGCGTGGACCCACAGTCAAAATCGTGCTGTATTTCCTTCGTTGCATACACACTCAGTAATGCCAGGACTATTTGTCGGTCTATTTGTCTGTGGACTGCTGCATTTTTTAGATAATTAGGAGCTGTTACCAGATGTTACTTACATTGTCAACTGTAAGCTAATGTTTGAAGTAAGGTTTGAAAATGGCACTTGATGGTACTGTTTTGGCCAGCTCAGTTGTGTTTAACCAATCAAAGTACACTCATGTATGAGCCAATCCCCACATACTTAAATCACTCCATCTCCTCTTGTGCTGGGAAAGTACCTACTTTGAAACAGGAGCTAGAAAGGTTCCTCTAAATGGGGTTCTAAGAACTAAAATAGTTCATGGTTCCTGCAGTGTAGAATCAATAAAAAAGTGTGATTATACAAACAGTTCTTAGAACCATGGAAAGGTTTCCTGTGGTCCAAAAACACCTATGATATTGATTTATGATTTACATGGCAAAAGTATGTAAAATAACTACAAATTAACTGTGTTCCACTACTGCATCTTACAAAATTTTTCACTAATGTTGAGCAAAAAGCTCCCTTTTTTTAATCACAGAAATTCTATAAAAAGATAACATGATGTATATAAATTTAATATTTTTAAGTCCTTGTACTTGGGTCACGCTGACCAATTTTAAAAGTTGATATCTGATTTTACATCATGTGCAGCTGTTAAAGCACCACTTCACTGGCTAATTTGAATGACCCAAATGACCCCAAGTGACACTGTTTGATGAAACCTTAAAAAGGAGTTTAAAATGTCAAAAAATGACTTTGAGTACTGCCCTAGAAATCCTGTGCATTCTTTCACGCAACAAAATTTCCAATGCTCATTAGCCTTTCTAATGATGTGCTAAAATTACTTAAACAAATACAGTGCACCGGTGTCTTTCCAGAGCTGTGTGGCCTGGTCTAGACAGTTACTGTTCAACAGTATCAACCATCTCAACTTACAGAACTGAAGTCTGCAAAGCCCAAGAGAGAGTCTTTAGGGTTTTTACTTGATGCAGAGGACGGGGCAAAAGGGTCTTTGCCGCTGAATGGGTCTCCCGAGCCTTTTTTACTCTGGAAAGGGTCGATGGCCTCACTGCCAAAAGGCTGGAAGGGGTCACGTGGTTTGGAAGGGTCAGTTGTGCCAGACATGCTCACTGGTGTGTTCTTACCTAAAGATGTAAAAGACATAAGCAAACATAAACACAGAGAAAAGTTTTTCATTTTGGTCACTTTTAATATAATTTGTAAGTTTCTTTATTTATCTAAGTATGTAATGAGATCACATATATGACTTGCACTTTTTTTCATTACAAAAATTTGAGAAGTTGCCAGACAATACAAAATTAGACTAAAATACAAAATGCCAAGGAATTTTTTTTAAGTTTAGTAAAGAAAACGAGGTGGCAATGGATCAGAGCAAAAACTATATGCTTTGAAGTAAAAAACAGATTCTCAAAATAAATAGATAAATAAATAAAAACTACAAAAATTACAGACTTTATATGTCACAAATCTCCAGAGGAGGAAGTAAAACACTAAGTTAAATTTTTTTGACTGAAAGGTGCCATGACTCATCGCTATAACTCGCATGATTATTTCTCACTTTAATGAACTATGTTGATACACAGGTTGCCATTTGATCAGTTCTGTATTCTAACACTCAACCACTAACTTCTTTGGTTCTCAGCGGTCTACCTACGCCCTGCTTCACCTCCGTTGTCACCTCAAAGACAGTTATCAGCTTCTGAAAGCCACAACAGTTTCAACTCCACAAGCTACACACCAAAACAGCTCATATCAACTCTTAACCCAGTAACATGCAGGACTACACCCTCCTGAGAAAAGTAATACATGAAAACAGCTGCCAAAGGCAAAAAGACAAACAGCAAGTGACAATAGCAAAGGATCAAAACCAAAAGTGATACCCTATAACCGACAGAACCATTCTCCTTGGTTTCCTGGTAAATCACTTGGTTGATTTTCTGCCCACATTACCAACTGTCGGTTCACCAATTTACAAACCAAATAAATAGATGTTTATTACATTTATCTTCATAGACCATACAAATCCATTGTAACAGCCACACAGACTCATCAATAAATTATAGCAAGTAACAACGCCAAAATATACATATATATATATAAAAGATATGAGAGTATTTTACAGTTAGAATTGTCACCTAACAGTTTGAAAGTTTTAAATTAAAATGTGTTTTTTGATAGTTATTGATTTTAATTAAACATTAAAATAAAAAGGAATTTGTCATAATAATTTAACCAAGAACTTTTATAGTGTTACTTTATTTAGTTTCTAAAATTGTATTTTTCTTTTTTTTATTTTACTTGATTGATGATTACGATTATAATAATAATTGCACTATTATTTGGGTATAGTTTTAAGTACTCTGCCCACTGAGTACAGTAAAAAGAAGCAAATCCTCCCAGTGGAAAAGCTAGAAAAAGACACTGCTTGTACTTTTACAAAATGATTTGACTTTGATAATTGCTGATAAAAATATAGGAAAACATAGAAAAATATATGCCAAAAATAATTAAGCTTATTTTTGAACTCTAGATCCTTATGTGTGACAAATGATCATAACTGAAGGTACAATTATTAGCTTGACTTGAATGAATCAATTAGATTATTTATACTGCATTTAAGACTTATAGAGGCCTTAAATTCCATTAGTAAAATAGAAGACTTATAATAAGCTAAAATGACCTACTAAGTCATCGTTCAATACCTTCCTGAAAGTAAAGATATATTTAATTTTCATTTTTGAATCTCTATTCATTGCATTTGGTAATACTGTAAAATCCCAATCTGATCATACATAAGCAAAAATAAAATACTAATAATACTACTTCAACCACTACAAAGACAATATTGAAACATACATTATAATATGTAAGTAATAAAATTAAATAAAAATTAAATAAATATAAAGAAAAACAATAAACACAGTAATGTCTGTGAACTTAACAGGGTGAAAAACCTGGGCACAGAATCGTGGGAACATTAAGAGCATATCATGTTGCTTGTATAGGTGTTAAACCACAGGACCAGTCTAACAGTTGTATTACACATACGCATTTAGTCCCATTACCCAGATAACTTTGTTGATCAGGGTGAGCAGTTCATCTCACACTCCACGCAGAGCAAAACTGCATGCCTGGCAATCAGTTTTTTCCTCTTTTAGCAAACTGCACACACACATGCAAACTCACAGTTGAGAAACCACAATTATGAGCTCCACCCTGTTTTAAAATAATCCACTTCTTTGGTGGCATCTAATTTTAATGTCAACCACAGCGTTATACATGCAGTATTAAATTTGCTCAGAAAGACAAAGTTATGCAAGCATGCAAAAATAAGTACATAAGCTCTGTGAAAAAGAGTAAGATACAAAATATGCATATTTAATATATGATGAGAAAGACAACTGTTCCATTGGTAACAATGCTGGCATTCGTTCACTACATACAGCCTATAGCCTAACCTTCTCTGAAACACTCGATCTCATAAACACACACATACACACACACACATATACCTCACACACACACACACATGCAAACACACACACATATAAAGTGGAGATAACGGAAACTAGTTAGGGTGTGTCTGCAAACAACAGGCCAAGCAAACCACATATCATCACTCTTACAACATCACCTTTACATGTGCCTACACACAAACATCAGAGAAACGGCATAGAAATTCATACTACAAAGTCTACACAAAAATATTTGAGTATTGACTTTAAGTCTAGCAGTTAGGCACTGCGAAGTAAATGATATAGATGTGCCTGGGTGACAGCTTCTGGAACCTACTTGTTGAACAAAATAAATAGTTGTTGCAAGTTCCCTTCTACAACCACTGAGCCAGCAGTGTGGGATAGTGTAATAGCCACACGTATGCCCACAGAAACAGGGATTCTTGGTAACTGTGGTTTAAAAGGGAGTACCTACTCCCAAGGGACAATGTCATGCTGTCCCTAAGAGACCTCTCACCAAACAAACATATATCCACATACACAAACATTATCCAACATTTGTGACATTGTTTAAAGATAATTTCTGTCATTTATTTAGGCAGTAGTTGATCATATAAAACACTGAAGCTCATGTGTTATGGGCACTGGTAGGAGTATATTCTTGAGCCATTTCTGAATTCTGTACTACAAATAGTCAAATTTATAGCTGGATTCTAGTGTGTTCACACTTAATACAGAGCACATCACTCCTTGTCACAGCTGGTAGGTGTTTGAATTGAGAAACTGCACAGAGTGTAGCAGAGTGTTATAGCAGTGGCTTGGCAAAATACCAGAAGGCTTTTATCTTTTCTGTACCCACAATGACATTTTCCTGTTGACAGATCAGAGCAGAGTTAAGACCGTTGGAGAAAAAAAAAACTTTACTCTGGTTACAGAAAACACATTTGTATCTCAACACAGAGTCAAAAGATCTTATTAGATTTTTTAATGTAATCTTTTGATTTTGTCATTTTTGTTTGGTTACTGAATTAAAATTGTTTCAAGCTAACCTGTATTTTCACAAAAAGATATTGTACCTATTTATTAGAGCTGAAAAATAACAACTGCAAAAAGTAGTCGAACTAACATAACATCAATTAGAAAAAAATGTATAAGATGGCTAAGGGTTAGTGGAAAATACAAGAGATTTAAAACTGCTTTAATGAAAATATTTATATTAAAGTCTCAGCTATGTGACATGCTGTTACCAATAAACCCTCAAACAAACATTTTAAAACTCTGCAGCTGAGAGTTTTGTTAAGGTGATATTACTTTCACTGTCAATCTTTTCTTTTATCTTTGCTGTTCAAATGTCTTTATTGCAGTCACAGTCCACAAACACATACAGCCATCCCCTTTCTTCTTATTCTTCAGCATGCCTGTAATACCTAGATGGGTGGTGGATATGACAGAGATGTGGTATGACATTAAAAACCTATCACAGATCTTAGTTTTAGACAAAGCCAAGTACCCACTTCCTTTTTTCAACTCACAACTGTTCCACTATTCTTAGCCAAACAAATGCATGTTCTCACAGATATCTTCATATTGTTCATCTTATTATTATCTTTTTATTCCCTCCCAAAGAAGAATACATAGAATAACACCTACCACTGGGAGGTTTAGGTCTTGGAGGAACATTTTTCTTCGGTGGCAGAGCTGGTGTGTCATTCTTTCTGCAGAATGGGTCGTCCACAAACACCGACTGGAAAGAAAGACTGAGCGCTCAGCAGTAATTTTAATATATCTGACATATGGTGACACAATAAATGAGAAATGTGAGAAAGAAAAAAACAACAGTTTCATTTATCTGTTTTGTTAAGTAACTCATTTTTAAAATAAGAATAAAGAGTCTAACATATGTGGTACTATTAATCCTTTCTCTCTGGAAAAGAGACCTTTCAATAATTGCAATATTTTGAAACAAATATGAGACAGTCCTTATTTAACATATATACATTAAGAGGTATTTACAGTGTACAATTAAATACTTTTCAAGACCCCATGTCTGAAATGGGATATCTTTACACATTACATCTATCTCACCAAAAAAGAGTGTTTTCAAAGAGAGTTTTGGCTTCTGGTACCTTCTGGTAGTCTGGCAACCAGGTAGCTCTGCCTTCAAAAGGGTCTCTGGGTTTTGACATATGGCTGAAGTCTGCAAATCCAGTGGAGCTGTTACTGCTGCTGAATGAACCACTGCCAAACGGGTCCAACGTTCCAAACAGGTCTGAAACGAACAAACAAAGAATGAAAACAGTCAATGGTATTATAATAACAAGCACATTTACAATAAGTGACTGCAAATACTAGCTTGAATAAAAATTCTAAGAATTGTTGAGATCAGTCTACTTGTGTTGACTTAGATCTAAGGTTTGCTTGAGGCCATACTGTATGGGTGTTAACAAAGGAGTTAACTAGTCTCAGTTATATCAAAGTACAGTATGTAGAGGTTAATGATCCCTCATTAAGGAGGGGACATAACACTGAGGTCATGCTGAGTAAAGAAATGTCAGAACTTACAAAAGAGTTTTATCACATTTTTGTATGACCAGGTGTTGTCCTTTGCTTCAAATAGTGCACAACTCATATTATTTGTTGTAAAATTATTTTAGAAGCCCACACCTTTGGAAACTACTGAGGTGGGTTATTTTATCAAAATTTACTGAGTCACTATGTGATAATAAAAACAAAGAGTAAGTGGAGGGGGATGGTGACAATGGTTGGTACACCACTTTGGTCCAGACCAAGGGGCAAACTCCCACTTTCGCATTGAAGCCAACTAGGAAGTACAAAAACTTGCAATTCCTCGACTGACCGCTTGAGGCTGCTCCAAAAGGGAGCAAATTCTCATTGGAGCCCATGTTAAAATAGCCAACTTTAGAGCAGAAATAAACATATTTACAGGCTGGTTCAAAAAACGTTTTTTTTTGTCTACAGCTTCTCTACCATCTCATGAAAACTCTGAAGGTTTTTTTTCTTTCTTTTTCTAACTCATTT
>JAPZDV010000021.1:270126-299115 GCA_029814665.1 Acanthurus lineatus
TAAGCACAACCAGAATTAATCCATATATAAGACGCTCCGGATTATAAGGCGCACTGTCGTTTTTTGAGAAAATTAAATTAATGCTTTTAAGTGCGCCTTATAGTGCGGAAAATACGGTACTTTGAATTCAAGAAAAAAAAATCTGAGATAATCTAAAACTTGGACAAATAAAACTAAGAATATCTGCAGTGACAAGCTCTACTCTACCAAAGGAAAATGTAAAGGTTTTTTTTTTTTAATTTAGATTAGTCTCTGCACTTTTTCTTTTTTTTGCACAAGTTATTGGCTTGAATTACAAAAATGAAGGCACATTTTTTATGCAAGATATTCAAAGAATAAACAATAATTCAGAACCTCAGTGATACACTTTTTAAGGTACTTTACTTTAATATAGCAATTAGTTTCTGCTATCAGTTTACAGTAGTCTCTAATGTATGTTTTGGTATTTCTACAAATGGTCTGCAGATCTTTTGTGGAGTTTAATTAATAATAAAAAGTCACTATGCCATGAAATCAACACAACACCTCCTTGAAGCTTTGTGTGTAAGTTGTGAGGAGGGGGGTGTTTTTCCAGCAGTAGTAGAGCTGTGTTATGGTGTCCTCTGCTAACTAACACACACGCACAGGCACAGGCACAGGCACAGACACAAACACAGACAGACAAACTCACACACACTCACATACATACACACACACAAACACACACACACAGAAAGGCCCTATTTAATACCTGGTTGATCTCATCCTGTGTGGCCTTCAGAGACTTAATAATGGTCTCCAGTTGGATCTTGCCAGCAGCCAGGCTCTGCTCCAGCTGGTTCTCTTCCTGCTGCAGTCGACCCAGGTCAGTCTTTGCTCGGCTTAGCTCTTCCTCCTGGCTCTGCAAATCTGATTCCTGGGAGTGGATCTGACTCTGGAGAGTTGATATCTAGAGGCAGGAGAGAATAAAGCTGTAAGGATGGAGCCTGAAATTTAAAACTTTGGGCATGTTTTTTCTTTCCCTCACTTCAGTTTTTTCCTCACCATCTGAGATTCTTCCTGGCACTTCATCCTGACTTCATTCAGCATGTCCTCTAATTTATGTTTCTGCTGGTCCATCTCCTGCAGGCGGTCCTGGGCATCTTGTTTCTGAGCTTCAAGTTCCTGCAGGTTGGCTGTCTCTCTGTCCAGGTCATTCTGCATCTCCTATCATGTGCCAAAGTTTGGTGTCCACCACATTAAAAAACAAGTGGTCAGATAAAGCCACGCTGTTGAGTGCATTACATACACACTGCACCCACTGGCCCTATGTAGAAACATAGTATATGTTGGTATATGCAGGGCAGGTAGTAGCTATTTTAACTGGCACAAGTGCAATGATTTAGTTGAAATTAAGGATGTCCACACTGAACAAATTTATGTATTCACACTGCAGCTGTTGACCAGTGAACAAGTAGTCTTTACCTGCACCTCTGCACTCTTATGTCTGATGGCCTCCTCTGCCTCCCTGATGTCCTGTTCAAGGGTGTACTTTTCCCTGACACACAAACATACACACAAAATATATGCACACATGGGCGCACAGACAGACACACAAGCATAGTCAATATAACAGAAAAAGAATCAAATATCATCAACAACTGGGATTCACAGAAAATAAATAAATAAATCACTACACACACTCAGTAAAGCTGCTAACTGACAAAAAAGGAGCTGCCAGCAGCTTTTTTTTAAAATAAACAGTTTGATAAAGACATAAGCCCACATTTTAAAAATATTTTATTTATTAATTCTTTCAATTCAGTGTATTTGCAAAGGGTTTTCAAATAAAGTGCAAGCTTCCAAAAGTATGTTTTTACTCATTTTTAAGATTTCTAAGAAGAGTCAGAAAGAGAGAGGAAAAAACACTTTGTGTCAGCCCAGACTTCCCTAATACCACACATTAACAAAATAACGAAATACAGAGTTTTAATTGAATGGTAAAAGATATTATGTTGTGCTTAAAAGTTGAGTAAATGGCAAAGTATGCAAATGTTCTTATTTATACCGTTCACTGACATCACAAAGCACTCTATTCAAGCATAGTATTTTTTGACCACTTTGTGTCTGACAGATTGCTTTGAGTTCCCAATTTTTCTAGTTCATTTTAAAACATCAAACATCTTAGGAAAATTGGAACATTTTACCATTTTATAAGATTGATTATAAGATTGAGAAGATTTCTTGCACTCTTAATCTAAGTGATGGCAGTAAAAAATCTGAAGTCCTTCTAACGTGAAAATATATATTACATGGTTTATCTAAAGTAATCTGAGGCTAATGCTATGTGTTTTAGACATTCTCAAGTGAATATCTTCCGCTCATTATTTTTTTGTTGTTGTTATTTTTTTTTGCTTCTCAAATAGTGGGGGCATGGTGAAATGCTGGCCGGGGGGGGGGGGGTGCCTGACCCCGGGGAACATGCACGGCGAAATTACCGTTTACTTTTTCATTGCCGTACCAGAATAAAATGTAATCACACATCCGTTACAGTAAGTGGCAGTGGCGCTTTCACACTGCTGTAATGTGCCATTAACTCTAATTATTAGGGCGTGCATGAAGTACTACAAACAAACAGAGAAGACACAATGGAAAAATATTTAACAGGAATGAAAAGAAACATGCTCATTGTAGCCATTAATCCTGACTTCATCATTTTGATAAAAAAAAAAATATCGGCACAATTTGTTTTATTTATTTTTGTTTTGTAGGTTAAAGTGTTTTATATGTTGTGCTCCTGAGGTAATGGTGCAGATCAATTTTATTTATTATTATTTATTAATTTTATTTAAGTTTATTTTTCAGTATCGAATGGCTCAATTAGTTGGTTGAAAAATATTTATAGTTTACATTAAAATTTAATTTTGTTGAATTTAAGGCAAACTGATGCACTTTAAATCTTTTCTGGTTCAGACTAAAAAACAAGGTTAATAAAGTTAAAGTTATTCTTTGTTGTAAGTGGATCTATATTGCTTTCTTTTCTCTTTTTTTGTTTTCCTTAATGTTAATAAGGATACAATGTGATGCAGAGGTGTACTTGTAACAATTTTATAGACGAATGACACTATTTATAGTTGTGGTGGAACGGGGGCAAAATATTTTCTTTTTTCTTGGGGGGGGGGTTAACAGAAAACAATTGAGAAGCACTGTAGTAGGGGGATAATATATGCGCAATCAAAAGGTTCAGAGACTGTTCCTCTTGTCAACAAGTGGAGCTCTGCACAGTAATGTGCATGTAGCTGGTGCAAACATTAACTTAGTATTCCAAGTTGTTGCTTGATCAGCATCACCAATTGTGTAACATGTACTTCTGCGACATATGGTACACCATAGTTCCTGAATCCCGAGTAGAAGCAGTACCATGTTAAAGTCTGCCAAGATCTCCCTTAACAGGACCAGGATGACCCAAACTCTATGGCTCTCTGAGGCATCTGAGATTCCACACTAACAAGCAGAACTAAGGTGTGATGGCAATTCAGGGCTCTTACATGGCAACGCACCTGCTAAATGGGCATTGAAAACACACAAGTTCCTCGCCTGCAACACACAGTCATCAGGGTCTCTGAGCAAGGGGACTACTTTAAACGGGATGGCAGCAAGATTAAAATCTAATACAGTTTTTTGTTTTGTGGACACAGTCACAGAACTTTTTGATCACACCTATTACATTGTAAGTTTGGTCCTGAAGTACTTGGATAGTTATAAAATATAAATAATTTTGCTTTTTTACATCATCACAATGGATTCTTAATTTAGCAGTCGACATATGGTTAAAATGTGAATTTTTGACTATAATTTCATGGGTTTAACAAAAATATCACATCAATCTAGGAATTACAGCCTTTTTTTACACACAGCCCATCATCATCATCATTCTGGCACAAGTTATTGTTTTCATCTGTTCAGAGAATGTTATTCCAGAATTGGACAGGCTTTTACAGATTTTTTTTTAATAGACAAATTATAATCTGGCCTTCCTCATCCTTTACCAGTGCACCTTGCACCTGTCGTAAACCCTCTGTGGTGAGATCATTAGGTGTCACTTGATTATAGACTTTGACAAAGACACGCCTAACTTGCCTAACTAAGTTTCTTGACTCAGGTAGATATAATGACCAAGGTAAGAATTCTGCAGTCTACTTTGAATGTTATGTCTGTTATCTACCAGCTTTTTTGATGTTGGAGAGCTTGCTAGTGCATTCCATATTATTAGGTGTTTACGAAATTGTTGGTTTGGCAATTCCTAAAGATTCTGTTGTCTACTATATCCGCTGTGAGAGAGGTTGATATTTTCTTTTTCACACAATATTGACCTTTTTCACTTGAATAAACACCTATTTTAGACTGCATAAGAGTTTTAACTACCTACTACCAAATGCAAATATAAATTTTATAACTCCAGCCTTTAAATCAATTCTGGCCCTTTATCTGCCTATTTTAGTATGGAATTGCAAGTGCACAGGTCACACATTATAAGACTGCTTTTCTGTCAACTATCCATTGATTGACAACAATAACTTTAATTTAAGAGTATGGTCTACACCTCCTCTACAAGTAAAGTGTCTTGAGACAGCCTATACAACTAAAAATGACTTCACTACTTGTCAAGAGGCTGTAATTCCTGAAAAGTTACTCTATAATAAAACTCTAGATTTAAAGATCAATCTTTAAGACCCTCTCCTGCATTGATTTAAGCCCATATATTTCATATTTTATAGTCAAAATGGTATATTAATACATTTTTTTCAGGAAAAATATTAATTGATATCTTCAAAACACTCTTCTGCCTTTGATTTAAATAACCTCTCTGATAGTCAAAATAATAAACTTGGACATTTTCTTCACAATACAAATCAATCGTCAATGTGTTAAAATTGCTTAAATGTCACACTACGTGTTTGGCCTCTTTGTCATGAGGTCTCCAACATGGCCAATCCCACGGTCCACACCATTCCCCTCCATAGCTCATCTTGTCCGAATGTGCCTTTTTGACAGTACTCTTAAGTTTCAAGGAGGATCTCACAGCCATGGCATTGACTGCTGATTTCAGCTCCAGTTTTCCTTGTTAGGTCTAAAAAATGCCACACAGATGTGTTGAGACGCTTGAAAATTTGATTTTTACCATAGGGAGTCTTATATCACATGTCACATCTTGATGACTTTATTTCAATCCATTGTGGTGACTAGGGATTATGGATCTGACTCAATGTATGTATTTCTGCATGTGTGTGCACATTATTTTCACACAGAAATTTTATATTTGCCATGTCTGTAATTTCAAAATAAGTATCAGAATCACTGCTTATCTGTGTGTGTCTCAATAGATTTTACAGAATACTGGCCTATAGATAAGCAGTAGCTGATAATGTTTACCTGAGAATATTCCACTGGGTAAAGGCAAGAGTGCTGACGCAGCATGAAGGATAAGTAGTGAACAAACAAAAATTTGATTAAAAAAACACATATCAAAGGAAGAGTGGATGGTTGGCTGAGTGGATAGACAGAAAAATGAAAAAAGCAATAGGATGGGACAAAGCAAAGATTACTAAAAAGGAACAGACAAAGTGGTGGTCAAAAGAAAGCTCATGGATATCCGATGACTGTTAACTTTTCAAGTGGGCTCTGGTTGCCTCCATTTAATTGAAGTAGACCTCTCCATCAGTGCCATCATAGGATCGTGTGAAATATTCTGCTGTAACACTGCCAAAAGGGCATTAAATACCTATTCACAAAAAATGCTTCATCTGTGAAGGCCAAAAACTAATATCTTAAGTTGGGAATTGTCAGCCTTTCATACGATTTACACAGCAGTTACCTTTGAAAGGCCAACTCTTGAGCGTTTTCTCTGCCATATAACTGAGCAATCAAGGTATAAACTGAATGAGAGAGGAGTATATTATCTAAACTAGCAAGTGGGAACATTTCTTTTGGCAGTATGTTGCAAAATAAGGCGTAAATGATTCTATATAGTTGTGAAAATGTTTAGTATTTAAAAATTACAAAAGAATTTTTTTTCATTTTTTTAGAGGGTGTAAATATCATTTATTGCAACCATTTCTGGGAAAATGCATTGTCCAACAAAAGTAGTCCAAGTGACAGTCCTACATCATACAATCACTTCCTTCAGCTTGTCTCCCCTTAACTATGCATAATTTAACAGTTTAGCTAATTAAAAAAAAAAAAGATGGAACTCCCCTCACTGTAGTTCATACCTCCCGATATCTTTCTTGAACAGGGACATGAACCTTCTTGTAAAGGTCTTGACCAAACATCTCAAGGTACTCTCTTCAATCTTTTCAACAGACGAAACCAACTTTATAAAGAACCTTTTTTTTTCTTTGTTCAAATTAGGCAACTTCAGAACATTCTTTACAGTGCCTTTTCATTTGAAACACCAGAGATTTTATTATAGATTGATGCTGGGAAAGCTTTTGATATTATGTATGTACATTTGTACATTTGCACTTTCATTATGCTTACACAGCACGCCTGGTATTAAACTATGTAGCTTTGGTTGCCGACCCTGCACCTGCAGGTAATGGTAAGCTTCAGCATAATTGGCTTACTTGTTGTCTAATGGTAAGCAGTTTTACCGGGTGCCGAAAGTCATCTAATCCAAATTATGTCTTTGGCTTGCATACAAAAAATTAATAAATCCATATTTTGCCAAAAAGTTATGTCTTTCTTGTCGAACTTCAAGTTAGCTTGATAAGTTTGGAACCTTACAAACATTTCTCAATTAACATTAGCATGTAATAATTTACCATCTCCAATGTAATATTAGCCATTTAGCCATGGCCTATAGACATCATTGCAAAAGCTGAATAAACATAATGTTATACACATACTACACATTCAAACAGTTTGCAAGCAATGGGCTGTAACATTTCACGCCAGCAGAGTCACATTTGCACAAAATCCAGTAGTATTACTACACATTTTTAGTCCACATGGTAATTTGGCTTTTTAAAAAGTCTTCACAATCTCTTCACAACTTTTGCTTGTAAACGAATGTACATGCCCATGAGGGGAAGTGGAATAGCACCATGTATGTTTTGTAACAGTGCTGTTGCACTCAGAGACCTTTAAATGGCGCCAAAGCACACAAAAACCAATGGGGCTACCAATGGGACTTTATAAAATAAGTAAACTGTATAACATTTTGTATTTCAGTAGACTAACAAAGGAATGGCTTGACATGAAGCATACTAGACCATTAGATTGACAACAGTGCACCGATTTCTGTTCACTAAATCTGGAGTCTGTTTTTAAGTGTGTTATTTAGAATCCCAAATATGTTCTGAGTGAAAGCAAGACCAAAACTATTTCATGAGAAAATAACGAGATATTGAGATCTAAAATGCCTACATTATGGCCCTACTTTATACATCCCCCCAAATATCTGTTAGATTCTAGTTTCAAAATCAGGAAAGACTTAAAGTAGATTCTAGGTATGATTATAACCCTTTCAATCTACATAAATTTACACAACAAACAAATCCCACATGCAACAGGGAAACTATGTAATTTTAAAGGTCAACATTCACACACTTCAGCTATGGTGTTGCGCTAAACATGTGTCTCCGACTCTAGTTCAGGTTACTGCCAATCAAGGATATAGTGCTATTTTTCTTAGCACTTTTTAGTAGTACCATACTTGACACACGCACATTTGTGCATGCACACATTCAACATGTGGCTCTTCTCTTTCAATAAAAGTATGAGTACTGAGTGAAAGGCTGATCTAATTAAAAAAGTTAAATACCAGTGTTGCTACCAATACATAAAACTCATTTAACAAAAGACATGTTATCATCCTACATGCTATTAAGCTAGCTAGAATTAGTAGAAGCTAACCAAATCCATGAATTTTGTCACTACTCAATCCTAGCACAAGATGGGCATATATACCTCTTTCCACCAAGTAATTTTTCACATCTTTGTGAACTTTTATCTTTTTAGCTTTTCCAAAAAGGAAAGGATGCCTTTTTTTTTACTTTTTCAACCTTGCTACTGCAGCTAAATAGACTGGAGAAATTCACTGTGCCACAATCATATCGTCTATGATTGCTATTTGACAGCTACCAAAAATTTTAATGTGGAATGTTTTCTTTCATGTTAAGCTCACACAACAGGATTCTTGGGCTGATTTGACCCCAGTTCAGCCTGCATCACTTTCGCACGTTTGATATTAATGGATGATAACGCCACTCATTTTCAATGAAGATGACAATAGCCATTCAGAGAAAGCCATCTACCAGGAACCAAAAATGATTTTTGGCTCTGTTTTGGGGGGGTGGAGGGTTGTGTTGAGAGGGTGGGCCAGGATTTACTCCTTATCCATTTGTCGGTGGCATGCTGTTGCATATTTCAAGATAGCACAACCACGTCATTGGTTTGAGGTTAGGCTATCTATATTTTGACCAGAGTGGGATCCTACAGGTGAGCTATAGAGATGAACTCCTGGAAGTCTAGTACATATTTTCTAAATTATCTCCAGGACCACATCATTTTTGGCAGTCTATTTATGATAATTCCCCTTAAATGTAAGTGGATCTTGATTTGTTAAATGTGTGTTTTTGGTGTTGCAAATCTAAATAATTATAACTAAGACATCCTTGCATTTTGTACTTTTTCAGTCTAGCAACTAAAAGTCAGTATGTTCACATGCAAAGGCAAGTGGAGCTATGGTTATAGCTGTATTTGGCCATTTAATTGGACTACCGTTCTTGTCCCAGTAAACACACTGGGGAAGACTAAATCTATTGACGGAAACGTGTCCATCTCTGCTACAGTAGACGGCAATATTCTCTGTTTCAGCTAGTTAGGGCCCGAGCACCGTAAGCTGAGCAAGAGCCCTATTGTTAGGGCCTGAGCCCTGCATTTGAAAGGAAAGAGAACGAACATTCCTGTTAGAATATGATTATTTGTGTAAGATTTGATACAGTTTGTGGTACTTTTCAGGAGGTTTTTTTAAAATGTTTTCCTCACTCTTAATGCTAGGCTCCACTCTGCCGGTTATGAGACTCACTCTGAGCACTGGAGCAGTCTGCAATACACATTAATTATAAAAACCAAGAGGGTGTAGAGAAAACTCTAAAACTAAAACTGTGATAACTCATAGCATTATAACAGTACAGTACAACAGTAACAAGTACAAGATGGCAATAACATGTAAAATACAAGATTTTGAGATCAAAGTCTTGTGACTCATTTAAAATTTGAATGAAGTCTGTGGCTTAAACTATGTTGGCTCAGTCAAAGCTCCAACAGGTGTGGGTTTGATTGCTTTCTCCATTGGATTGAATGAGAGAAAAAGCTGCTCAGAGCAGCATCCTGCTTGTTGTGTACAGGCACAGTAAGGAGGGGTTGACAGGCTCTCCCCTCGCGATACTTATGACCTTAACTTGTTTGCTGGTGTTTGATCACACAGCGCAATAAGAGGCATAGCAAGAGACAAAACCTGTAAAAGTAAATACTGAATGGCAAACAGAGAGAGAGAGAAAAACACAGAAAACGTGAGAGAGAGAGAGCAATTGAGGCACAGCAAGAGACAAACTCTGTAAAAGTAAATACATAAATAGCATACAGTGAGAGAGAGAAAGACTGAGAGAATGCGAGAGACAGCGAGCAATCCAGTTGATGGGAAAGACTTGCTGCACCTTGTGTTTCAACACCATAAGGACTAGATGACAAGGGTGTGTGTGTATTGGCATACGTTTGGATCTAACTGTCCTCTTACTGTAAGATAGGAATTCAAACACAGCTGACTGTTTTTCAGTTTTTTAACACAAGTATGCAAGAAAGTTTGATCACTGTCTCTCCTTTATGCAATGCTTGCAATAAAGGTTTTTAATCCAATTACATTCCTACTGTCTCAAAATGATTTCTTTTTCTAATTGATTCTCATCAACAGACCACAAGACTGTTTATTTATTAAGTTGACATGTTGGGACCACTTCTGCAGTTTTCCTCAGACGAGTCGCATAATGTTGTCACTGTGGCTTCATCTTTCACTTTTTGTCATGGACCTTCACTGCTAACTCTGTAATGCCTGTGCTACCAAATAACATGGTGACATCACAAGTTACACGACTGAAAGATAACGGCATCAGGAAATACATAAGGGGACATTGTTTTTTTCTTTTATATGTTACCATTTTTAATCAATGTCGGGTAATTGTTGAACAGAGTGGACGTTGCTTTTGCACATCAATGAACTTGCTTCAATGCTTTAATTCCACTTTAAAGCAATGAATGCAGTTATGTAAACCATGAGAGCCATAAGGCAGTGTTGGGCCTCGCCCATGTCTCAAACAAAGACAGACCAGGAAAACCTAAAGAACAATAGCTGCCCACTAAAATTTTGGTGGCCCGGTAAATTGCCCCTGGGGTGAGTTTATTTTCAAATTCAAACTCATACCTCCCATTGGCTGAGATACAGCCTTGCCCAGGTGAAATCCGCCAGAAGCCCCCTGATGCAATCAAAAGCTTAAATGGCGATGTGTCTCCCTCAATCCCCATGTTACCAGGTGTAAGAAAGGAGCTCTGGCTTCACACTGTTGTTACTGTAAGGGAGCAACTGTAACACAACATTGAATTACTATGACCTAGGCTGCAGTTCTTAGCTTGCTGGACGAGTGAGGAATTGTTGAAAGTGTTTCTGTTAGACACGTTTTGGATCCTCAGAGGACACTTAGCAACCCAGCTAATCCTCCTCATCTGCAGACGCGGAGAAAGATCTTTTCTCCAGAAGAAGACAAGCCCGTCGAGACTCCGCTCCTTCCTCAGAGTTGACACCACTGATCCTCCTTTGCCATACCGAGGACAGCTAAATTCATCTTGCTGTAGGACGCTACAGCCTCCCCGCACGTTCTCTGGATCGACGGATCTGCAAACGCCAGGAAGCATGCTATATGTTGCAAGCGACACCAAGTAAGAGAGCTTTTGTAGGGGCAGAGACAGTTAATTAGTGTCAAGTTTGGACTGTGTTTTGTTGTTTGTTTTAAGGACCGCTGAGTCCGTTTCCTTGTGTTACTGTAAGCTGTTTTCCGCTAGAAGCTGCTCTGTTTATGCCTTTCTATGAACATTGTGCTACTAGTTGTGTGTCGTGCCTATGCCCGCAATATTTCGCTGTTCTAACTTGCATGGTGATCAGTGGACTGTAGATGAGCGCCAGCTCGTTTACTGACCCCTGAGTAACCCCTGAGCCCTCAAACCACTCTTAAGCGTACGCGCTTCTCTCTTTCTCTCACTCTTTTACTAACCCACACACACATGCACGCACACCTACTCTGCTTTGCATAGTACACACATCACCCTGTGAGTGACCTTTAGGAGAGCTCACAATTGCCAATGCACACGACCCGTGTAGCATAGTCACCTCTTTTTGTGAGCATTCGACATCCTGTGTGCTGTAAAGGAACACGTGGAGCAAGCGGAGCTGCAGCCATTGTCTCACTCAAACTTAGCATGTCACTTCCAGTGACTGACACGTGGCGTGAGATAGTCACGTCTGCCATCTTGCCCACTTCCTCCCCCCTCCACTCACTCTCTCTCTCTCTCTCATACACACACACGCACACCTATACACACTCACGTTCACCTAGGTATACACACAAACACGCTTGCCTGGTGTTGCTGTGATTTAATTGTTTATGAAGTGTTATTTGTGTTGATAGCTGTAGATTGATGTTAAATAATAATGTATAGATTTTCTCAGGCAATACATTTTGTAATAAACAGTCGTGTGTTGAATGAGAGCCCTCTAAGTGATTATTGTCGCACGTATTGTTGTAATAACTGCTGGTTGTATGGTCAGTGCTCGATCTCACCCTTTTAACCTAATTAATTACTGAATAACTTCTTTTAATTTAAGCATTAAATTTTGTTTAATACTTACAATGTAGGCTTTACTTTAATCTCAGAGATTGATATTTTTTGGTCATTGATCCCTGTTCGCAGGGTGGTGCCCCAAAATTATTTAGTAATATTAATAATTAATTATTAATACTTATTACTGTTATTAATTAAGTAATTGTCAATAACCAAACTTTCATCTGTAGCAAATCCCAACAGCGGGTACTGCGCTTGGGTGTCACTGTGGACCGAGAGCTAGTGGTCAGCCAGATCCTGGGCGAGTTGCTGCCAGCTCTGAGGGGGCAACATGGTGTTAGAGCCCGTCCAACGCTGCCTGCAGCTTTAATTAGGGCCCGAGCCGGGAAGGGCCTTATTATTATTGTACTGTTTCTTTCTTCTTTTTTTTCTTCTTCTAATTATTTTGCCCTTTAACCCTTAATTTGTCCCCTGAACATGCTCAAAAACTCACCAAATTTGGCACACACACCAGGTCTGGCAAAAAATTTAATAAAATGGAAAAACTGACCCCCAAAAGTGCAAAAATGTGCTCTCCAGTGCCAGAGATGGAGTCAAGACTTTCATGATGCTTGCATGACAGGTTTGGGAATTTTGGTCAAATGCTGTGTATTTTATTCATTGTCACTTAAGATTAATATACAAATAGGTTAACTTGCTTTATTGTTGACGAAACACCAGTATTTTTATTATTTTTTTATGTTATTTTTGTTCATTTCTGCAGCTCTCTCCCTCTGTGTTTCACTGAGCGTATTTGAATGCATCAACCCTCCCATCTCCAAGAGTTTGTCTGTGCTGTGACTGGCCAACTGTCACGGCTCTCACAAACCTGAAGCATAATAAAACCCACAGCCAAAGGCCAAACCTGTAAATAACAGTGGTGGGACTCGATTAAAAAAATTAATCTGATTAATTATAGGCTTTGTAATTAATTAATGGCGATTGATCGCATATCAATATTTGACACGAGAAGCAACATTTTGTCATTTTGTTAACGTTTTTTTTTTTTTTGCAGAGCCGAACACACATGGACAACGAAGCTTCAGCACATAGGACGCTCGCCCTACAGACTGAGCTGACTCGGGAAACTGGCGAGAAACGTTTTGCCCTGTTTGGAGCGCAAATTGCGATTAAACGCATTCAATTTTTTGTCGTGTTATTTTTTTTGTAATTAATTAATCACAATTAACGCGATAAAGTCCCAACCTTAGTAAATATAAATTAACAAACGTGACAAAGTGAGAGAGAGAGAGCAAGAGAGGGCGAGAGGGAAAGAGCCAATGAAATCGATGCTATGCTCGTTGTGTACCGACACAGTAAGGAGTGATTGACAGCCTGCCTGTCCCGTCGCATTAGTTAGGACCTTAACTCGCTTGCTGGTGTTAGAATACACATTATAATAAGAGGCACAGGAAGAGACAAAACCTGTAAAAGTAAATACATAAACAGTATACAGTGAGGGAGAGAGAGAGAGCGATCGAGGGCGATCGAGAGAAAGCCGATGCAATCGTCAGTCTTCTCATTGTGTACCGGCACAGTAAGGAATGACTGACAGGTAGCTTGTATCCTCACGAAAATTGGTACTTTGATTTTTTTTCAGCCTTATAGGGACCCATATACTTAAACACAGCCAAGTGTTTTTCCATTCACAGTTTTCAACAAGAGTATGCAAGACAGAAAGGACATGAGTTTGTTGCATAAAACTAATAACATAAAATTCAACTTGTAGTGAAAATTTAAAAATATATAGAGTACATGGAGACAGAGAGAGCAAAGGCATTAAAGTCTCTTCTTTGTAATTAAAAGAGTTTATAACTACGGTGGCTGACAAGATTTAAATAGGTTATAAGCTGTGTAGACAAAAAGTAATTTTTTACACCCTGATAAAATATATTTAAGCTGCTGATTGCTTGAAAAGCTGAAGTGTAAATATTTTGCTGTCATCATGTGCACCTGCCAACCCTTACTGATAAGGTGGGCTGTGCTGCCCCCTTGTGCGTCTGCATGGCAACTGTTGTCTGGCAGACATGATGACTTAAGGCAGTGAGTGCAGCTATGTGCTGGTCTGCCTGCATGGGAGAAAGAAGGCACATACTCCGCTAGGGTCACACTGTGGACTGAACAACAGTGGTTGAGCGTGTTTGGAGCTAGTTGCTGTCGGCTCCGACGGGAGCCGGGGTGCGAGGGCCCGTTCGATGCTGCTTGCAGCTTTAATTATTATTGGACCCTTTTCAAGTTGACCTATTACCCCACATGCCAAACAATAGTTAAACATTTTTCTCCTCCAGCTGACACAACATAAACTGTGTCTCCTCTTCTATCCAAAAATGTGTATTTCTTGCTTGAGCACTAGCCATGCTGATATATTGTCCTGTTTACTCCCAGGCTTTCATCCATAAATTTATGCTGTTTGGTTTCCAGGTCAAAGCCCGGTGTGGGACCTGTGGAGCGTGCCTGGAACGCCTAGGCCAGTTTGGATGCCATTGATGTGTATACATGCAGGTGTAAATCAATTCCCGACCGCAACATCTGGGTGTTTATGTTCAACACAGTCAGTAATACTGACATGTTTACATGTTCATCATCATGTAACTTACTGACTCCCTAGGTGAAAAGACTCTACCAATGCAACCACCACACACACACACACACACAAACACACATACACACACTCTTCCAGCTGCTGCCCTCACAGAAACATTACTGCGGCCTCAAATGCAGAACCACCAAGCTGTGGAACAGTTTCCTGCCACAAGCTGTCTGACTGTTAAATATGCCAACACCATAGCTTAACTATACATCACTGTTGCACTTTACCAGCCTGCAGGAAGATTTAACAGCATCTGCTGCAGTGTTTTTATCACTTTATGGTTTTATCATTTCATTGAGACTGCACTGTTTTTATCACATTATTTGGACTGATTGCCTTTTATTTGGACCTCTAAGGTGGGCATGAAAAGCTAATGCTTGCTGTGTTTTCACAGTAATTTTTTAGTGTTTTACAGAGGATCTCTAGGCAACACTCTCTCATTTTGTTTTTACTCTGGTATGAACACAATGACAATTACATTTGATTTGATTTGATTTGATACTTAATTCAAAAATCTGTTTTGAAATTCTATGTTATTTAACAACCTTTCTTTACGAAAAAAAATGAAAGCCTAGAATGTAACCCAATGATATGCAATAAAAATTCTGTTGAAATAGGTCCGTCACTCTCTTTTTGTTTTGTTTTATCTTGGGTGTTTCTCCTGCAATAATAAAATGTCTGACTTAAATTTAATGGTTCAGGCACAAATTTAGAAGGATCCTTAGGAAAGCAGTATATCAGTGCTGGAAAATTACTGATTAACCCTGCTGGAAAACAGCATTGAAGTACAGCTGTTCACTACTTGTGCTATTTTATTTTATTATAATGGTATTAAGTTTTAATATACAAATAGTGCACAGTGCAAAGCCAAATTACAAATGGACTGTTTTGGTTACATATTATCAAGCGCTTTTGCTCAGTGTTGTGAAATCAAGATCATCTTTTTAGATCTTATATAACATTTTTAACTTGACATAATTTGTGGATGGGCAAAGAGGAATTACTGAGCAATATGATAGGATCATACTTATCAAGATATGATGTGGTGGAAAGGGATAAAAGCCTGGATGCAGATAATGAGAATGGATCAATGAAGGAGTACATGTTGGAAGTAAGACTTTACCAAGCACATTGATAAAAAAATGAATGTTAACTGTCAGTGAAACTAAAACAAAACTCAAAACTACATCTTTTTAGATGTCAAAGCAATTACTACTTATGAAACACATTTGCAATTTTTGCCCATGTTGTTGCTACGGTTATTACTGCATTATGTTTCAGATTAAAGCTTTACTAGAAGATATACTGGCACAAATGTATTATTCTGATGCTTAAAATTAAATCAGTTGTATGTAATGCTTTGTTGTTTGCTTTGCTGTTTTCTCAATGCAGCTTTGCAAATTAAAATTAAAGCAGTTCACATTTTAAGTGCTGACAGTGATCATGTCTGTTACCTCTGTAACTGGGCTATATCCTGGCTGATGTCATCCAACTCTTTGATGCCAGTGAACTCCCCTGAACCAACTGAACTAGAGCTGTCCTGTAGAGAGACAGACAGAGAAAGAGAAAGGGAGAGGAGAGACAAAAAAGACAATAGGTTTACAAAGTAACCTTTATTTGTGAAGAAAGTGGAATACTGAAATGGTACCAAATGAGCCATGGCAGACTAGGCCAAAGGAAGGAGGAGAAGGAAAGAGTGGATAGGAAAGAAACCAGCGCTCAATAAGAGGAGCAGCACAGAGGTTGAATCGGTAGGCGGGGGCTAGATCAATCACCAACATGTGGAAGAGTGTCTCCACCACTGACAGACTATCAAGGAGAGGAAAGATTCAGATTATGAAATTTCATCGTAATATTTAGTCAGAACCCCATTGAGAACATTTGGAACATTTCCATTAAAGTTGTTTTCAATACATTTTTAGTATTGTGTTTACCAGTTTTGTTTTTTTGTTTTTTTTTGCTGGTCCAAGAGTGTGGACAGATTTGTTAAAAAAAAAAAAAAAACAACTAACAGCTCCAAAAAGTTGTTTCTTTATAAACCAAGAGTACTAGTTACCATTAATAGGAGTACAAAGTCTTGATTGATCTTGGTTGAATTTTTTTTACTTAATTCACTTAACTTATTAATGCATGTAAAACAATGGCTATCATAAGACTGCAGCCACTTTATTAAATTTTAAAAGAATCCTGATTGCTTGCTAAAAGCCATTCTGAATCTTTCCTAGATCCTCAGACAGCTGACAGGATGTGATAATGTGACTGCAGTGCATTGAAATGAAGAGAATAGTCTTGTAAATGCTTTCCAGTGATCAGTTTCCAGTGATCAATGAAAGCATTCATAGGTTAACACACTATAGGTCCATGTAACCTACCCACAACTTGAACATTCTAGCCTGAGAGAGAAAAAAGGAAGCGAATGAAAGGCAGAAACATCAGCAGTAAAACAGTTAGGATAAAAGACAATACTGGTCAGTAAATGCCTTTGATTTATCTTTTGTCAAATTTGCCCTCTTTATGTCTATGCCTAGGTTACATTTTCAAGTTCTTTTTCACAATAAAAGACAATTCGGCATATTAGGAAATTGGCACAGTTCAAGAAATAGGATATAATAATAGGATGTATAGCAGAGCAAAGAAAGTAGACAAGGAGCAAATATTAACTCACCCGTCTCATCTCAGACAGAGCAGCCATCTCTGATCCAACTGGGGTCATGTATCCTGACATACTCTGAAAACATATAAAATGACAGTCACTAATGACAATAAAACTATTTAATACCATGTCAAAAAAGATGCATTTTTATACATTTTGTAACAGTCATCAGTAGCTTCTTGTTCTTTTTCTTTATCATGTAATACTACTATGAAGCAATGCTATAATGTAAAGATAGGTAAAAAAAACAGCTAATGGTCATACAATCATACCGAAAACATTTAAAATTTGAAATTAACATTTCTATGGAGCCCTGGAAGAGAAGAGATTTGACTGGTGATACTTTCCAATTTTCTGTCTTCATGCACCTTTTTTTTCCCCAATAATTAATTTTTACAGAAAATACCCAAAAGCAGGTTTTTCAGTTGTGATTTATAGTGGTGAAGGCATACAATGTCTAAAATTAAGATCAAATCTACTACCATAATAATAAAAAATATAATAAAAATAATAATAATGACCACTTTTCCACCATAGGAATTATCTCCAGGGAATCTTTTAAGTGACCAGGATTTAAATTGAGTTCCATTATTATTTTATCCCCAATAAGTCCCTCTTTTGGCAAAGTACCTCCTCAAAAGTAGTGGAATTTGGGGGGCAGTGCTTGCAGGGCTGAATATTTGTGACTGCTCAAGCATTTAGAGTAGCAGCAATGAAAGACACAGCCACTGCATTGTTGAAAGACATGGAAGAGATGACCAGTCACTTGAAGTTAAATCATATAAGTCTCCCCTTGATAATGCTGTTGAATGCTCAGACCATAGCTAATGTTATGATATTGCCACCACAGTGAAAACTTGAACCATCCCATCCCCATATAACCAAATAAGTAAAAAGTATGTCCATACTTTCTGCAAAACTCTGTACATTCTCATTGAGAGTTGGTCTTCACCAGGGCTCTGTGATCCGTGGATAACCCACTGTTCCATCTTAGCCTCAAGAAATACACAGATATCTCACTTGGCTCTAGTAAAAAGTGCACTGTTTGTGTGTGTGGGACCTACTGGTACAGGTGTGCCTCTCTCAGAGGGGGGGATCATGTCAGCGGTCAGGGCCTGGGGAGGGTCAATGCCCTTGCTGACTTTTTGCTGGATGAGATGCATGGCGAGGGCAAACTGCTCCCTGGTCAGCTTACCTATTTGCCTTGTGTCTGCCAGAGCCCTGCAGAGAAGAGCAGAGTAGACTGACCACACTGTTGAGCAGAACACGACTAACGAAAATCAAAAGAAAAATAAAACTAAATTGCTGAATCAGGCCATCAGTCAGACTTTCCATTTATAATGTCTCATCAGAAAAGTTAATCTGTTGATTTGAATTAATATCCAATATCAAAGCAAACAAAAACACAGGGACAATCTATTCATTAGCACATTTTTTTGGTCTGAGTTCAAATTGTATTTTACTGATTTCCACTGAGTAACAGAAAAAAGCAACATGGGCTCAACCATATCCACAAGCCAACATGAACATTTGACCAGAACAAGTGGACATATGGTTTGCCCCTGATGATTGGCTGGATGATATATTTACCTCATCGGTTTTTTTTTTTTTTTTACTTCACACCCCAGCCACATACCACAGTAGTCACTGAACTGACATTACAACTGCAATGTGCAATTTTTTTGCTCTTATGGTACAGATCATCTTTTTTCATGTGAGAATAGCTCAAGTCTGATGGCATCTGCAGCCAATGCTCCCAAAAAGCTTTAATAATTGACACAAATCTCTTTTCCTTGTCCTTGTTATTATTTGCTTGCAGATTTACCAGCTTCTACTGCACGACATGTTATAATTTTAACTGTATACTCTGACTAAGGTAGCCTACATCTATGATTTCTTTTTAGCTGTCCTTTTGTGCATGCTGATGAGTGAAGAGTCATGGCCAGTTCACACTTCAATCTTAAATGGCCCACTAAAGACATTAATTTAAAACAAAAAAACTTTTGATTATGACTTTTTATGGATTGCAAACCTTTATAACAGCATTATCACCAAACACAAAGGAATTTTTAGTATCATGGGAACCCAAAATTTGTTTTCATTAATGGTTTATAACTGAACTTTGAAGGATCATTTATTGATCACCCACTTGTAGCCATTAGTTCAAAATTAAAAACACTGGTAGTATTATTGGATAAGTGAGTCCATGTTAATAATAAACCCAAACCAGATATACATAACAGCACATATTTGTATGTCAAGTATAACGCAAGAGCAGAGGCTGAGTCCCTACCATATATGAGCAAGGACATTCTGAGAAAGTCCAGACTGCATGAAGATCTCCTTCACTTCATGTCCACTGACAAAACCATCCAGATCAGCATCAGTCTTCAGGAAGATGTCATCATAGCGACCACGATCTGACATTGGGACCATCCAAGTCACTGAATGCTGAGATAAAAAGAGATTCATACATGGTAACTTTCTGCATTTTTGTTTTAGAGCCAGTCTTGCTAAAAAATGGCTATATGCGAGGGGTTTAAAAGAAAGAAGCAGATTTCACTTTCTGTAATTTTTCAGTCAGTATAACTAAAGGATATTACGATCGATAAAAATTGCATCCCAGAGTGAAAAGTCTTTTAGATAGTTGTAAAGAATTGATACTCAAACAGAATCTTTCATTGGGGAACTTTTCAAGAAATGTAAAATATCATGAACGCGGAGGTCACAGAGACCTAGGAGGTGCTACTGTACACAGCAGCTGTTAGTGTCATATTGCAGCAGAAGACAGTAAACGGAATTAAAACTGATTGAAAACTGAGCCTTATCATACATTATTCAGTATTGTATTTAGAGTACTGTTGTTATAACTATGTCAAACAGTGAACCATGTCAAATGCAAGCAATTTTTTTCCTAATGTTAAAAACTACAAGTTCTTCGACCCTGCTGGTGTGTATTACTCAGAATTTCATCTGCAATAGTGTGTTTTACTAATTTCTCATGTAAAATTACTTGTGATGCAGCAAATACAAAAAGTTCCCAGTGTCTCCTCATCCCTCTGAACTTCAAATGTACCCTAAAACTTGCCACTGACTTGCCACTGCTATGTTTTAAGTACATTTGAAGTTCTTGATTAATTTGGTGTGTATCTGATCTGTAAACAGGCATGTATTAAAGTCCGATATCTTTTTTTTAATGACTTAAGATTTTATTACGTTTTTTGTTTTTACAATACAAAAACAAACCAAACAAAGAGCAGTGGGCACAATGACCCAACAGAAACACAACAAATACAACAAAACAAAACAGGGGACCAAGGCAGCGTTGATGTGACTGAAGTAAGAGCTTAAGCATAAAGGTTTGTCCAATTTCCAGTGCACCACTGTCGCATGAGGGATCATAATCCTCGAACATTCAAATAGTGTCCATATTATAATGTCTATGTGCTCACTTGTGAAGCGCCATCACCATATCGTCCGACTTACATCAAGAAATCATAAATGTTGCAGGTTCAAAATACATGTTATATTATATATACACACACACACACACACGCACACACACGCACGTGTAAATAGTGCATATGCTCGTAATTTAGATATTGTGTGTTTTGTTTGGTATTTGTTAAAAAAAATGCTTTTGACACAAGTCAGTTGTTTGTCTGTTTAATCGTTGCCAACCTCTACGCTGCAGAACTCCAAATCCATCAATCTTTACTGACAATTGACTAGGACTTTGATTATAATTATTAAATTGATCAAATATTGTTTTAAATTAATAGTTGGTAATTTTATGAGACTGATTAAATGATTGGCTATCATTTCCCTTTCTAAGGGTGGTGCCCTGAGGTAGGTTTAATGTATATTAAATCCTATTACTAACTGTACTTTTGGTTATTTTAGATAGCCAATCCCAAATTATCAAGCCCAACATAGTTGGAGCCCTCTGTGACCCAACACATCACTCCCCCATGTTGCAGTGGCTTGGTGTCATAAAAGTCAGCCATTGGCATGGAGGAGTAAGTTAACTCACCAAATTGTTGCCTCACAATGTCAATGAGCAGGTCAGCAGTCTGTATGGGGTCAAGTGAAAGGTTGTTAAGAAGTGTGACTCTAAATATATCTCTAGCTTTACCCATCAGTCTAGCTATTATCTCTTGTGACTGCTTGTGTGTAAGTACACGTCTCTTTACAAGATACATTTCCATAAGATCAACCCATTTACAAATAGAACACTGATCACTGCTGTAACCCCTGAAAACTGTTGGTTCCTTGATATCAGATTGCATGACAAATTTAACAGCAGAAGAGTTGAACTCAGGAGACCCCTGCACTGGCTTAGGGCTTTCTGTTGACACAAACTCATGGGTCTTCCTGCTACCCTTAACTGAACTGCAATAGACTGGCCAATCTGATTGGCCAATCTGTAATGAGGGGACTCAGTACAACATAGGAAGCTTTCTGTGGGATCCCAACTCACAGGGAGGAGCCTAGACATAAGTGGGATAAAACCCAGGAGTTCCCGACCTCATCACTTTAGGTGTGTTAACATTATCATCAAAAAACCTTCCTCTCTTAAGACTCATGCTGGCATGAACATCCCCTTCAGAATTCTCAGCACCACCCAAATTAGCTAACGATTTCATGAGGACAGAAAAAAATTAGAGTACAGAACCAAAAATGGCTGATACACAATGTTACACACTGTGCAATAATCAAAAGCCAGGAATCAGACAAATTCCATAAAATCCCAATTAGATTGAAAAAGAGTACACACAAAACGAACCAATAGCTATGATGAGCTCCCCAAAGGGATCGAAATGATGTCGATGCTTATGATACATTATACCACAAACAGTGGTAAGTCAGAAGCGGCTGTCTCAAACTGCTTTGGAAGGTCTGTGTACAGTACCACACTCTCTGACAGGCAGTGTAGCTGCTCTGGCAGCTAACAAAATAACAGCAGGCTGCACCTGCCTAGATGGTCCATAGAAAGTCCCACAGTTACTGGCAGGTCATCACAGATGCCTTAGCAGCTAACCAAACAGTGGCAGCTGCCTTTGCTGGTCCCTATGAAGCCCCCCAAAACAATGGCACAAAATTGTCAAAACAACATTTGGTCATTATCATTACACTCCATGCAGTCTTTTCCCAAATACAAACTAACTGACTATTCACCCTATGACTTCCAGGTCACTCCTAGCATTTGGTACATTCCATTTTTCGTTTTGCTTATGTGCTCTTGTTTTTGTTATGTGAAAATGTTAAAAATTGGAAAAAAATAGATTTAGTCTTTGAATCTTCTTTATCTCTAGTGTCTTTTAGTATCTATTAGTATTTAAGATAGTCATTGCAATGTCAATATTACCCTAAACTCAAAATCAAGAAGTAATCAAGGCAGTCAGAGTGGATCATTGCTGTGTGGGATATTTATGAGAGTGACTGCACCTTCAGTGGTCTAAATGGTTTTAGTAGAGATTGCAAATGACTGCTCCAGAACCAGAGGCATTGGAGCTGCTGTACTCTAACTTTGCATTTACTATCTCTAATTATTATAAAGAATGATTAATGGGTTACTAACCAACTGCTTTAACAGGTCACCCTTGATTTTTCCACTGTCCCACTCTGCAACTCAAACCTCTGTGTTGACTTTCTTAATGGCAAAATAGATGGTTGAAAGAGCTCTATTCAGATGTGAGAACTTGAAATTGCCTGTTAACTTCAGTGTTTTTGAAGGCTGTTTGCACAATGCATTATCAGGAGTATTTGGGGCATTTCAGATACCAAGCGACTGTAAGCACTGTAGTACGTTTGTCCATAGAATGCATCAACAATTACGTGTCCAGTGACGACCTCATAAAATATATCATAAAATATATATAAAATTAAAAAATATCACAGAGCTGGTAGTTGATTTTAGAAAAAGGAGGCAAAGACACACAACTCTGTTGACATCAACTGAGCTGAGGTGGAGCAAGTGAGCAGTTTTAAGTTCCTGGAAATCAACATTACAGAGAACCTGTCATGGACTTCACTTATCTCTGCCCTGGTTAAAAAAGCTCAGAAACGGCAGTATTTCTTAAGGAAACTTAAGAAAGCAAAAACCCCACACCAAGTTCTTGTCATCTTCTACAAAGGAGCAATTGAAAGCTTTCTGACTGGAAACATCACAAACTGGCATGGGATGTGCATGGCCCAGGACAGGAAGACTCTGCAACAAGTGATTAAAACTGCCCAAAACATCATTGGTACCCATCTACCAAGCATCAGTGATGCGAGGTGAGGTGCCTGCACAGAGCCAAAGGGATACTAAAAGACAACATCCACCCCAGCCACAGCCTGTTCACCCTGCTGCCATCAGGCAAAAGATACAGAAGTATCCGCTACCGTACCACCAGACTACAGAGCAGCTTCTTCCCTCAGGCTGTGAGACTACTTAATGCACGATCTGGACTCCTCCATGTTTAATCATTTAATCCTTTTTTTATAGAATCAATTAATCAATCAAGAGGGAACCACACTTTAATTTCACTATACAGCCTGTTGTATAATGACCAATAAACTTCCTTGTATCCTTGTATCTTTGTATAAATGGGTCCTTTGTCTTTCCTCCTCACTCAAACACCTACAAACATATTTGTAACTTAGAGGCAACAGAACAAGATAAACAAAATATATTTACAGGTACAAAAAAAGCAAACATAGCACCTGTTGAAGCTAATCTAATCATTAATCAATAACCTTCCACCTCCACAACCCGAGTCCAGGTAAGCAGAAGACAATGGATGGATGGCCATTTTGTTATCTTTGTTATCTAAGAAACTAATTTGTTAAGTAAGTTCCTGTTTTTCAGTTACTTTTTTGTGCATACTTTCCTTATTTGACATGGTTTTACAGACAAGTCATGACACACACCATGGGCCCCATCTTACACTTGCAGGGAGCATGGCACAGGGGTTTTAATTTATTCAGGCGAGTGTCCAGATCGAGGTATCCTGCTCTTCCCCGGTGAATGCTCCACAGGTACACAGCGGATGGTCCTATCAACTGTGTGGAATTACCTCATCAATTCATGGGTGTTTCTTTGGCCAAAAAATGCATGAACCAATCAGAGAATCTGCTCTCATTCCCTATAAAGACTGGATGCACTGTGCGCTAGTGGCCCAGGTGCATTGCTATCTTACACCCGGTGCAAACGTTAACAGACGACTGAACTACAAGGATTTATTTATTTATTCCTTTATTCATTCATTCATTCATTCATCCGGCTGGACAGGGACAAAGCTCAACAAATGTATTGTGTCAGACAGTTCTCATCAAATTTTCACCTCCAGTCAAATTGTTTAGAAAGCAAACATTTCCATATTTTGTAAAAATCCTTTTCGACCATACATTTTCGCCTGCACAGGCAAACACAAGCACATACGCAGACACGCATGAAAGCACCCAGGCACACACACACGCCTCAAAATTAAATTCATTTTGTGGATGGAATACATATGGTAATTAAATGAATCTTAAATGAAAAATGTGTGCATCTCGGCCAAAGGTGAGATATACACACTCCCGTATGCATACTGTTTACTTTAATATGTATATTTTGTGATTGAAGGAAACTTTCCTAACTTTAAATATGTCCAAAGCACACTTCAAGATTTTACACTGCTGAGTGGCAAAAAGAGAAAAGAACGGTGTGTGATAAATATGAGTATTTAAGTATTTGACCTAAAAGTATTTATTAGGTTAAATACTTCCTGTAGTGATGTTTTGGGTTCTTGTAGATAAATTAAAATATCATCTGCGTATAAATTAATTTTGTATTCTGAGATGGGTGAGCAGATGCCTATGATTTTGGTGTTCTGACAAACCGCTGTTGCTAGCAGCTCGATGAATACTGCAAACAGTAAGGGTGACAGTAGGCATCCTCGTCTGGATCCCCTCTATATAGTGAAAGTTGGAGAAGTGAACCCATTAGTGGTGACTGTGGCCTTGGGTGAATTACATAGGGCTATTATCCTCTGGATAAATGACTCTCCAAAACCAAATTTGTGGAGGACAGCAAAGAGGAAGGACCGGTTTATTTTGTCAAAAGCTTTTCCTGCCTCGAGCGACAAAACAATTGCTTTTGAGTTGTGGCGCTGCGACATGCTGATCAGATTAAGAAGCCTTCTGACCTTGTTATAAGATTGCTGACCTTTAATGAATCCTGTTTGGTCACTGTGAATAATTGAGTCCAACCAAGATGCAAGTGTTTTAGAGATTATTTTTATGTCGGTAATTATTAGTGACAGGAGGCAGAAGCTGGAGGGAAGTGTGGGATCTTTGTCTGATTTTAATAATAGTTTGATTGCGGCTGTATTCACTGCAGCTGTATTCATGTGTGTTCTTACACAATCTTTATTCTTAATTTCTGTCACAGTCCTGAGGAAGAGGGGTGCCAACATTGACCAGAAATGTTTTATAAATTAAGTGGGGAAGCATTCTGGACCAGGGCCCTTGCCCACAGGCTTACTGTCTAAGGCATTTTGTAATTCATTAATGGTTAGCAGAGTGTCTAAGAGGGTTTTGTGTCCTGTTGTTAATTGAGGCAGGTTGAGGTTGTTAAGGAAAGTCTGAATATCTTCTGGGATTGGGTTGTCTGCTGCAGAATATGAGAAATGGTAATATGTGTTGAAGATATGATTTCCCTTGGTGATTGTGTGTATTTGCGGGATGGATCCTGAATTGTTGTTATGAGAGATTTCTCCTTATTGCTTTGAAGCTGATTTGCAAGAAAATTACCTGATTTGTCATAGTGTTCAAATTTGTATATCACAGTTGTTGTAGTAAAAACTCTGTTTTCTTTGATTGGACATTGTCTAGTTGTAGTTTTGCATTTTGTAGTTGAGTCATAAGTTGTTGCTTAGATTTACTGCATATGTTTGTTGTTTTATTTTTTCCTCGATGTCTTTTTCAGCCTGTTATTCCTGTTTTTTTCTTGTGGGAGGAGTAAGATATAATTTTGCCTCTGATTACTGCCTTCCCAGTTTCCCAGAGTAAAGATGGAGATAAGTTTAGAGTGTCATTTATTTCTAAAAAGTTTGCACACTCTTTCCTTACTGTTTTGTCAAATTCTGGATCTTTAAGTAAAGATACGTTAAAGGTTTGAGGTTGGATTCAATTTGTAGGCTGAGGGAAACTGGTGAATGGTCTGTTGGATTTGAGCCCAGTCTATCCTCAAAAAAGTTTCTGTGTGAGCCAAATCCTGCATGTTCTTTAATGAAGCAATAGGACCCTGTCTCTGTTTTCTGATGTTTATCTAACTCTTCCTTCGCCTGTATCTCTGCCTTGCTTAAAAGCGGTGTTAATCTCTTCTTTTTCTTGTCCCCGGGGACCTTATTTTGTGACTGTAATTCTTTCCACACATCATCATACCCCTTTATTATTCCATCTCTGTTTCCCTGAGACCTGAGAGAAGTTGAATTCTGGTCTTATTCCACTGCTGTCCAACAGTCATCATTAAATCTGGAGGACAACCCCCGTATTCCTCACAATTCCTGTCAAACTCTCCCTCCATTTTGCTGTTCCTAACCCCTCTCAGTGGCCAGTTGGTTTGTATGACACGTTCGTTCCAAGCAACCAACCTAATCAAATGAAAAATTCAGTAGCCAGTCAGTTTATACGGCACATTCGTCCCAAGCAACTGACCCAATCAGTGAGTTTTGTCAGGCAGCTTGCGTTGACACCAGTTAGGTTTCCGCTGCTGATTACTTTTCACTGAGACACTACTTCCTATCTCTCTTGAGACACCACTGATTTTCTACCACTCTCACACACAAATATAACAAAACACTGCAGTTTTATAACATACAACACATTCAACATATAACATTCAAAACATACAAGACAAAAATGCCTAATCGTCGTGAGTGTTGCTTTTATGAGATCCTGCTCAATGGGCTCACTGTCCTCCCTATTGCGACTATGTGTTGCTTTATAGGGGATTAAAACCTTGTGGGACTTGAAACCCAGTCGCTTTTAGAGTACGAGTCTTGTTGCTTTCTTGAAGGTCTAAGCCTCCACAGGACTTTAAACCCACTCGTAAAAACCCTTTAAAATATTCTTTCTGTTGCTGTTAGAGTAATACTCTCAGGACTCTAAACCTGCTATGTAGTTGTTGCTTTCAGAGTCTAACTCCCAGTACTTTAGACCTTTTGCGCAGTTGTTGCTTTTTGAGGATCTTTCACCTCTAGGACTTCAAACCTTGTGCACTATTGTTTTAGTGCTTTATTCATTTACTTTAACTAGGACACTTGGAGCATAACAACAACACACAATTTGGTATATCCAATGGCAGAACTTCGATAAAACAGGCGTCTGCTTACCTTATTTTAGCTGCCAGCCTGTTGTTGTCACCACACTGCAGTTATCCGCTATTTTTCAGTTCTGTCCGGGGTCAGTCACTTCTCCGTCTTCACCACGTCGGGGTCACCAAATTGTTGGATTTGAGCCCAGTCTACCCTCAAAGAAGTTTCTATGTGTGAACCAAATCCTGTGTGTTCTTTAATGAAGCAATAGGAGAAGATATTTGGTCTCAGTTTATCTGTTTATTTAGCAGTAAAGGAATAAAGCATACAGAGCTCTGGGTCTGATCTTCCTTTCCCTGACAAACAACAGAGTGTGTGTCAGTTCACGAAGTCTTACTGACTATTTCTCCCTGACCCAGTCTTCTATTCAATACAGAATGTTGAATAAACATATTGGTGTAGTCTCTCTACGGATTGGTTCGCTCCAATCTGCCTCCATTTCTTCTGCAGCTGCCGCTGTGGGATAGCTCCTGTTTTCTGCTAGCTGTCGTGGGATAGCTCCTGTATCTGCAACCACAAAGCATAACACCTCCTTTCCCACAGCCCTTCAACAACACCCTTGTTATTCATCCTATATCCACTACTTTTGTGTGTGTTCCCCCTCTATGGCCCGCTATGGCTGCTTACCCACCAAAAATGGGGATAAACACAGCCAAACTGTTTTGACTCTCTCTGTCTGTCACACCATCTCTGTATTTTTCCCACTGTTTCAGTTCCCACATCCTATTCTAATGTCAGACTCCACTGCTCATGTATGCTTACTGTTAGTTAATAAGGCAACTTATATTTCGATATGAATTCACACTCTGCACTGTTATTCTTAAACATTAAATCACCCTGCACTGTTATTATTAAGCGTTAAATCATTGCATCTTATTAAGTGTTAAATCATTGCATATATTTACAGGTCACTGATAATAACTGAGTGAATTCTAATGGTACTTTTTAATGCAATAGAATTGTTAGATAGAAAAAAAGTTGCTTCTTGAAAATGACTGATGCATAGGGGAGAAAAAAGTATATTCCCTCTTTGACGGATTTTTGAGTCTCCAGCCATCGCCAAGCCCAAAATCCTCTATGCATTCATTTATTACTTTGGCTGATTGGGATTGTTTTGTATGTATTGAGTAACTGGACCTATCTATTGATAGATTTAGGACTGTGTTTAAGTCACCTTCAATAATAATTATTGAATTAGCTAGCAAGTCAGAGATGTGTGAAAATACTGTGTGGAAAAAGGCTGGATCATCATTATTGGGGGTGTACAAATTAGCAATTGTATATAATTTATTAAAAATTGTTGCCTGGATAATTATGTATCTGCCTTCTGGATCTGTTATTGTCTTGTTTGAAGTGAAAAGTAATCTTTTGTGGACAATAACAATGACTCCTCTTTGTCGTCTGTTGTAACAAGATGAAAAAATTTGCTTAAAATTTGAATTTGTGAGACTATTTTCTTCTTATTTTAATAAATAGGTTTCTTGTAAAAGGAAAATATCTGCTTTTAA
>JAPZDV010000021.1:299215-318818 GCA_029814665.1 Acanthurus lineatus
TATATATATAGATATATATACACACACACACACACACACACACACACACACACACATCGTGTCCCTAGTTTACTTTTACTGTGGATGTGCATTCTTAAGCTCTTAAACTCTAGATTTGATGCAGCAAAATTAAACATCTACTCAAGCACTGCATTTTGGTCTCTGTCCCATAATGAAGGATAGTGGAATGACTTGCACTGATTGAATATTATCTGTGATAAATACAAATAAACAAATCAATTTTCTGATCCTTCTTATAACAACTGCAAAACACAAGTACACAGTTAGACTTTAGCAAATCAATTCTTCTCTTTAAGACAGTGTTGTAGAATAGTCACTTAGAAATAGTCAGTAGTTCAGATACACAAGAAAATCTTTGGAGATAAAAATATTCTTGCCAAGATTTTTTTGCATCTTTGATAAAGGTTGTGATAATGAAAAAAATGGTAACTGCAAAGCTTCAGTGGTATACTAATGTAACATTATAATCAACAAGTTTGCATATATACAGATATGTTTCTTCAGTTTTTAGACTCTGTATTGCTCATTGATTGCTTATACAGCATCATTACTGTCAACAAAATTATCTGGGGAAAAGCAATTTTCAGCTGATTTCAAACCTAAACTCTGAACATTCCAACATTTAATTTCAGCCAGGTTAAAAGAGATCAGTTTTTGTAATATATATAAAAATATAAATATATATATAAAAATATATATATATAAATATAAAAACTGACTTCAGACTCAATATTAGGCTTGTGCCGTTTGGTGATCTGATCATATACTGACAGTTGAGGGGATGATCGACAATGTTTTTTTTCCTTGCCAATGTCATAAAACACATACACATGCTGCTACAGCTGTGGGCACAACATCATAACAACACAATTCTCTTGCAAAGCTTGCAAATTGATATCAATGTTCAGGGGATGGCCTTTTTTATTAGGTTTAAATCCTAAGTATTCCCAAATAGGTGACATCACATTCTTTTCCTCATGAGCTCCATGGTGTTGTGATGAGAGGGAAATGGTGCAAAAATGAAATCTAACTGACCAGATCTGGACCTTACCCAGTTAACCCATTAATCTTGCTCAGTAGTACCCCCCTCTGATGTTTTATCATCTGTTTTCCTTTAAGTCCTTTTTATTATTAATGGAAAAATTATGTCATGTTTTAGTTGAGATTCGCTGATTTAAATATTGCAGCTGAAAAATATATATATTTAACTGAATCTCATCTGATGGTTAACAAGGATTATCTTGCCCTACAAGTGGAGTTTGATAATTTGTCGTCTTTTCAAGTCAAATGTGACATGCTATTGAAGTTACAACATACATACGATAAGTAAAATAGTTTTTGTCCTTCACGTCATTGTGTCATACACATGGACAGCTTGATGGGACCTTCAAGTGCACTTCATAAACTCTAAAGTCTACATTGCTTTGTGCAATGATGTGTGGGGGGCTGACAGTGACAGGTGCATACAAGTGCATCTCAAAAAGTCAGAATGCTATACTCCAATGATGAAGTTCACTTACTACTCACAAAACAGGGACAATGGGCATGAGACTTACAACTGCATCAAGCTGGAACTAGCAATGAAATTTGTGCTCAATTCTGTGCCAGTTTGTGCCAAGCCTAAGATAGGGCCCTTAGAAGATAAATTTCAACTTTTATGTATTAGTTCTGACTCGTAGGAAGTTAGAATTGAGATTTTTACATAAATTAAAATTTTTTACCCCCCAAACACAGTCAAATTGAAAAATCCTTTTTCTAAATGTTCATTTGACATTCCCAATATATTCTAAGTTTGTCTTATAAAAGAAACACTTTGGTCTTAAAATCAAAAGCACTCACTGCCTCTTAAAAAGAGAAGTACATTATCAACATTTAGAGAAATGATTTTTGACATAGATGAAGTAACTACTGATGTATTAAAATAATACAGGAACATATACTCGGTCGTCACTTCATCAAGTACAACTGTATCACTACTTTGTGATGCAAATAATAAGCTAATCATCAGCAATTTAAACTATAAAAACATTCCAGTGAGGAGGTTTGGTTGATTTTTTGACCCAATATCACAATGGTGAAGAAATGCTATCTAATAGTGGCTGATTGTTGGTGTGAGAGGAGGTTGTTTTAAAGTCTTAAAAACTGACGGTCTCTTGGTATTTTAAAGTGCATACACAGTCTTCAGAGTTTACAGGGATCAGTGTGAAGAGCAAAAAACTTTCACTCAAGAAAAAAAATGTAATCACTAACAGTGAGAAGATAATACCCACCACTGCAAACTCATCTTTGTCCAGATGTCCATCTTTATCTATGTCACTCAGGTCCCAAACCTATCAGCAGGAAAAAAGCAAGATGAGAAAAATCAGCATAGTTAAAGGGGTAACTGACTGTTACACATTCTTTGACAAAAATCCAGTTAGGAAAAAAGCATGTCCTTTACAACTCTTTGCTCAGTGTTTCCTATAGTCACGTTTCCTATATGTCCTATATTTCAATACCTTCCCAAGAACATCAAGAGGCAGCTTGGAGTTGATTAGGACTGGTTTGACCTTCTCTCCGGACAGCAGGCCATTGACTGGAACCAAACTTTCAAAAATCCCATCAAACTTACTTTTCTCCTCAGGCTATAAAAGGAAAGTACAAAAGGCATTTAAAAAACCTTATCCATTGATATAGTGTGTGGGTCACAGTAAACATAAATTTTTCAGTTCCCTCTGCTGCAATGTACTTTGACTTAAGTACCAACACTAAGAAACCATATTGGCAACCCCTCATGGCAGTTACATTACTTAGTGAATAGAGAGAGTCATAACTTTACTTTCAATGGTCACTGGGGTAAAACTACTTATATATAGAATAACCAGTCAAAAACAGCTTATATTCCAAAATAAGACTTAATACACCTTTTTCAAGTTATACTTCTTCATCTCATGTGTAAAATTTTTTAAAAAACAGATTCCTTTACAGTCTAGTCCAGAGAAGAACTGGCTAGCCATTTTCCTGGCTTGGCTGTTGTTAAGCAGTCCACTGGCTTTTGAGGAAAAGGTGCAGGACATAAAACTGTCATCTGACATTGAAGATTTTTCTACTCAAAACCCTGTAAAAGTGGTTTGTCTGCTCTTATATAATGTCTCTGCCTGCTTGATTGATATCAATAAATCCTTAAGAAACTAAAACTTATCACTAAGGATGAGTTAATTGTCTCTGTTTACTTCAATATTGTCCAAAAACTTTGAAAAGAGGATTTGCTGTGTGTATTTTGAATATTCAATTGATACTTTTGACAATGACATTGACATACCAATATACACAAAATGCTTGGTACAAAGGACTATTATAATACCGATTTCAAAAATAAATGTTTGTGTGCTTGTGCATGTGTGTGTGTATTTCAGTGTGCTCGTGTGAGTATGTGTGTATTTGAGTGTGAGTGTGTGTGTGTGTGTGTGTGTGTGTGTGTGTGTGTGTGTGTTTGTTTAAACTCACCCTGACAGCCCAGTGTAATTCAGCAGAGGCAGAAGCTGTGCTGCTTAGAGACGGACTGCTGGTGTCCTTCTGAAAATCAGACAAACATGGCCATAATAGCAACCTCACAAATTCCAGTGTTTTCCAGACCATTCAACTGGGGAGATGGCATGCCCCCCGCCCAGCACAACCTCCCACCCTCCCAATAAGAAAGGTAAAAAGCATGTAAATCTTAAGGCTGGAACACACCAAGCCGACAGTCAGCCGACTCCTGGTCGGGTTGCTCATGAGCATCAGCAACCTGAGTCTGCCAGGTGTGTCCTGACCACCGGCACTAGTTAGACCCTAGTTGGCAGGTTTTAACTATGCATGTTGAATTGTGTTTGGCAACAAATGATAAGAAGAGGGGAAATGAGAAGAGGAACAGAAGTGACGAAGGTGAACAAAACGGTTCAAACTTATCCTGTCTTCTTCCACAAGAAGAAGCCCAAGAGCTGTCAACCCCAGTATGATTTCAGCCATATTTTCAATTAATCTGTCCGCAGTGCCGAGAAGGGACTGGTCGAAAGTGGAATGGAAAAGGTATACACTTAGTTTTTCCACAGTCACTTTGTTTTTTCACAGTCTTCCGGTTTACCTTTTTTGCACAACAAATACAGACTACCACTGCATGTGGGCCTTCATTGCTGCAGTGTGTTCAGGGGCTGCCCTTTGTTCTGATTGACTCAAACACAAGCTGACATGAGGCAACTTAACATTAGGCCTGTTTTCTTTAAGGTTGGCTGATGCCAGCTATGTGTGTCCCAGTCTTTATATGCTTTTCACTGTCCTGAGCCTTGACTGCCCTTTTCTTGTTTCCCTACCAAGGGCATGGCTTTTCTATGCTCACACATGTAGCTAAAAAGAGAATCAAGTTTGACCAACAGTAACCCTAGCTGAAGTTAGAGATGTATGTTCAGTGCAACACCAAAACCAAAATAAGCAAACATTGACCACATGAAGGAAGGTAAACATCTGCAATTTTCAACTGCGTCGCAAGCTACCACTCCCGAATCTGAGCCTTAAACCAGTGGGAAAAAACAAAAACCAAAGATCATATAATTTTGTACTACTTCAAAAGCTGTCTTTGATTTGATGTTGTTACCCCCCCAACACTCTCTCACACATACTCATTCACTCTCACACACAAACACACATACAGTTGTGTTCGAAATAATAGCAACTTTTTTTTGATCGTGAGTAAAGCTCAAAATCCTTATAATATTTTTTATTTCCTTTCATTGGGAACAATGCACATCATATTTTACATCAAAAACATGAAGAAAAATGTGTCGGTATTTTAATTACTTTACAGAAAATGAAGGAAAGAATGATATTGTGCTGTTCAAAAAAATAGTAGTGTCTGCATTTTTCACGACAAACTCAAATATTTACTCAATAAACTGAAAAAAACATTAAGATTTACCATTCTTTTGAATCACTAAACTAATATTTAGTTGCATAACCATTAATTTTGAGAAATGCTTCACATCTGTGCTGCATAGAGTCGACCAACTTCTGGCACCTGTAAACAGGTATTCCAGCCCAGGATGATTTGACAACCTTCAACAATTCCTCTGCATTTCTTGGTTTTGCCTCAGAAACAGCATTTTTGATGTCACCCCACAAGATTTCTATTGGATTAAGGTCTGGGGATTGGGCTGGCTACTCCCTAACCTGAATTTTGTTGGTCTGGAACCAAGATGCTGCACGCTTACTGGTGTGTTTGGGGTTGTTGTCTTGTTGAAACACCCATTTCAAGGGCATTTCCTCTTCAGCATAAGGCAGCATGACCTCTTCAAGTATTTTGATATAAGCAAATTCATCCATGGTCCCTGGTATGGGATAAATAGGCCCGACACCATAGTAGAAAGAAACAGCCCCATATCATTATGCTTGCACCACCATGCTTCATGGTCTTAAGAGTGTACTGTGGCTTGAATACAGCGTTTGGGGGTCGTCTGACAAACTGTCTGCGGCCCTTGGACCCAAAAAGAACAATCTTACTTTCATCAGTCCACAAAATGTTTCTCTATTTCTCTTTAGGCCAGTCGATATGTTCCTTGGCAAATTGTATCCTCTTCAGCACGTCTTTTTTTTTTAACAGTGGGACTTTGCAGGGGCTTTTTGCCGATAGATTAGCCTCACACAAGCGTCTTATAATTGTCGCAGTACTCACAGGTAACTTCAGACTGTCTTTGATCTCCCTGGAACTGATCATTGGCTGAATCTTTGCCATTCTAGCCATTTTTTCGATCCATTTGAATAGTAGTCTTCCGTTTTCTTCCACGTCTCTCTGGTTTTGCTTTCCATTTTAAAGCACTGGAGATCATTTTAGCTGAGCAGCCTATCATTTTCTGCACTTCTTTGTATGTTTTCCCCTCTCCAATAAATGTTTTAATTAAAGCACACAGTTTTTCTGAACAATGTCTGGAATGACCCATCTTTCTCAGGTTTTCAGAGAGAATTGCATGTACAACATGTGCTGGCTTCATCCTTAAATAAGGGCCACCTGACTGACACCTGTTTCTTCACATAATGAATGACCTCACTGATTGAACTTCACATTGCTATTTTGAACACGCCCCTTTCAATTAATTATTCAATTACACAGACTTAGGAGCATGAATATCATGCTCCTGAGTCTGTTGAATATCATGAATGTTGAGTCTGTTGGTTTCTCTGACTCTACTAAACCTTCTGGTAAATTATTTGCCATGTAATAATATAATTTCTACCAAAAACAGTGATTGATCTGGTTAGTCATGTTGGACTGCTATTATTTTGAACACAACTGTATGTCCTTGTCTTACATAGGGATTGTGGATGAATAGGCTAAATTCCCAAAAAGTGTAGTGCAGTGTTGTTTTCCTTTAAAGAGCAGATGAGCATATAAAGCATTTTAAATTCAAAAGTCCAGTGAGAGCACCAAGATGCTCTCCAACATCAAAAAAATTTAGCCATGAAGGGAGTCCAGTAAGACATGTCGCTGTAATATCACTTTGTTCAAATGGTAAATTGAACAAGATGGCAGCATGATCTTTGACATCATGAAAACCTTAAGTTTCTATCCCATCAAAGCAGATGTAACTAACAAAAGCAAATTATGGTTTGGATCTAAATTTTATTCAAAGATCAAAGGTGTCTGTTTTGAGACCAAGTCAGGGCCATTAGAATCATGCTCCAAGTATCTTACCTCCTGGCTGAATCAAAGTTGCTCTTCACAAAGTCATTAAAAGGTCTCATGTGCTCTTCTTTTGTAAACAAGACATGATTTGCAATACTCTGCAGAATCTGAGGGGGGAAAAGAAATATATAACACATATTTAAAGCCATCCAACTGCTAGTCTCAGCAAGTTAAAATGCCTTAAGTCAATTAATAAACTTTGTACATTCTTGATTCAGTTACACTGTTTCAGCATTTGGAAGTATACCGTGTTTTTGACTTGTGGCCCCAGTGGCTCCTGTTTAGTAACAGTTACATAGGCTGCTGTCACAGTTACTCGCCCAATCCTTGCTTAGAGCTTAAACAGTTAGGTTGGGGTTGTCAGTTTACTAGTAGTTTTTCTATCTATATCATGATTATGCATGTACCTGTAGCAGGTATTGACTTATACTTGATTGGTAAAGTTACCTCCCAAATATTTTTAACATAGTAGTTGTCTGATTTTGACCCCGATCTTTGGATAGTTAATTTTCACTAGTTCCTTCATTATATTCTTCAATTCCTTTAAAAAGATTATAGGTGGAGGACATGGAGGGGGGACAGCAGTTCTACTTCAAAGTTGCTATCTTTAAGATGGAAGAAGTTCAGTGACAACTATACTGAATGTGACTGCCAGATTTGTGTTCAAGTCCATCTCAGATTATTTTTTCTTAGCTGATCTGAGTTTTTTCTGTGTGTTTGACCTGTTTCTAGACCATGAACGTAAATTGTACTAATGCTAAATCTGTCCTATGGTGACTAAGTGACCTATGGCTGAAACATTGATCTTGTTATAGTAATGTAATAATTTCAGTTAAAGGGCAGAATGCAGCCACAACTGTAGTGTAGTAGCATTAATGAAGTTCAAAAGAGGAGTCTTTGCTCACTACTAACAATGTTCTTTAGTATGTAACCATCATAATCAAAAATGCTAACAGCATTGATGTTTTCAGGAAATGGAAGTAGGCTTTGGTGACTTTCCTGAGAAATATTGTAATCTTGTTTCCTAGCAATCAACCAAGGGTTTAGTTTCAACATCACTGATGGTGACAGAGGGCTGCAGAGTTATGACTGTGACACCAGTTATAGTCAGCTGCATCAAAAAACCATTATATTCAACAACTCTACCTTAGACATCAGTTTGAGACCCCTTTCTATCCGTGGCAGGGGCTTCTTGTCCAAGATGCCAGCCTCATAAGGAGACACAATGGCTGGATTGACAAAACGTAGAAACATGGCGCTTCCGACTGCACCAATGCTGTTTTGTGGGAAACGCTGACTCACCACCTGGATGAAGAAAGATGAAGAAAGCAGGGGAACACAGAGGAGGGTAAAACAAAGGTAAAAGGAAAAACAGATAGACAGAAAAGAAAAGTTTGAGCAGGGGACAAGGTTTGAGTGAAGGGAAGGAGAAAAAGTTCAAAAATGGATTTTAGTACAATTAAGCGCAACGCAGGACACAATGGAAGTAATAAAATAAACATGTATTAAGATGTGTAACACTGTACAGTAAATTGAGCCATTAGCAAAACAGTGAAAGATTTCAGGTGCAGGAGGAGGAACACTGGAGGAAAACATGTGAAGTAAGACTTAGACATAATCTCAGTTCATTTTGGACTGTAACAAAAGCAAAAAAGGATCTTACTTCCACTACAGTCCAAGAAAAATAATAGAGAGGAAAAGCAGGACAAGAAACCCAACCAATTAATCACAACAAAAGAAGACAGGCTATGACAACAGATAAGCCATGAGTTGTGGTGTGAAGCTGTGGATGACCATCCAGAAATATTACAACCAGCATATCACATCTTGTTCTAAAGTTGGGTTGTGTGTGACACATTCCGGATGGGTTACAATGTAATGTCACAAGTTCAAGAATTAGACAGTCTGTGCTGCTGAGAGTTCAGTCTATCCCTCGTCAAGCCATCAGTGAGTTGATTCAATTGAACATGATTGCTGATTAGGAAAAAGACCATTGTCAGGTTTAATAATGTCATTATTATTGCAATACATTCTCTCAAACTACCAATATATAAGATATATATTCTACCTTAGCTTTTATGTTATTAAGTTATTATTTATATTGTAGTAACAACAAATTACTCACACAAAGTTGACAAAACAAAAAACGCTAATCGGTTCAACAATCAAAACAGTCAGATGATTATGATCAGACAGGTTGGAAACAAACGTTTACCATGTTTCTTTTAATTTTTAAACAATTTTTTAAGGAACATGAATGCAAACTGTAAATCTATTAGCAAAAGTAGCAGCTAAAGAGACAAAAGTATGAAGTACCATGTGACTAACCCAAGCTAACTTGAGGCTTGTTTTACCGTCTTATGTTTGAATACTCCTGTTATTACTAACCCGTCAGACTTCCTTGGAGCAATATCATCATATTCCTAGAACTTATCAACCTAGAACTTCATTATAATAAATTGGAAACACATGATTAGTCTGACAGCAGATAAGAGTAAGCTCAAATTATATTATACAATAAATACAAATGGTGACATATTTTCACTGAGACCGAATTTACTCAAATGTCCACAAATGCTTCCTTAACATCTTTTCTGCTTAGTATACTTTTAAAGAATCTGACTTTCTCAAATACACAACTATTTTGGGTTGAATATTAGTTTAAGACTGATTTGTAAGGGTGTGTTGCCAAAAATAAAAAAGTAAGAATCATAAAATCAAAGGAGTCCTGCCTGATAAAGGGAGAATGACACTAATCACCAAAATACTGTAGATACACATGTGTACTATATCACTCTCTTATTTTCAGTAGATTACTCTTGGACACATTTTCAGTTAAATGAACTACACTGGGACCCATATGGTCTCAGGTAAAATCCAAAGGAAATGTTGACTCTTTTGAGGTGTTTTAAGTACATGAAAGTAGATTTATTTTCTTCATAATAAAATAAGTTCTTATGGGAAGAAATCAAAATACTATGAGACCTAATGACTTACTCACTCACTTGATTATATTGTATATAAATCCCATTATCTCAAGCTCATCTTCTGAGGGTTCTCCTGCCTTTTCTCTGATTAAATGTCACAATCACAATATAATTTATACCATAACAAGCTTTTCACAGGCTAGGGCTTTAACCTGTAGCCAGATTTTAAAAAAAAAACAGAAAAACAAACTAAATTACATTTTTTTTCTAAACAACTTTTTAAGTAACCATTAAAGTATGATAAAGTTGTTTGTACAATTTTTGTAATTCTGATAAAGGTTTATTTTTAGCTGCAAGTAGGCTACCTATAAACCTGCAGACATATTCTCTTAGAAACAGCTGCTCTTGTTTTCATTAAGTCAATCATTAAATGATAAAAAAAAATAAAAACATTTCCCAAGAACAGTCTTATACACGGAATGACACATGGACATGGTGCCCATAGTGTCAAGACTAACAGAGAACTTAAATATGCCAAAGAATCTGACAAATAAGACTTACTATGTTACACTAAAACAAAATTTTAATACTGTAGCACTACTGCCATGCCAATCTGTGTAATTATTTACAGTCTGTAATACAGCAATCAGTAATCCGCGAAACCAAGTGAAGCTGGGACTGCTTTGGACTTGAGAAATCCAAAATGACATTATCAAACGACCCTTGTTTTTCTAAACAAAAAAAGCACAAGTATTTGATAAGGAACACTTGCATGTAAATAAGTCAATTTAAGAATAGTTATCAAAAAGATCTTTACAGTGTAAACCAATTTTTTTCCTATTTGTACACTCTGGGGGAAATAGCATTTCATTTTTACTGATTCTAGCCTATTGCATACTATAAGATCTACCAAAAGGCACACTAAGTAGAGCTGTCAACAATTAGTTGACAGAAAATGAAAAAAAAAAAATTTGGATATACTTATCAACCAATTGTTAAAGTTGTTTTTTTCAGGCAAAATTAAAAAAGATTGAAAAAGATTGAAAAAAGATGCTTCCTACTTTTTAATGTAAAAATCGGTTGCTTTCCTTGTCTTTTGGAGTGTTGTTGGCTTATTTTTTATCATTAGAATAAACACTTGCCTCTTATGTTTTCAAACAATATTGGCCAAGCTTTTAAGCTTACAGCCTGTCTATTGTCTTGTCATTCAATGCCTGAGATTTTAGTTACTTAAAATGTCTAAAGTAGCTTCATCAACACTGATTTAAGGGAAGATGTTTGAGCAACCATTTTTTCTGTGATACAGTACACATAACCTTCAAACCAGTTAATAACCTCTTGTGGAGTTTCAGAGCTATGAGGAAGGGATGCTACAAAGTTGAGAAGAAATATGAGTGAATGGTACATATGCAGCATAAGTGCTTTGAGACGATATTACAATACTTTCTGACATTTTCAGTTAGCACTGGACTGCAAGCAAAATGGATTTTAAAATTGTGCATCCAAGCTGACAACAGGTTGATATACTTCATCAAGAAACATAAAGCTGAGTAGAAGGAGTCTTTTGCAATAAAGCCCCTCAGATTGAGGTCAGCCATCCTCAATCACAACATGAACTATGCCATAGCCAGGCATTATGTACAAAACTCAATTCCAAAAAGTTGGGATGCTTTGTAAAATGTAAGAACAGAAACCAATGATTTGCAATTCTTTTTCAGTCTATATTCAATTGAATACAGTACAAAGACAGCTCAGACGGTCACAAAAGGGCGAGGTTCACCAAATTGTGAACAACTGCGTTAGTCCAACAATTTAAGGACAAATGCTAAATTGTGCATAATTTAGAGATTTCACCATCTACAGTTCATAATATATAATGCACTTTGGAAAACCACTGTCAGTTAACACAGTTTGTTGCTGCATCTGTAAGTGCAAGTTAAGACTCTACCATACAAAGAGAAAGACATATATAAACAACATCCAGAAATGCCGCCGTCTTCTCTGGGCCCAAGCTCATCTTAGAAGGACTGACACAAAGTGGAAAAGTGTGCTGTGGTCTGACAAGGCTAAATTTCAGATTGTGTTTGGATATCACGGATATAACAATCGCATTGTTAGTGCAAAATACAAAAGCCAGCATCTGTCATGGTATGGGGTTGTGTTTGGGTGCTGTTGTGTGGTATGGGTAACTTGCACATATGTGAAGGCACCATTAATTCTGAAAGGTATATAAAGGTTTTGGAGAAACATATGCTGCCATCCAGACAATGTCTTTTTCAGGGATGCCCCACTTATTTTAGCAAGACAGTGCCAAGCCACATTCTGCATGTGTTACAACAGCATGGCTTCATAGAAAAAAAAGCACAGGTTCTAGACTAGGCCTGCAGTCCAGACCTGTCTCCCATTGAAAATGTGCGGCACACTATGAGGCGCAAAATACAACAACACAGACCCCAGTCAGTTGAGCAACTGAAGTGGTATATCAAGCATGAATGGCTTTTAAAACTTCAACAATAGTGTCCTCAGTTCCCAAACGCTTGCTGGGTGTTCAAGTGGTAAACATGCCCCCGTCCCAGCTTTTTTGTGTGTTGCAGGCATCAAATTCAGAATGAGTATATATTTTAAAAAACAATACAATTTATCAGTTTAAACATAAAATACCTTGTCTTTGTACTGTCTTTAACTGAATAAAGACCAAAAAGGAATGTCAAACTATTGTAATTATTTCTTATTTACATTTTGCAAAGTGTCCAAACTTTTTGGAAATGGTTTTTGTACAAGTAAATCATGGTCCTTCTGCTCAGATTCTCGCTCACTCCCAGACAAGGGGATATATTGTGACTATATTGGCCAGAGGAGATGCTTTTTGGATATACAGACCCTTAACGGAATTAAACCATATGGACTAAATTAAGAATTAAGTCTCTCACATTTTCTGTAATATTTCCTACTTTTTCTTTGTTATAAGCAACTGTCGCCATCTTGTAAATATTTGCAAATATTTATCAAATATATATAATATCACACCTTGGTTTGTGTGATTGTTCTATTATACAGCTAAACATGTATGAGGGCTGTCACAGTATAAGTTAACTGCTAACAACTAATGAGAGAAAACTCTCTGTAAAGTAGTAGGGTATTTAACCTCTAAAAATCTGTTGCTGCATTGATAGACTCTGAGGAAGATGCAGTGGGTGTTGAAACGTTAGTCTTTACTTGAATATTTCCTACAGTGCCTTGTGTGCTCCAGGATTTTCTATGGCTTCCACCTGTTTTAGGAGTCAATTGAATTGAAGTACAAACCTGACTTGTTAAAGTAACCTCTCACGTCTCTATTTTTCCTTGAACCTAGTTTAAGTGACTTGATCTGAAGCAGTTTATGTGAATCAATTTGAAATCCAGTAGTATTTACTAAAACTGACACTTCTATCCGAGGTGCCAATAAAGTGGGAAAACTAGGCCAGTTGTCCCAGGACCTGGAACAAATGTTTTACAATGTGGCCAGGTCTTTGGCTGTCTGGGCCAGGAAAAATGGTCTATGAACGGCACCAACACTTCGTTTGCACCAAGAACCACTTGTAACGGGGCATATGGGTGGGATAAGCATGACCAACAAAACCAACAAGAACTTGTGACAATTTTTTAATAAAAGGAAAAAATAACTGCAAATTGCAGTTAAATGTGGTAAAAGCAAAAAGATGCCTAAAGATAAGGAGCACGCAGGAAATTCACCTGTTTCCATTTGGGGTAGTGGGAGAAGAATTGGTGCAGTACTACAGGTATCAGAGTGCAGTAGTACTGGACAGTAAGCTGGACAGTAGTGTGAACACTGAGGACATATATGAGAAGGACCAGAGTGACCCCACTCCTCAAGAGGGCCTTTGGTGTTTGCAGGACAATGCTTATTTTATTTATTTATTTTGTTGGAAATTGCCCTCTTTTTGCAGTTTTATGTTGTGGTTGCAGCATTAAAGCTTCAGATGCCAGCAGAGTAGATAAACTACAAAAATAGGTGTAATATCCCTTGGGAGCTAGCCTGGAGCCAGTGGGTATGGTGGCTGAGAGGAGATTGCTGGCTAAACTGCTGCCTTTTATGGATAATGCCACCATTCAACTTTGCAATACTCCCACGGAGAGGAGTAATTTCAGCACAAGACTGACACAGGTGGTCCTGCTTACCCACTACCATAAGACTTTTGGTGACTATTGGGGCTTTTCCACTGACACTGTTGGCTGCACCAAGCCGTGCTAATTTGAATTTCCATGATCATTTCTAGTGCACCAAGCCACACCTGAGATAGGCCTTCTCTGGAGGGGGACAGAGGCAAGCAGTAAAGTTAGAAGGCTTTGTCATTCAGTGATGAATCATCATCATCGACTGTATAGATTTTTTAACTCTTTAAGGACATGTTTCAAGGCAAACTGCTCTTTTTTGGGAATACAGCCTGTTGATCCACAAACCTTAAACATACATGCCTTTTCCTATTCTGTGCGCTCAGTAGATTGCTAGATACCTAGCCAGCACTAGCAGTTTTGCATGTTAAATGGAAGCAACAAGGGGGAGACACCTTTACCACCATCTAAAACCCCTAAAACACATCAAAAAATCTTAAACACACTCCATGACCATGTGTTAACTGGCACATTCAAGACATGGCACAGTTTAAACAACTTAAAATGTTCCCTACTGGGCAGTGAACTCTTTTTCATACAATGACATCTTAAGCCTGTTGTCTTTTGAGACAGACGCACTGGCTTGGGAGTCTACAAAGCATTCAAGACTGTGGAAGAAATTCTTGCTTTAGAGACTTACTCTACCACTTATCTAGTTAGCTAACTGGTCAGGGTGAGCACAAGTTACAAAAACAATGTTAGCTTGTCAGTCTGATTCTGCCTTTTTCAAGAGTGGATCAGGTGAGACCCCTCAGGCAGGGATTAGAGTTACAAGGCTTATCCAGCAGAGTGACATATGCAGCAATTCTCATAACATTATCATGTAACATATGTGCTAAATAGCAAATGCAAATAGTCACTCACAACTTTAACTCTCCACTTTACCACTCTTGGTAACATACAGAACTTCTATTTCGACCAATTCCTCAGCTTAGTGCTACAGCCTTCTAACGCACACATGCAAGGCATGATTAATATGATGCTAATTATTTCCACTTCTCAAGGTTTGATACATTTTACACGAGATCCAGTACCTGTCATAGTAGCCTCCACTGACTGAGGTGCTCTAACCAAGGTGCTGTGACCTATAGGGTGACACTACATCCAGAAGTGTAGTGCCTTGGTGCTTGCTCACAAAATAACAGTCTACATAGCATGGTTAATGTGCAGATCCCATCATGTAGGTGGAGTGTTATCGAGATTATTGGATATGTTTTACAGGGTTTTAGAAGGCTGTAAAGGTGTCCCTCATTACCTACACTGAATGTGAAAAACCACTGGCACAGTTTGGCTATCTAGCAATCGTCTGAACAAACAGAGAGGGGAAGGGAATTTATTTCTTGTCATATATAGGGACTGTGGATGGAATAGGCTAAATTCCCAAAAAAGTGCAGTTTTCCTATTAACAGTCTCTGCTGCTATGGCACATACAAAAATTTCTTGAAAATTTTTGACACATAGCATTGTATGACTATGTGAAGACAATGGCAAGTAGATGGAGTTTTATGGAGACCCAAGCGTTGCTCTCTGTCTGGAGCAAAAGAACTGTTGATGACAAATTGGGTGCTGTTTAACATCAGCTCACGAAAAGCACATCATCAGTTGAATCAACACTACAAGCAGGACGCCCTGCTGTAATGGAAATGCAAATCACTGCCATGCAGGGCCGAAATGCAGAGCTGAACTTTGCTGAACAGAGCCACAAATGTGCCTAGAAAAACACAGTGCATCCCTGGACTAATCAGACCCTACCCCCACTACCAACCCTCACAAACCCAAGCCTGTTGACAGAGATCCTCATGGACTACAACAAGCTGTTTCTGCTTAGGGGCATGTTTACCAGGCAACAAAAATGATATGAATGATATGAAACACAGTTCATTTAAAAACTTTACAAAGTGCTTCACAATAGAAATAGATATTTTTTTGTCATAGCTGGACATAAATGATAGCATGATAGCATCTAGATAGCATCTAGAATCATTTCCTATGAGTATAGTGAGAGTGAGTTACATTTGTGTTTCTAGTATTAAGAAAACAGCAAACATAAAAGTGAGTTTTTTTAATAGTTTGTGTCTGAATGAGACAGAGCAGCAGAGTGATGTTGAATGAAAGCAGGTATGCTATACTATAGTTATATAGTTATGCAGGTACAGCTAGTCCTTTAAGATACTAATGCGGAGAACTCTGCCCAAACTCAAAAACTCTGCCATTTTGACTAAATGACAGTTTGAAATTGGATTGACCAGCTAACTTTGCTACGAGTTGACTGGCTGTTGAAACAGGAGACAAGCTAAAATCAGTACCTGGCAATTTGACAAGCTGAGTCGCAAGTGACACCCTCAGCTGGCTTGAGTCCAGCTGAGATGGATCGGTTTACACTGCTGCAACATGGAATTACAGCCTCTGAAAAAAAGAGACTGTCATGATGCAGAAGAACCTCAAGCAATTTGAGCTGGACTTTGTTCCTTTTGGTAAAAAGGACCAATGAGAGCTGCATTTACTAACAGGACCTGCACCCTGCCTGACAAAGACCTGACCCCTACTCACTGGTGCCCCACTAATGACCAGTCCCCTGAGGAGATCAAGTCCACCAGCCCTGCAAAGGCTTAGAAAAGCAAGTCAAATCTTGGTAGCATTACATGGCTTATTGATTCACAGATGAGTGAGCTAAGCAGACTATTTAATATGTCCTGTTGCTATCCACACAGATGCTTAAGAGGAAAGCTGAGGTTAATAAAGCAAGTTTATAAACTGTTCAATTGGTATAATTCCCTTTTTTTTGTTCCAAAGGTGCTTTGAATCTCTTTCTGGAATCTTTTTATCTGTTTTGTTATTTTTTTTATAACCAAATTATGCAAAAATAGATGTACAATTCAGTTAATTAATAACTGTTAGCAGGCTTTCTTACTGTTAGCCTTTGCTGAATATCACATAGTTGGTTGAAACAAAACAAAATTACTGACTGATAAAAAATGTGCAGCAGCAGATTACACAACCTTTTCAAATTCAAGTTTTTTTTAGGGATACCACTTTCACAGTGGACAAGTTACCCCAAAACACCTACTTACTTCTGGTCTGTTTGGGTAAAAAGGGAATTCACTCCCTGGTTGAGGCTTTCTATTAAAACATGGTTCCAAATATTAAAAGATTTGTTGCATACATTCTGCTCGAAATACATAAGAATTTGTTACATTCTCCAGGTTGTCTGATTGTACCTGGTATTGGATCTATCACAGAGCAAATCTCCCTTTAAGTTGACTGTAATATTAAAGACTTGGTATACACATTTTGTTGTTGCATCTTACAGGCACTACAAATTTTCTGCACAGGTTTCAGAACTATCATGCCCACTTAAATGACTTTTTGATGTATTTTTGTTGTATAGATGTCTCTGGCTTGTACCCCAGTATATGTCACAGTGAAGGTCTTGAAGCTCTGATCTCTTTCGTACTAGTGTTCTAATTTGTATCCCTCTATTTTTTATTGGCTTTTATTACCTTTAATTAAAGAAGCCTTGACTAAAAACTATTTTCCATTTCAAGATCACTGATATTTCTAACATCAGGGAACAGCAATGGGCTCATCAGTAAGTCCAAATTATACAAATTTATTTATGGGAAATTTTTTTTTTAGATTTTACAAACATAATACCTAGTTTGTGTTCAGTTAATGTTATTGGAGATATACAGATAATTTATTCTTTGTTTGGAGTGAAAACACTTGGATGTTTTGATTAAAAAAAGTGGGAAACACTTAAGGCGCTGAAGTATACGAAAAAACCTGCTGGACATACTTTTTTACATCTAAAGAGTTCTCATCTGCTTGCATTGAGAAGAAGATCGCAATTTAGAACATTTTACCAAACTTTATATACATTACAGGGCACTGGCAGTCAGGAGGACATAGATAATTTTCTGTCACATGCTGACATTCATTTTCTATCAACGATTGAATCATTCTCTTCTATTCACCGGGACAGGATAAATTGGGGAAAATGTTAGGCAAAGCCTTTGTCAGTGACATGCCCACATTTTATTAAGAAGGACTGGAACTTAGACGGCTCACATCAAGTCTAGTATATTTGGGTATCGGGATCACACCAGGGCTAAAACATATGGTGACGGCAAATCTTTCCCCCCTAATACAGAAATTAAGTGCACTTTGCAGAGATGGAATAAGCTGGGTCTACCCTTGTTAGGTAAGATTAATATCCTTCAAATGATAATGGTTCCACAAACCAATTAAGTTACTTATCTTTTACCTTTTAGTTTCCCTCCAGAACTGCTAACAAGGTTTATAAGGTTGTAAATTCATTCTTATGGGCAGGCAAGAGACCTACTTTAAATACAATGAAATTATGTGCTGCTAATGAGGACATGGGTCTTTCTGCCAAGAGTGGACTGGTACCACATATGCTTTCTTTTTTGATCAGTTGTCTAAAACATATGTTGCAGAAGATCAAGCTCCAGCAGGGGTTTCTATTGAGAAAGAACTCACAGACCCTCTACCCAAGGGGTTTTATATAACAAGGGGAGAAATAACATTTAGGAACCCATTATTGGCATGAGCAAGAGAAACTTGGAGGGTATCTCAACAGATTATTGGAGCAAAACCTTCATGTACTAAAAAGTCACCACTCTGGCACAACAAACAATGGCAGGATGGCAAACATACACTTTATTGGAACTCATGGATAGAAGCAGGAATTTTCTTTGTTGAAGATGTGTTTGTGGATAAGAATTTTATGTCATTTGAACAGACCATAGTTAAAATCCCTAAGACTTTTGAAAACATCTTCAACTGAGAAGTAGTGTAAAATCCATGGAAAGTAAAATCTTCCTAATATCTCAACCTGTAATACAGGAAATGGTCCAGGCGAGCCTCTTGGTTAAGTATTAATAATGTACTTGGAATTAAGTTGATACAATGCACAACACTTTGTACTCTGGGTATAATACCACAAAGGGCCAGACTGTTAGTACTACAGACCCAATGCTGCAGACTGGCCCTTATTACAGGCTGCAGGGTTGTGTGAATACACTGTAAAACTATAAATGTAATCCCTTTAATAAGCGGCTGGGAGACATTACCAAAATAGCTAATTTTGAACAATAATTTTCAAAGTGAATGATAGGCTAGACCTATTTTGGAAAATATGGGGCCCATACATGAGGATAATATAGAATAGTAAATCAGGGAGAAGTTAGCTATGTTAGTATAGGTTGGAGGGGACTTTTTTTTACCTCTTGTTTGTATTTTTTATGAGATGACCTGCACATGATGAAAAGTTAAGCAATGTAGATGTTTGCACTATATGGTGTCCTTGGTACAGAGAGGGGTGACTACACCTACACTTTGACAGCAAAACCATGTTGTGTTTCCCTATGTGGATCACTGATATTGGCTGCGTGAGCAGCAGCTATGTGTTATGTGTTTTTATTTTTTATTGTGTTGTTTGGTAGTAACATCATTTCCTTTGTGCTATTATTTCATGTGTTGAAAAGACAATAAAAAGTGAATTTACAAAAAAAGAGGTCTTTTAATTAATGTGATGTTAGACTTAAGTCAGATTTAAGAGGGCATCACTCTTTCTCTATCAGGTCACCAGTGGAAATTTTCTTTGTCCTAACTGTATACCACTATTCTATAAAGGATAGAAGGATACAAGGAAGTTTTTTACAACAAGTTGTATAATGAAATTAAAATGTGGTTCCCTCTCAATCGATTAATTGATTGTATAAAAAAGATAAAATTATTTAACATGGAGGAGTGCAGATGGTGCATTAAG
>JAPZDV010000021.1:336224-354524 GCA_029814665.1 Acanthurus lineatus
TATTTAAGGTAAACACAAGAAACTTGTGCTACAGAAAATGGACCAGACTCAGTGCATAGCTCCCTAAGCTTAACAACCGCCTTGCACCCTATCCTATATAACCTAGAGATAAATATACTATATATAATATAATAATTGATAATTGATTGTGCTTTGGCATACCATCGCTTGCTAATTAAAATTTAACAGAAAGAATGACTGAGACTGATTGAAAGGTCATTCGTTTTTCAAGTATTAAATCATAAACAGAAGTAACAGAAATTTTAAAATGTGGATCTGCTGAAAGAGTTACAGGAAAGGTTTGATTCCAATTGATTTGCAACGGAATGAAGATTTAACATAACTGTAAGTCTTCAAATATCACAGTAGTGGACCAGCTAAACGATATAACAAAAAAATTTAATTGTATTTCTTGCTCTGAGTTAGCAGGACTTTGGCAAAAGTCTAAGTAAGTTATCGCAGCATTCTTAAATTACAAAAAAATAGAATTGTTCAACTGCGGTATACTGTTCACATTATCTATGCGAGATGAACAACAATCCTGATTCTCTGCCAGTGACAAAAATTCAAAATTTAGTAGAAAGCAGCAGTAGAGTTTCCAAGTCTTGGGAACTTGTTTAACTTCTTAAAAAGAAATTAACAATGTTGAACAGGTTCCACATGACCAAAATATGTGCCTACCTAGCTAAATCAAAATTATGACTCAGTTAAAACATTTTAACAGGTTTCTTGAATAATCAGATAATGGCTTAAACTCTCAAATTCTAAGTGTACAAAGGATTCCCTCAACCTGGAAGCAGAGGAGTGAACTGGTGCAGTGGCAGCTGGCTGACTCTCAGGGTCTTCTCTTGGCTTCTCCTCTGGCTGGACAGTAAGACTGGGCTGGTCTGCAGAGGCTAAGATTGGGGCTGTTTGAACAGCTTCAGAAGTAGGAGCTGGGGTAGAGACAAGAGCAGGGGCTGAAGCAGAAGCTGGAGCCGACTCTGGGGTTGTGTTTGAATCCAGGGCTGCTGGTGCTTCAACCAAAGCAAGTGGGGTGCTTTCTGGGACTAGTGGCAGGGATTCAGAGAGGAGGCCTGACTGTGGGTCAGGTGTGGTTTCAGACACTGTATGTGTTGGTGTGGAGGGCACTTGTGTTGAACCAGAGGCTGATGCTGAGCCTGAGGATGAAGATGGTTGAAGAGTTTGCTGAGGCGTTGCTTGTGGAGGAGGGGATGGTTTAGGCTAAAAAGATATTTGAAAATTAATCATTTAGTAGCGTGTTTATGATGACAAAACATGTAGCAGATCTCTATTTTTTTTCTTACCAAACTAGACCGTGCTGTTGAGTTTATAAGTCTCAATCTTACTCAATTATTATAAATAATAGTATATATTAAATATAAGTATTAATAATATTATCACTATTACTATAAATAATCAATTAAAAGCTGGTATTCAAACAATGGCTACAGAAATACAGGCTGTGCTCTTATAAAAGCTGGGTATAAAACACTGAAGTGGTTAGAATAACCTGCTCTAAGATGTCTCACATGGTAACTTCGGTACAATGCATACTTATAATATAGAATAGACTGTACTGTCTTCTAACTAAGATTTTAAACATGGCTGTAAGGTAACATTCACTCAAATTCATTCACAGAATAGGTGAGGTGATGCCTGGCAGAGAGCCAGCAGTTGGCTGTCACTTAAAGCAGCCATGCCCCCTGTTATGAATAACTGTAGGCTTTATTGTAATTTACATAATAGTATATAAGTGTATTGTCTACAATTTATCCGATACAGATCTCATTACCAGAGAAATTAGCTATAAAGAACAAAACTGTTTTTGTACAAGAGTGTACACATGTTTACTATACAGTTAAACATTGTAAAATGGCTCAAGTGGCCATTTCCAAGAACTGCATGCTATGGATGCAGACTCTTCACTGAGTGATTCATTTATCAATAAATAAACAAAAAAAAGCAGGATGAAGATGAATTTTACAAAGCTTATGTCTTTTTTGCACATTTTCTGTAGATGGGGCAATAACTATACTTATATTGAATTATTTAATTCAATATTGTGCACTGAAAATCTGATACTGTGACAGCCCTAAAAGAAACTTTACCTACCAGAAAATTCTCTTTGAGCTACTGCAAAAGTTTTAAGTACTATCGATGAAAGTTAACCAGGAACCATAAACAGAAAGTTAAAATGACTGGAAGGTCATTTTAACTGGAAATATTTTATGTATGTCTGTTCAAAGCAGCAGAGAGTTGAGTATGACACAATTTTTTCTCAAAAAAAGCTCACTAACCTTGGTAACCATGATCACAACAAAGTTTTTTTCATCAATCTTGTACTCTTTCAGGGGGGTGTCATCATTTAAGATTTTGCCTGTGACATTGAAGAAAGAAAATGAGTGTGGGTTTTATGACATACTTTTGGAAGGAGATGACCACACCACAGGAAGTCAGGGAATGGAATTACATAATAAAAGCAGTAACAAGGTAACATATCAGAGGATTATGCTCAATAAGATATAAACCCTTGTAGCAGTTTGTAGTTACTTGTTACTTTTTAAGCACTTATTTGTTTGTCAAATCTTTTATATACAAGTGTCTGTTTAGATTGATATATGTGGTGCAATGGCTATGAATGTTATGAATATTTTAAATGTTGTGTACTATAGCATATTGTCACAGCACCCTGACAAAAGATGTGACTACTCCTGTCCACATGGGGGTTAGCCAAGTGGAGTGTTGGATCCTTAAGTATATGTGGAAACCTACAAGTGTACAAGGAAAAAGACTTTCCTGTTTCAACTAACACCTGATTTTTTAGTGTGTCTGTGGCAATTTTAGGTTACATTCAAAACTCAGTTCCCTGATAGTATTTTTAGGTACCATTGGAATGGTAACAATTAAATACATGCCTGTGGTTTTTAAATTGACTACATAGTTGATAGAAACAATGTGAGTTGAGTTGTCCCCTTGCATATTTTGAATAGCAATTAAACAAAATAACCGTATTCTGGGGTATGGTATGGGTAAATATGGTATTTCAATGCGCATTCTCTGTAACTCTGTCAGAGTCAGACCCTGGCTCACCTGCATAGATGAGTTTTTGTCCTGTGGCAGGAAATGCTTCTTTTCCTCTGTCCTCCTCTATTTTCTTCTTCAGAGCTTTCACCTGACAAACATCAACAGAAAAATATGTATATATTGTGTTATTTTGTTATGGATCAGGTTAAGTTTAATTAAATTCCACTTTAGTGTAAAATACCAGTAGAACTGAATACAGCTTATTATATAACTACATAATGCAAACAGATGTAATAAAATTATTGTAATAAAAAACTGCAGACCAGAGGAGCATTGACGAAAAAGGGGGATGTAACTAATATGGTATAAATGGTAATGGTTAACGTGGAGGTTTGACTGGCAGTTTCTCTTCATGAAAAAATTGCCCTTAAAACGCTATTTTCAAATTTCTTTCAACATAAGCATAACCATGATACCTGATAATGTATTGCTTATATACTATGGCGTGTGGTATTGACAAGATAACCCTTTACAGGAGACATTGTTTCAATTTACCCAATACAAACTAATCAAAGTTCACAAATAGGCATAAGAAACGCACATCGAAACGTTTAATTCATTTTCCTAACAATGATTTTCTATTTTTTCTCGAAATAATATTTCCGTTATTCCACTGACAGATAAGAAGTTTAAAATATTGCCTCGTCATCCATGGTGAAACGAAACAAGTGAATCAATATCAGGCTTAAAGAAAGTACGAGCAAAACTTCCGGTTGGTGTTTTCAATTCAAACCATCCAATTCGTCTAAACGTCTGACGTCCTGACGTACACTACACTATAAACCAAATCAAAACAGCCAGTTGATCATCGACTTAATTTTTTTTCAAATAAAGAAATACAAATTTTCTAATAAACCCTCTTTACAGGTAGTGCTCAAAATGCTTGTAATTGAACGAAAGATATAATGCTTTTAACTTGAAGGTAAACTTACTCAATTCCGGTCTTACACGAGCTAACTTTAGGTACATTACCTCACATGAACTCAGTTATTGTGAGATCCTGCAGAATTGCCATGTCTGACCACATATATGTCACAATGACGTAACGTAACTTTTTTAAATAATCGAAAATTAAAGCAGCCTTTACCGAGGTCATATCTAACATGAGCTAAAATTCCCGTATGCTATGGAATATATCAGCGTTCCCGGCCTGACCATATTTACTTCAGCCCTGATAACTTCTACTCACCGTCAATTCTGGGTCTATTGATATCTTGAACGTCTGTTGTTGGAGCGTCTTCAGTGTTATCGTCAGCATCTTTTGACGTGGTGACAGAGTCAGCTGGGATTTTAAAAAATCTATGTATTTACGGCAATTTTTCGTCACCGGCCACTCTTATTTGCACAATATCTACTTATCTGGGTCTACTGAATATGTGACTCAGCTGTCTCAGTGCCGCGAAGCAGGTTGGGCAGGGACGCCATCTGCTGTTTGAGGTAAGGCACAACATGCTGCCGCCTTCAAGTTGTGTCGGAAATGACTGCACTCGGGCACGGCGTAGTCTGTTTTATTTGTCATGTTCCAAAAACACTGAAAACACTGGACCAGTGTCTCTGAATCCTGAAGGCCAGATATGGACAGACCTAACTGCATGAAAACAGATTTTACAGTGAAATTCTCTGTTAAAATTAGAAAAACACCCCTTTTTTTTAAAAAAAGAAAAAAGTGGGGAAGTACCTAAGTGTTCAACGTGCATTGAACTCTACCGTAGTGTAGCTAGTAGTGTTGGCTGCAATATATGTCACTTCCTGCCAATTAGAGAAAATCAATAAAGAGATGTATTTTTATAGATACAGTTGTGTTCTTTATTGTTCTTATGTTTAAACTATTGGATATCTTGCAATGTCCTATTTCAATTATTTAGACAATTTTTTTAAAATTTATTTTTAACTTGACTAAGACTGCAAACTGGCCAATATTGTCCGTTTGCATTTAAACAGAATCTGTTAAATTGAAACTGAAACTTGAGTGTTTTTTGTTTTTTTTAAAAATCCATTCTTGAGAAGCAGTGAGCAGCCACTGTGTGGGGGACCAATCCCAGTTCTAAGTCTGTTCCTTTTTCAAGTACACAGACTGGAAAATTTATCTATATAATATATATGTTTGAGTTGCAAAACCAAGTATACAAGAGGCAAGAGATGAAAGCACACAGAATCTGCACTATAAATGTTTGGTTCCAAACAAAGGGCACCATTTACTCATCTGGATTTACTTGTCTTATTTTTGTTACCACATCACGCATAATCTCCATTTAGCTGCTCTGATACAGACACAACTTAAACAGCCAGGTCGACAAACACACACTTGATAATTAACTCCACAGACATGAGGTTTAATTTTATTTTGTGCAACAAAATTAGGAAATGATTTTAAAATTTTAAACTAATTGCCTTCTTGATGCTAAAAATTCGTGTCCATCAAGTATTGAAAGGTTTCAAGTATTATAAAATTGCCATCAAAGACCAGAGAAAAATCAAGGAGGACATTCACATGCAAAGCCAAATATAGTTTTTCGATTTGGTCACAATTTCCAAGGTCAGCAATAGGTTTAAAGGGAAACTAAACAGGTTTTTAAGGAAAAACAATGTACAGACTCATACAAAGGGATCTTTCTTAGTCATCTCTTCTGAAATACTAGAAGTCTGTTGTGTTGTCTGTATCTGAAGAGAGCCTGCCCTCTGTTTGTATTTTTAAAATTTCTTAGTATTTTACTGTGTTTGAGATCTCCCTGGATGTCAGTCTTTGGGCAGTGGTCTCAGGGAAATCCCCAGAAAAAAGCAGGCAAGTCGGTAGTCTATAAAATGTAGCAAACAGGTTACATTTCTGTCTTGTCTCGTTTCTCTGACTTTATTAGCTGGAGGTCTGTGTGTCTGTCTGACCAGGGCCAGGGTGGCTACGCATGCACACACACATCCATACATACACACTTGCACACAACAGACAATAAAGGATGTGCTTTGGCTGATTTCACACAAAATCAGGCGCTGTGGCATCATCCCTCAGTACTTTCATAGGTGTGGTTGTGTTGATTTGAGCTCTAGAACCTAACAACTATGAAGCATTTACAAAATAACACTTTATTTTCCTGATTCACCGCTATCATACTTATGCAGATGACAGACAACCACACAAAAGTGCCACTACATGACTGTCCCTTTATTTGCTAAATAAATATATTGATCAAGATTAGTGAACATGCCAGAATTTTCTAAAACTGAACATAAAAAACAGCACTAGAGTGGAAGAATAGTGACCAACAGTCCAGACCATCTGGATTATGTTTGTGAGGATCCATCTGTGGAACACACATCCTGAACATATATAAAAAAAAAGTCTGGTACAACTCTGGCTCATTTAAATCAGGACTAAAAATGTCTCAGTTTAGCATGAATTTTCGATAAGTTACATACACCTGCTTTTTAAGCCATAGCTTTAAGGCTCTTAACTGTCTTTTGTTTAAATCGTCTTTCACATGCAATTTCTTTTGATTGTCTTTACATGCAGTTTTAATGTTCAGTCAATGTCTCATTTCTGGCATACTTCTATCTCTCTTTAAAGCACTTTGAATTGCCATGTGCCTGACTGGTGCTTTTTTTCATAAACTTGTCTTGCTTTTATTCTCAGTAACTCTAGTCCCTCTCCTCATTACTCTGTAGCTTTCCTGACCTCCAGTACTTCCAGTACTCTTTCAGTCTAGTTGAGTCAGGAAAGAGAAACGGACATCCACAACTACCATTACCATTAAAAACAGGTGTCAGCTTGGTGAGAGAAGCTTTAATTTATTCACTGAAACTCAAACAGTTTGAGCCAATAGGACAATCACTCATTCAGAACAATAAGAGCATAAGGATTAAAAAAAAGAAATCACAGTTTTTCTTCTGGAGTTTCACTCTTAAACACACACACAACACACACACTCACAAACACACAGAATTGTGGGAAGGGCGTATATTTAGAGTTTTTTTTAATGATTAAATAAATTATGAAGGGGGTAAAATGGAAAAAATCACTCTTTCATCACACAGGAGAAATAAAAGTGCATAAACCAGACATCAAAGGCCCTCAATTTACTTAACAACCCAACAAAGGCAATATCAAAAATGAACGGGTTCTGTGAGTTCCTGCAGAATGCACATACACAATGGAATAGACCTTATTCAGTGAATCACATTAAATGAGACAATTCTATACCAAAGAAGACACAAACAGAGGGAAAAACAAAAACATATTCACCATTCTAGCATTTTCAATTTGAAGGATAAAAAAGGCAAAGGAATCAATAAAAAATAAATGTGTCCTGGCCCCACCCTCCAACCCTAAACTGCCCCTACATCTGAATAAAAAGCTACTGTAAGAAAGGCCAGAGTCCATAGGGCTTTTATTGATGTTTTGTTCTTAGTTTAAACCTGTAGAAACAAGCACACAGCAGCCAACTGGGTCTTTCATTTATAACTCATCCTTCTGTTTGATGTCACTGTTCTCCTCCTCAGTTGCAGCATCCTCATCTGTCTCTTCCTCATGCTCGCCCTCTTCCTCTTCATCAGCCTCCTCCTCACTGTCTTCCTCCTCATCTTCCTCATCTTCAGTGTCCTTCCTCTTGCTCTTTTCTTCCTCCTCCCTAAGTTTCCTCTCCATGTCCTCCTGCTCCTCCTTCATCTTCTTCTCTGGTCCCTTGTGCGTACAGAGGACAGGTTGTTTTCATGTTTTGAAAAGGGACATTGCTAATTATTACTTAGCAGGTGTTCTCAAGATAATTGCACCTGTCATTTTGATTTCATGTCACTTTTGAATGCTACTGCTTGGATTCAAGTTGTGCTTCAAACTCAGATGAGAATTTCCAACATTTTGGATTAAAAAAAAATCTTCATATAAACCATATTTTAACTCAAAAATTACAAATTGTCCAATATCATTTGTAAAAATTTGTCATTACAGAAATTTTATTTTTTGTAATTTTATTTTTTTTTTAGAAATCTTATTTCAGGTACGTTAAACATACATGCATGAAATCATTGAAAGCTGATGTGCAAATGAAATTAGTTTTAAAATCAGATTTTCTAAGTCTGAGAAGAGAACAGTTAATTTTCCAAAAGGAATGGCTTTTTTCAGTCTAGGACCAACTGTGCTTCTAGGAATTAAATTCTGTGTCTTTGCAGTAGGGTTAGAGCTTTTGGCTACTTTTCTTCACTTCAAGTGAAAATTTGGTACTTATGATTAGTGTTATTGTTTTTGGTATATGTGTGTGCGTGTGTGTGTGTATAATCAAATTAGTTAAATGTAAATCAAAAAATCAGATGTTAAATGAAATATTGTTTTTTTGGTCATGAATTCACAGTATTGTGTATAGTAGGCTCAAGATACAATACTGAGGTTCAGTCCTACCTTAGTGGCTCCCCAGGTGTCGTTCCCAAACTCTTCTGCCTCTTTGACATCATCACAGATGAGGAGGTTGTCAAAAATGGTGCCAGATTTGACCTGAATAAAGACACCCAACACACCACCATGGCACTCAACTTAACACTTACTGCCCACACAAACACTGAACACCACAAAGCACAATCAAAAGATTGTCATACCATCACTTACATAACTTAATTTGAACATTAACAGTCCCACCACTTTAGCACTTTGCACCACTCAGCGCAGAGCTGCACATTGATGTTACAAACGTCACACAGCAGCAAAGAAGAAGATGTCCGGAAGAATTAGCCTTGTAATTACAAATGCAAATTGGAGAGAGAAGAGAAACTATAAACAGCTTGGCTTACCTGTTCGAAAGCTATTCATGGGTTACACATTGATTTTGAGACAGAATTTTTAATAATGCTATAACATTATAATATTGCTAACAGTCAACACAAGGTCATGTGCTTTACAGAGCTAATGTTAATTGACATTAAATAATAAGCAAAGAGGTGATATTGCCCCCATTCACTCCAAAATTAGCCACACAGTGCTGAACAAGGAGTGAGCACCAGTAGAGTTGAAGATGAAAGGAAACAGACGAGTGGAGGAAAGGCAGGCAAGCTGTGGCATGTAATGTTCTGCAACTAGAGTTGCTGTATTTATACCACCTGAAACAAGCTGTAATTTTTCCCCCCTTCCTTAATGCAATCATATCCCATGACAAAAATAGGGTTCATTAAAAAAAGCTAAGGTAATCTGTACACCCCCCCAAAAAAAACATCAGATCACTATCATAACACAAGTAATTGAAGCTTCTGTGAAAAAAGCAAGTTGTTCGCATCATTGGCCTTTGCAAAAAGCAAGCTCTACCCTTCCTTCCCCTAACACAGCCACTGCAAACACTGCACACATCAAGTTGCTAACACACAAGTGTGCATGCACACACACCACACATACACTACACAACCCCGCACCATAATCATTCACAAACACAGGAAATTGGTCATTTTTATGTAGTTTCTGATGGGTAAGTAGTAACTGTTACCTGCCACAGATCCAGGCCCAGCACTCCAATATTATCAAACTTGTACATGGTGGCATCATGAGTGTACTTTGGGTTGTCAATCTCAGGATGGACCCAGGCTCCCTTGTAGTCAGGGTTGTCGATCTGCTTGGGTTTCCACTCACCCTTTAAAGACAACACAAGAATGATCAATAAATTTGCTTATAGAAGCTCCAGTATATATCCTCAACAATAATAGCCTTACCTTATACTCTAGGTTGGTGATCATAGGAGGTTCCCACTCTCCATCCATGTCTTCATCCCAGTCGTCAGGCTTCTTGGCATCAGGGTCAGGGATGGTCTCTGGCTTATCCCAGTCCTGGAAGACAGCAGAAGTAGAGTTACCACTTAAGATCTGATTGTAAAAATATGTTACAGCTTAATGCACATTACTTGGGAATGTGACCTTAGTAATGGACATTTACAAATAACTATGATAAATTTAAACATCCATTGTCTGAAAAAGCCTTTAATTTTTTTAGTTCTTTAAAAATTGGCTCAAAATGAATTTTTAACTGTTGACAGCAAAATTTTCAAAGACAGAACTTCATGTACATGTCACTAATTTCAATGACATCAACTTTGCAACATGTCTGAGCAAGCCTCCTTCTCCAAACACTCATTTACTTATATTTGGAGGTGATTTAAATTGTGTAATTAATCCTGCTTCAGATTGTTTAAGTCCTCACAATAACTTTCATTCTAATATGGCTAAAAGCTTTTCTGATTTTATTAATTAGAATGGATTTATCAATCCTTGGAGATTCCACAATCTCAGACCTAAAGAATTATCCTTTTTTCTTCCATGTGCATCATTCTTATCCCCAGATTGAATGTTTTTTTATTGACAATGCTCTAAACCAATGTATCTTCCTCTAAATATTTAAGCTTCATTATAGCAGATCATATGCCCCCTTTATCCTAAGATGTCAATTTCTCCTCTAATACCAGAAACCTTCGACTTGGAGATTGAATCAGCTCCTTCTATCTAATAGTGACTTCCGTAAATTTATCTCAAATTCTACTGATGATTTTATCTCCCATTCTTTTATACAGGAGTCACTAAAGGCACATCTCAGGAGACAAATCATTTCTTTTTGAGCACACTCAAACAAGGTTCATTAGGCTAGGCTTCATGAGTTGACATCCAGGCTGCCATTCCACCTGGTTTTAATATCTGTCCTGTGTGATCTTATCACAATAGTCAGCTCTAAGTAAATGTGTTCCCACTTTCCACTTGTAAAAACTAATTGTGTTATTTTTATCTGTGGGAGGTAGCAATGCACTAAACCCTGCCTAGTCAACCAGAAAAACAAAGAAGAACAAGTTGGTGGGCAAATCAGAACAACACAGTTGACTGAGATATATGAAACATTCATGTTATATCTTCATGGGGTCCTTATAATTTTCATACGCCATGGACAAAGCCAGCTTATAGCTTACAGCTTACAATGTGAGAAACAACTGGAGATGAGAGTTTTAGAGTTTTAGAGTTTCTACTTTGATAGCCACAAGACCCATGAAGGCATTTTGGATGGGTGCAAGAAGTCAAGACTAATGAGACAGAATTGTGAATGAGTCACACACTAATGAACAATGGTTGACAAATTTTTGCATGTGATGTCACACATTTGATTTCATATGCCCAAAACTGAGACCGGTGCCTCACAGGGGATGTACACATTTGCACACGCCATACAACTGGTGAAAAGTACAGCAGTGGCAATTTGGTACCTTGCATCAGGTGAAGACTTCAAAACATTGTCAGAGTTGTTTGGTACTAGCAAAGCATCAGTGTCCAAATGTGTGTGGGAGGTTTGCCATGCTATATGCGCAATCCAGCACAAATTTATTAGTTTACCTCGAGGACAAAGACTGTGGGAGATTGTGGATGGCTTTGAGGTGAGATGGGAGTTTCCCCCCAATGTGGGGGAGCAAAAGATGGCTCTCATATCCCAATCACTGTCCCCTAAAACAACAAAAGGGATAGCTACAGTTGTAAAGGGAGTCATTACATCATTTTTCAAGATGTTGCAGATCACCTCTTTTGGTGAATAACACTCACAAATGAACACAAACACACACACTCACATGCACACACACGTACACGCACACACGCACACACACACACACACACACATATTGAGAGAAGGCCAAGTCCGTATATGAAACTTTACATCCTTAGAGGTATATGTTGTCTTTAATATATAAATCTTTGTATAAACAGTTTTGTTTTTCTACCTTGATAGTAGCCTGTGTGCCTGTATCATAGAATCAGAATAGGTCATTAAAGCCAGTCTCTATCCTTTTTCTTTTTCCAATCAACAAATTAACCAACATCAACACTGGTTGGCATGGCAGTGTGCCCAATGCAAGAGTGCTACAAAACTCCACACTGTTCAATCTAGCAGAGAGTGACAACCTTTTCCTGCTGATTAGGTAAAATTTTGTATTACATGCCAGGGTGAAAAACTAAAACTGCAAAGTACAGTGCACTGCTTTGTTGGTTTGCTACAGCACAGTAAAGTTTACTTGTGTCCAGACTACTAAACCATGTATTTCAAGTGTGCAAAAAAAGAATAATCACTATTGTACTTATTACACAATTAATAATAGTAGTTAGTATACTTTTAGTGTTATTATTTCACTAGGGTATTCTCTGATTTATAAATATATTGTGAAATAGATTTGTAAAACTACTATTTTAAATGTACACGTTTCGAATTTATATTTAGTATGGTACAACTCCACTGTATCATTATAACAAAAATTAAATATTCCTTCAGTTACAAGAACCCACATTATATATATGTACTTAAAACATACTGTGCAATAGTTTTATGTAAATTTGTACATGTCCTATGCATTAACTGCGTCACAAGGAGTTGATTTTTTGGAGAGGTGGAGGGAGGAAATACAGGAGCCAGCAGAACTGAGAGAACCAGATATTCCAGTGCCATATGAGAGAACATGAGACACAGAATGTTAGACTGGCACTCGCTACAATTTTCAAATAGAGCTGAGTGCTGAGTGCAACTTTCCCAATTGATTAAAAAAGTCAAACTGGAGCTAGATAGCGAGATTGCCAATTCATGATTTCTTCTTTGAATGCTGTGCATCAGTTTTTTTATGGCAGATTACAGCAGATTAGTGCACTCTAATTTCAAAGTTTTAAAAGTTAAAAAGATAAAAAATAACTTGCAACATCTCCTTCACCAGAACAAAACAAAGGTCAGTCTCCCAGCACCCTCTCCAGTTCCTTTTAAAACATAAATGTAACTTTCTCCCTATCGGACTTTTGCTTGTGTCCTTCGCCTTTTGAAAGCATTTTTTGAAGTATCATTAATCTTCCATTTATCATTTATCTTCTGATGGTACTGCTGCCATGACCAAGAGTAACCACTCCCCCCATCTGCCTGGAAATCTCCTCATAAATCTCCTCCTAAATGCCCGGTTGCTGTATGAGTTTTCCAGCTTTCTATGAGCTGACTCCTCAGCCCAAAGTGATATAAGGCAACGTGTCTACTGTATATACATCCTTGTGAATTCATTGCTGTTGTCAGCTGTTTGGGTGTTATGGCTCCTGCTTGTTATCCCCCACTTTTCTAATGTCATGGGAAAATGTATATATGTCTGCTTTCACAAGGACGTAAGTAGGCTACCTTTCAGTGTGGCCCAAGACAAACTGCTGTTCCAGTTGTGAAATGTGGCTTAGAGTGATTAGAGTACAATGCGTCCTCAATGCATCTTAGGTGCGTTCCCACTATTAGAATGGCAATTTGATTAGCAGGCTGAATTTGACCTTATATGCACTCATGATGAAGAGCAGACATGAAGAAAATGACATAGCTCCTATTATTAACATGGTGACAAGCCAGGATGCTTATTGGCCGACTAATTAAAACAAGGTGCCGCATCTTGCTTGATCTTTCAAGTTGCAGACCCTTATGGTAATCTAATCTCAGAGCCCTCAAAAATAAATGATATTTTCGAATCGTTTTATACATGTCTCTACAATTCATCCCTCTATGTTTTATTTATCTCTCTTCCTGTAGCTCCGACAGACCCTTGTCTCTGTTAAATGTAGTACTCACATACATAACATCAGATGAACAGAATAGACTCATTAAGGTGAGGCACATTTTTTTTATAAACACTTGATTTGATTGATTTGATCTATTCCAAGAATCATCTTTCATTGATTGGCAGAGCAAATGCTGTAAAAATTACCATTTTACCAAATTTCTTTTCTTATTTTAAAACACCCTCTTACTAATATTTCAAAAGTTCTTTAAAATACTTAAAAAACAATAAGATCCTCTATATGGGTAGGAAAAACCCTGAGAATCTCGAAAACTCTAATTCAGAGGTGCAAACCTAATGGGGGTATAGCATTGCTCATCTGTTGTTACTCTTTACTGGCTTGGGTCCACTAATACTCCTTGGTGAAGACCGGAGGCACTCTCTTGTACCTCTTCTACCCTCCCTGTTCTGCTCCTATCCTCCTTGCCAATGAAAATCAGACATTACACAAACCATCCAGCAGTTTTAACACTTAAAAGATCTGGCTGCAATTTAGATGCCACTTCAAGTTTTTATCTGCATCAACCTTGGTTCCAGTTTTTAATCATCATTTATTTACCCCTTTATTGTTAGACTCAACTTTCTCTCAGTGGTACAGAAAAGGTATCAAGACTTTTCACGATTTATATGGTGATGAGGTTTTCTCTATTTTTTCTTCTCTATCGCCTACATACCAACTACTTCAGTCACATCTTTTCAGGTATTTTCAAATAAGACATTGTACCACTACCCCTTTTCACAGTTTACCTTCACTTTCACCGAAACTACCATGGGTTGTTGTGCTCTCTCTAAATTTATATCAAAAAGCATTAATTTCTAAAATTTGTAACTCTTGTTTGTCATTTACAGAAAATGGAATTGTTAAAGCCAGAGCTGAATGGGAACAGGATTAAATATGGGATGCACCCATTCATTATATCCATATCTTTGCAGGATCCTGCAGGCTTTAGATGATCCAAACTGACATGGGGGAGTTGAAGGGTGCACCATAGACAGGTTGCCAGTTCATCACAGGGCTGACACATGGAGGGAAACAACTATTCACATTCATATTCACGCCTACTGTGGTGATGCCTTTGGATTCTGGGGGAAAGCTGGAGCAACGACTGAACCACTGAGCAGGCCTTTTCCTAATGTGTGTGACCTTATTATCATCTACAGTATAATTCTTGGATAACATTGTTTGTGTAGTCTAGCAAATAGTTGTCATTTCAAAAACTCACATTTGGCTTGATATACAATTTTACATTATGTTATTAAATGCTAACTTTAGTGATATAGTGCATTTTACAAGCATTTGGTGCCTATTATAAGCTGGGTCTGAAATGGAGTCTGATTTAGTTAGTTATGTGGATGTCATTAAGACGTGTCTAAACCTTTGCACAAGTATTAACCAAGTTCTCTACATTACAAGAGTAAAAATTTGACATTTTGGAGCCTAATCTGGAACTGCTGTCAGAGAAGCAAACTCTTAAAGGTAAACCAAAAAGTTTAAAAGATGGCTTGGTCCTTTAGAGTTATGTTGACAGTATGATGCACATAGGATACAATCCTTTGTTGTGATTATCACATATTTCATGTTCATATTGAAGAGTTACCCATACTTATAATAGGTAGTAAAATACTGTATACAGAAATTAAAGTTTCTACGCTTAAAATCAAACCAAACCTCATGTAATTTGAGGTACTGTTAACAAACAAAAAAATTAACTCAACCATGAGATTGTTAAAGGACCAATAAAGCCAGAAGATATTGCATTTAATTCTCACATGTATATTGGAGAGAACATTAGTAAGCATACATTAGTCAAAGTCTGATCACTATCACTGGTAATAACTAAGTAAGTGATAAAATTATAGGAACAGTGAAAACAAAGTGGAGCACATTGCAGAACAAATGGACACTAGTAACAGTGTAAAACAGTATTAACAAGATTAAGTCTATTACTCTATTGCCATAGTGCATGCTGGAGAGTTTATTTAAAATAAAAACACACAGTGTTGCACTGTTGTGTGTAATAGATCTAGGACTCCCATTTAAATTCTCAAACCACTAAATTGAACTTGAATTAACAGGGTTATTTTAGACTGATATCAGCATGTTAGCTAGGTTTGGAAAACCACTTTTCAAGAACAGGATTTTTGGGAGTTCCATGATTAACTCAGCTAAATTAACCCAAAACTCGATAAACCCACCACTTAGAACCAGCCAAGAGTGCGCTGTAGCATAACATTCACTACGTCAGGTAATTTTATCTCAGCAGTGTTAATAGTAAAATTGAATGGAGACCTTTGTGTCTACTTGCTATTCAAGAAGGGAGGCTTTTTTAACTCAGTAAATTTTTCCTAATCAAGTGTCTGACCATATCTGTAGGGCAATTAGAAAGTTACAAGTTTTCAAAATTTCATATATTGTATACTGCAAATGTAGTTGAGCAGAAAACACAAGTCATAATAAGTGTAGTTCAAATTATCTCCTACCTCAGGTTTGGTGTCGTTTGGATCATCAATCTTTGGTCTGTCATCCCAGTCATTTGGTTTCTTGGCCTCTGGGTCCTTGATTTTCTTCTGAGGCAGCATGTCCCAGTCGTCCTCAAGGGAGCCAGACTCGACCTTCTCATTGTCAATCCTCACCTCGTATGTCTGGTCTGGATTCAGAATCAGTGTGTACAGGTGTGTCAGCTCGTCATCCTAGATAGAGGGGACAGAGGCAATTTAGAGTGGGAAATGCTCTTTAAATTCATCTTTACAAAGGAAAAAATAAATAAATTATATACTCTGTACAGTAGATACCCTGCATTTGATTTCTTTCTTAATGAGGTGGTTCTGGCCCTTGTAGTTGAAGATCACATGAACTTTCTTTGTGCTGTATCCACAGATGTCGGGTCCTGAAGACACAGATGTTTTGTTATTCATTTAATTTCCCTAATCTGATACTACAAAAAAATACAATTTAAAACACCTGAACGGTAAAATATCTTATGAGGAAACTGCATTACAAATTCTTCAAAGTCCTCCTTCTCTTGGAGCAGTTGTGTTCTGAGTTGTGTTCTCAGTACCTCCTCAAGACAAACATGACTTACCAAACATGATGTAATATTGTGAGTCTCCATGCATGTTGTTCTGATCCAGATCAGCAGGAAAGATCTTGACATAGCCGCCACCACAGTCAATCTTCTGCTCATGCTTGACTGTAAACTGGACAACCAGTGGCTTTCCCTCATTGCAAAAGGGCTCAAAGTGGGCGGACAAGGCATAAAAGCGGGCGTCCTGGCTGGTCTGGATACCTGGTATAGGAGCAGGTGAGAAAAAAACAAGTTGAATCTTAGGATGGTATCCGAAAAAGGGACCTTGTAACAAAAATGCAGTTTTAGTTTTAAGTGAAATATTCATAAATTCATTTGATTCAAATCAAATCAAAACATCACAGAGTATCCCTAATGCCAGGATGTAACTCAGCATACAATATATCTCACCATGAATTAAGACTTGGGCTTTTTAATAGAGGCTCAGAGGCAATATTTTGCCCAAGGGCCCCCCTGGCAAGTTATTCAAGCCCTGGATATAATCTAAGCACACAATGAACAGGTCCATTCCTTGTCTTGGCTCTATTGAGACTAAGTCATGTACACAAACCTTTTTTGCCCACATCTGCATAAGACACATCTTTTGAGTGTTTGAGATATTTTAGTATTCAAATCATTGTAAGACAAATCCATTCTATCTCTGAGACGGCATAGAGGAGAAATACCTTTATCAGCCTCAGCATCCCCGTAGAACTTTCCAGCACTCAGTTTCCACTGGCCATAGTCTGACTTGTGCTTTGATTCAACCCATCGACTCTTCCATCCATCTGAAACACAGTAATCCAATACAATATGTTACCAAGTGCCTGCCATATCTTGACAGTTAATACATGATTACCAGACTGCATTATATGTTTAGAACACTGCATGTTCCATACTCATAATTGTTTTAATGCATTTGCAGAAACTGCAATATGAGGAAGACAAAATTACGGGTTTTTGTGTGGAAGAGTATCTTATTAACAACTGATTCATCACTAATAATGTTATTAATCCACATTTTAAGAGTTTGCATTATTTTAAATTTTATTTTGATAGTTTACAGGGCTATGGGTTTTACAGGACTTTTTAGGGCCCGAGCCCCCGTCGGGGGAAGGGCCCTATTGTATTTGCTCCGAGGACGAAAAAACCTTCTAGAATATGATATTTTGTGGAACATTTGATCAAGTTTGAGGTACTTTTCAGGAGGTTTTCTAAATGTATTCCTCCTTTCTTCTCCTCTCTCTGCACTCTGCTGGTCACATGACTCACTGTGAGCAGGAGGGCAGTCTCCCATACACACACATCATAAAACCAGAGGGGAAGCAGAAAACTCTCTAAAACTAAAACTGTGATAACTCAGAAACCGTGCAAGATAGCAAAAACATGTAAATACAAGATTTAAAGATCAACGTCTTGTGACTCATTTAAAATTTCAATGAAGTCTATAGCTAAAACTATTTTGGCACAGTCAAAGCTCAAACAGGTGTGGGTTTGAAAGATTTTTCCATTGGATTGCATGAGAGGCATTCTGCCACTCATGTGATTCATCCTGTAACTAAAGCTGAACAGTGATCCTCTGCTTCCACCTTTTG
>JAPZDV010000021.1:374318-392673 GCA_029814665.1 Acanthurus lineatus
GAAAGTGTTTCTGCATCTTCAGATGTTTCTGTTTCCACAGGCTGACAACAGTAACATGCAAAAGTGAAAGTAAACGATGAGCTCAAACAGAAAAATGAATATGAATGAAAAAATGTCTCTTAAATGATCCGTTTCAGCTTCAGGAGTCTATTTCCGGCTTGATGAGTCAAATTTGGTGAAATGAGTGATGGAGTGAATATTTGGACGGTTTGGTGTTTTAATGTTGAGCTCAGACTGATGAGTTCTGCGTCAGAACAGGCTTCATCCAACCACGACTTCATCCTTGCATCATCACTTCATCCCTGCATCACCACCTCATAACCTGCATTGACCTGCATCATCACCACCTCATCCCTGCATCATCACTTCATTCCTCCATCATCACTTCATCCCTGCAACATCACTTCATCCCTGCATCACCACCTCATCCCTCCATCACCACCTCATAACCTGCATCAACACTTCATCCCTGCAACACCTTCTCATCACTGCATCACCACTCTTACCTGCATTGACCTGCATCATCACCACCTCATCCCTGCATCATCACTTCATCCCTCCATCATCACCTCATTTCTGCATCACACCTTCATCCCTGCATCATCACTTCATCCCTGCATCACACCTTCATCCCTGCATCATCACTTCATCCATGCATCACAAGTTAATCCCTGCATCACCACTTCATCCCTGCAACATCACTTCATCCCTGCATCACCACTTCATCCCTGCATCACCACTTCATCCCTGCAACATTACTTCATCCCTGCAACATCACTTCATCCCTGCATCACCACCTCATCCTTGCATCATCACTTCATCCCTGCATCACTACTTCATCCCTGCATCATCACTTCATCCCTGCATCACCACTTCATCCCTTCATCCACCCTATAAAACTAAAGGTCATACATAACAACTAAACCTTCAACAACGTTTGAATCATTCGTTGTTCTTTTCTGAACTTTATCAGTGAAGATGTTGTATATGTTTTCTTTTCTGCACAAACACAACGTTCTGTTAACTCTGACCTGCTTCAGACCTCCACATTTATTCCTCCAGTAGGAGTCCGTTAGTAGTTTGTAGGCTTAAGAACCAGACGAGACCCTCGACTCTTAAACAACCTGCTGGAGTTGATCAGGCCGATCAGCTGTTTCTTTACTTAAATGCATCATTTTAAAAAACCACGTTCTCTTGAGATCTTTCCTCTTCCGTCTTTTCCTCGCTGATTCTGGTGATTAATATGAGCAAACAGGAGTCTGTGGCGTCTCATTAGGAAGGTTAGGATGAAATTTATTGCTGTCGGCCAACCTGCTGATTAAAGCTGATTAAAAAGCCGAGTTTTTAAGGGATTTTACAGGAACATTTTAACGTTGGAAGTCAAAACACCGAGCCCTCTGCCTCCTCTTCATGTCCCACAAGAGCCACGCAAAACAGATTTAGAGCTCGGAAAAGCAAATAAATGATGACGCTCGAGTCTGTTTCCTGTGCTGGCAGGAAAAATATTAATTATAGTTACTATTTTCTGGGTTGGTGTCAAAGGTCAAATCATCTCTTCCTGCACATCCAACACTTAATTCCCTCTAATCTCCACATTTGAGTTTTTTTTCATCCTCATAATAAGACAAATTACCCCGACAAAAGTTTGCTGTGAATTATTAATTAAAGCTCTAATTATCTTCAACAGTTTGCCTGAGGATGATTAAAGCTTTTAACAAAATAAAAAAAAAAACCCATCAGCTTCTGTTGTTGAAATGCTGAACAATGAAAAAACCAAAAATAATCTCCGCTGTGAAAGAAAAATGACACTCAGGAATTAAACTGCAGAGATGTTTTACGATGCAAATTTGCAATTTATTTAAATAAAACCTAAGATATATATATTGAGACGAACGGGATCTGTGAGCAAAAAAAAAACTTTAAATATAAGAAACTTTAAGAACTCAGTCATCTGGATTATTGAGCTGAAACTTTAAGAAAATCACATTTTAGTGTTGCAACCAGCCGACTTCTGCTTCTGCTCGAGAGGAAGAGTTTTTTGAAAAGACGTCGCACTTCAGGCAGGTACGTCAGGCTTTGAAAGCCGCTATAACGAGCTGCGACGGTCGGGAAGCAACTGTGGGCAGAAATTTTTCTCATTAGGACGGAGAGGGAAAGAGCAATGAGCTACTAAATATCACTGTCTCCACCCGCCAGGAAAAGGTAATTTGGAGCTGATGGATGACGCCTCTTTGTTAGCGCAAATTATAAATCCATCCTCGTTGTTTGGGAGGAAAAAAAAAAAGAGTCATCATGTGAAAGAAAACAAAAGCTTATCTAACCATCATTCCCACAGAGTCATTTTGATTTTTTGTTTTTTTTTTTTTTAGAGGCTGCGATTGACCAGAAATATCAGTTTAATTTCACAAAAAAAAAAAAAGAAACCCTGAGGGTCCCACGGGTGCAGCGGGACCTGCTGATGGATCATTTCTTCAGGATCGAGATAAACTTAGAAACCAAGCCGTCGAGTTTTTGTGTCCCCAAATGTTTTTTTATCACGAGGTAATGATGCAGAACTGCTCCGTCAACAAAGTTCAGACTGGTTTTTAGGAGTCGGCCTGTTTTTTTTTCCTACAAATTAGAGTCAGATCTTCCACAGATGATGAAAGGAGCTCGGAAAACACCTGAACCAGAACCAGGAGTGATGGTGACAAAACCTGGTGAAAGACGAGTGCAAAAGCTGTAAAACTGGGATCAGAAGAAATGAAAGAGTTAAATTTCCATCTGCTGAGTCAAAGTCCTGTGTTTATCTACCATGTCTGAACTTTTTCATTCTTTATTCCAGATCAGCTCGTCTCGTCCATACAAACTTATTTAATGTGTATTTTTTAACTCTGCTCCCTTTTTACCTTTCGTCCACACACAAACAATGTGAGATCGATAAAAAAACAGACATTTTTAAAACTCTGTTCAGGGTGAAAAAACCCAGAATATCTGAGTTTTTGTTTTTTGTTACGTGAGGAAAAACACTAAGGAAGGAAGGTGTAAGGGGTCAGGGTTGAGTTTGAGTCGCCACCTGTTGGTTTGGCAAGCTCTTTACAACACTGCAGTTGGATATTTGGTCATTTAATTTGAAAGGTTAAGAACAGCTGCTTATGTGGACATGATTTTATTTTGGAAGAAGAAGTAGAAGAAGAGGAATCCTGGATGAGTCACAAGGTTTCCTTCAGTGTCTCTGCAAAAGGAAGGTGATTAAACGTCTGTATTTGATGAGCTGGGACGAGAACGGTCGGTCATTGCACCGAGATCACACTGAGTCCAGATGTTTCCCTTTAAAAAATGGTGATGCAGTTAAAAGATTACAGCTGGATCTCCAGAAATCCTCCCTGATAGACATCACAGGCGCCGTAACTCGTTGAAAAACCCCTGAATCTGTTCACCTTGTTGACTTTTGGAATAACTGTATCCTGACTCATGAAGGTTTGGACTCTGGCCAGCGCTGACAAAAGGTGTCAGCCAGGTGTTTAAGCTGACAGGTGTTTTAAAAAAAAAGGTCCCTATTTAAGTCTCTATTCACCGTAAAGACGGCTATGCTCAAAGTGATCATTATGACAGCCACCCACATCCACTCACAGGTAACCATTAAGCTGCTTTAACAAACGAACATGGCCTCAAATAACCAGACGTCACATTCATGACACATGCAGGTTTAAAAAATGAAAAAAAAAACAGTTTTAATACTGAAAAGTCTGTTTTTTAAACGTTGCACCGATGAGAATTCCCATCACATGGAAAAGCTCGGACGGAGCTTCTAATCTCCTGCAATGTGTGCAGACGTCGGGCGGCATGAAACATGACAGCTGTCAGCCGACATATCGGGGGGCTCTCGCTGTGAAAGGTAATGGCCGGTAAGGGTTTGGGGAGGTTGGTGGGGTGGATTTGGACAGGCTTGCTTTTTCAGGGTGGATTCGATCCGCCTGAACTGACGCGACTGACACCAGGGGACGCTCCTGAGTGACTGCAGCTTAGTGGGGGATGACATGACGCATGACGAGCTCGCGGTGCTTTCTGCTGCACCTCCCCGGTGTCACGAGTGACCCACTTTCCCCCCCCCCCTCCTAATTGCGATTCCCTCTTTAAAACTGTATGACTTTGCACAAAAGGAAGATTCGCCGCTCGGCTGCAGCCTGCGGTCGATGACATGTGATGCAAAGGGAATAAGTGACACAAACGGAGGAGGGGGGGGTGTTCAAAATAAAAAAACTAAAACATATTGACAGTGTCATTCTGTGTCTCTATCACACACATTCACACACTCATACACACATTTTGTTTTTATTTTAGTGACTGTGTGCAAATTCTGAGGCTGGATGCTTTGAATAAAACAGCCCACAAGAGGAGAAGAAGTCAGACCTGCTCCCCCTCCCACCAAGACCAAAACCAACTGAGCATTCAGGAGTTTTTTAGTCATTTTATAAGCAACATGTCCACATTTTGACCAAAAAGTTGCCTTTAAAAGGCCAAAAAGGATTAAAAAAACAGCATTAATCTGGACAGGTTCAATAATTCTCAGGGTTTACAGTGTAAAAAAAGGGTGAAATTTACCTAATAAAGCCTCAGTTGATTGTAAATATATCCATGAAGTCTTCATTTCACCATGACGTCCTGTTATTAACAACACATTCAGGCTGCTAACGAGACCAAACAGTGAATTTTCTGCCTGGATTTCCATCATTTACTTCCTGCAGGGGCTGATTTCATTTGTCTTGTTCAGGTGAGAGATTCACCGCATGTGAACTGCTGATGCATTCGATGTTATCTGAACTTTACCATCTGATTAGGATCTCCACATATGTTCCATATAACAACTAATCAGTTCACAATGAACTCTGGGACGTCACAGATTGCAGAAGGACCCATGTTGTATGTAAATTAAAGCATAAAAATCTGCATCGCTTTGAAACCGGATGTTGACTTGTTCTGACATTTTCCAGTCTAGAAAACCATGAAAAGACTGAAAATGAGCTGCAGCCTGAAGTTTCATGACATCCTACTGGAAGTTACTAGAAAAAAAAACAATTATAAGTGGACACGAAAAGAAGACGCCATTATCAGGTTTGAGGAGAAGGCATCTAATTTGCAAAGGCCTCCTGGAAATCCGATAATTAATTTGAGCGACTGAGCTGCATTGTTTTTTTGGTTTTTTTTCCCCGAGTCCCGTCTGCAGGACCGAGCACATTAGCCAACTGCTTGGCGTTTCGGCGAGGAGAGAAAAAAAACCTCAGACACTTCCTGTTTCCCTGCTGGGCCTCGCACACAAGGGGATCCTCCACAAAATGAATAATACATCATCCTCATTTAATTTGGAAAGCAGCTGTAATTGAGGAAGTTTCGCACAGTGTTTCTCTGCTCGAGGCTCTCGTGTGCCTCAAAGCTCCGCGTGGTTGAATGTGAAGCAAACTGGCGTGAGGGCAAAAAAAAGTCAGAGAAATAACCATAATAGCCGTATATTAACTGATTTATTTAGGCAAATAAACTCAGACTGGCAGCAGCCTGCAGATCAGAGGGGTGATCATGTGACTCGGAGGCTGCAGAACCCGCAGAGGGAAAACGTTCGGTGTTTGTTTGGTGATTTGAGATGAATAATATCCTGCCACAGCTCACAGAGATTTATTACCGACTCCACAGCTCCTCGGAGATTTTGAGCAAGTTTTGGCTCATTGCTTTGGTTTAAGAGCACATTGACTGTATGATTCACTCCTTCTATTCTCATTAAGCCTTTTTTGTTTTTTTTTTTTACAAGGAAAAAGCTTTAATAAATCAACCACACACCACCTGTCGAGAACCAAAACACAAAAACAAAATGTCAGAGATGAGCCGGAAAAAGAAAGTGAAACATGTTAAAGCTGGTAAAATATTTAAATCTTGGCGCAGTGATTCGCATAAATCTGCTGTTGTGCTTAATGACAAATGTTTGTCAGATGCAGAAACAGTCAATATATCACAGTTTTGCAGCCAGGATCTTCATAGCTAGCTAGCTAGTTAGCATAAATGAAAAGTATTGAGAGATTACCACAGATTGCAGCAAGAAGGGATGAAATTAACAAGATTGAAGAGGTATTTCTTAGTTGACTCCAGTAAATAAATTCTTAAATCAACAAATATCTTAAATCTTAAAAATCTCTGTTGTTCTAGATATCACTGCTTCCTTGCTCGTCACTTGCTAACGAGGCAAAACACAACAAAACTCATTACGTAATTGCAATTCCACGCTAAATTATGATTGTAACTGGACAAAATAACAGGCTAAAAACATGCAACATAAGAGCCTGATGTTATTTTCAGCAGTAGATGGAGACCAAACTTAAGCTACAAGAGAAAACATTCATCACAAACACAATTCAGATGTGCATTAACGTCAGTCCGTGTCAACTTAATGTGACAATAGTCAGTTTTCTCGAACATGTGAGCAGAGGAGGAAGACCAAGTTAATGTTTTGCAAGTCACAAGTCGAGTCTCAAGTCCTGAACTTTGAGTTATGAGTCCTAAAAAAGTCACATCTTTTACCAAATAATGTCACTTTAACAGCAGATCCTTGATGTATCGCTCTGTGTGCAACTTCAATTGTTCAATTGAAAGAATAAAAAGTTGGTAGTTGTCGTATTTCCACGTGCAATTTTCACCTTGAACGTTCTGCATTCAGTCAGCTGGTTAGTTCATCAAAGTTTTCTCCTGCAAACTGATTGGATGTTCTTGGATCGGTTCATATAAAGCAGATCTGGAGAAATAAGTGTAATTGGCTGGTATACCGTATGTTTCGGACTATAAGGCGCACTTAAAATCCTTTAATTTTCTCAAAAATCGACAGTGCGCCTTATAATCTGGTGCGCCTTATGTATTAATTCTAGTTGTGCTTACAGACCTTGAACTGATTTTACGTGGTACACAGAGCTCAAAAGTCTGTCAAAATATTTCAGTATGACTTTGGTAAGCTTTGAAGCCGCACCGCTTGATGGTTTTCGGAGCATTACGGCTACCGTAGTCAGATGCCTTGCGGAGTAATACATAATAATATTATGGTGTATGTATAAGGACCCCAAAATGGCACCTGTCAAGAGACATGCTTACGAAGCGGATTTCAAATTCAAGGCTATCAGTCACGCCCCAGTGCGCCTTATGTATGAAAATAGACCCGTTCAATGATATTACACCTTATAATCCGGTGCGCCTTATGTATGAAAATAGACCCGTTCATTGATATTGCGCCTTATAATCCAGTGCGCCTTAGAGTCCAAAAAATACGGTACACACTAGGATAATGAGACACAGGTGGGGCAATGTATTAGGGCAAGGCAGGTAATTACAAAAGGAGGGAAACTTGATAGGACATGATTAGACAACACAGAACAGGGATTTCCAAAATAAAATAGAAAACAATGAAACAAGGATATATACAAAAAGCAAACTTGACACTCAGTTTAAGAAGTAACTGAACTAAAACTACTCAAATAACAGATCATGACAGTTTTTGTGTTTAATTGCTCTCAATTGTAGGGTCCGCATAAATTTAATTTTAGAGTGCGGTCTAGATCTACTTTATATGTAAAGTGTCTTGATAACAACTTTTGGTTGTGATTTGGTGCTATATAAATAAAATTTACTTTGATTTTATTTGATGATAGAAGAGAAAATGAATAAACACAAAACAGCATAAAAGGAAGCTCTAGAGCAGAATGGACTAAGGAGGGGAGAGAGAAAGTGGGCTCCAGAGTCCAGAGTGTGTGATGGATGCCAGGACAGCCCTGTAATGCTTAATCCTATCTTCTTTGTTTCCCTCTTTGTTACACTTGTGCATATTATCATCCACAATAACACAAACACTCACTATTTTATTATTTACACACTGGCACTATTGTACACTGGCCCTGAAGGTGAATTTGTGTAAGTGTATGGAAAGAGAGGGTGTCACTGCCCCTATCAACGTCCCACATTGCTCTCTGTTGCCTGTTCACCTCTTGTTCTTCATCTTTTCACACTCCCTCTCCTGCTACTTCTTATTGTCCGACAAACAACTGAAAACTGTGGTTAGTGCTCTTGCACAATTTTTTTATATTGGACATATAATAAGGCTTGCTGCATGGTTTATTGTACTAATAGATTAAGTAGTCACCTCTTTGCACATTTTTGGATAATCAGGGAGTCAAGCCAAGCCTTCACTGCCAATAGTGTGATGGCCAGAGTCATCATCACTTCATTTGAACATCGATGGATTAAATGAAGACTGTAGCATAAGAATGAAAATATAATATCATGCTCATGTTTTGAAATATATAGACAGCAAAAGTGAATATCAAGATTACCTTGATAGAGGCCATTTCTGGAAATTAAAATAAGGTTGTGTTTTTTAATTTAATTTCGATTCTGTAAGGATCTAATTTATCTTTTAATTCAAAATAAAAGTTAAGTTATACACTTTGAAACAGTTTTTCTTCAAAGACATTTATAGTTTTGCAAACACCAGTTCACAAAAAGAGTGACACTATGCAATGTATGCCTGGTTATTGGAATGTGGGCAGCAGTATTATTGGAATCTGCCTTTGATAAGCCTGGCTATATTACTCACTTCAGACTTCTTGGAACATAATTTACTGGTTGAGCCATACCAACAGGAGTGTCACAGTACTCTAATCTTATCTCACAATACTGTACCATTCAGGATATCCAAATACCACTGATTTTATATGTTTATTGTGTTAAAGAATGATGTTTTTGGTTAATTGTGACAACTAGTAGTCAGACAGACTAACTACAGATCTACTACAGATCATAACAGTCATATATAAACTATTGTAATCACCCTTATAGTATGATGTTTATTAACACTAGACTGACTTAATTACTGCCATTCTTCCCTCTTTACTATTAATGCTTTCAATTTGTTAAATTTAAAGCATTAATATTTTAAGAGGGACAATTAGCTTAGCTAATTAGAGACAGCAGTAAACTGATATGTTAATTTTATTAAGTTTGAACCATAAACAGAAATTGTAAATCACTTGAAACGCATTTTAATAGGCTAGCTTGTCGTAATTGGAACAACTGAAGATTGTTCTCAAATTCATGTACGTATTTGATAACATTTTTATAGATCTATGTGAATGTTTTTGTCTCTCCCTGTACTCTGAAGGCTGCTGGAAACCTAAAACCTGACTGCAACGTTTTTGTCCTGACTCAGTGCTGCCATTGCCTGCTCTCATCTGCTTTCCAGGCTAGACATTAATTAAGAATTGGCTTAACTTAAGTCAACAGCTCATGGTCTTTACACTTAACTATTTCTTTGTTGATTTCATGACACCTAGCAACCAAATGTTTACGTTATGTTAGCAACCTCTGTCGACTGTCAGTATAACTATCCTAAATAATAAGGTTTAAAAAAATTAAGGATGATGACTCTGTGGTGGCCACCAAAGCAATCCTAGAGTGCCATTCCGTGATTTTCCAGAATGTACAGATGGCCAGACTGCCCTGGGAACATGAAGAAAAGCACCAAAGCACCAACTCTTGAACTTTATTGAACTTTAATAAAAATACCCTCTTCAAAGCATTGCCAGTTCTTGTAGTGTGAATGTTATGGGCAGCTCTTTATCACTCTGCCTCATGACCTTTAATTAAATTTTAAATTCCATCTATCTCTTTCCTCTATTCACTCCCCCCACCAGTCTGTTTTCCTCTCCTCTCTTCTTTTTTAAATTTCTATTATTTTTTATATAACTTTTATCTCAAAACAGTTGAGATAGAATCTTTTACAATGGTGACCCGGTCGAGAAGGCAGCAGAGTTACAAGTCAGAGGGCATGACAAAACTACAAACAATTAAATTCAGAAAAATACAGAGCAAGTAGCATAAAGTCGAGAAATATATCCAAGCATCATCAAAAGAGTTCAGATAAACTTATGAGATGTAATTGTAAAAATTCACTACACATGATAGCAGTCTCATTTTATGGTTAGAACTTGAGTCAGCTTTTGTTTGAAACCGGCTTTTAGAGACAGAGAAGGAAAGTTTTAGTTTGGACCAGCGGTCTCTCCAAGACCAGGGATAGACTCCTTTTTTCAGCCTTAGTATGTACATATGGTACTTTGAGGCCTAGCCTTTTTTACTGTTCTCTTTTCTCATCTCTTCTCCATGTATCTCCTCTCCTCCTCTTTTTTTTTCATTTAGGACCTCCCCTTTCAGATGGAACACTGGTACAAAGGAGCGAATGTTGATCAAGGTGACGGACAGAGAACCTAGCTTCTTGGCCCACCAGGGAAATGGTTACCCCCCCTGCGACCCTCCCACCCCTGGTCCTCCTTCTGGAGGGGGCACAACCTCACGAACCCGCCACTCCTCAGGAGGAAACCAGCATTCAGAACCCGACAGTTCTCCCATTCTCTACGCTGACCGTCGACAGTCCCCCTTTCTAAAGCGGGCTGAGATGGGTACAGCTGGCACACACCGCCGCTCCTCTGCTGACTCCCAACCTCCTTCACCACGCTACGCCTTTGAACCCCCACTGTATGAGGAGCCACCATCAGAGTACCAGCCCCCTCCCATCTATGAGGAGCCTCCCACTGACATGCACCTTTCTGACTCCTCCTCCCTCTATGGCACTGGCAAGTCACCTGCTCGTAAGTCTTCAGCCCCCCTCTATCACTCCCCTAAGCAGAACCAGTCACCCTACGGCCAGCTGGTTTTGACCAGGCAGAAGTGTCCTGAAAAGACCCAGAGTCTAGAGTACAGTCCTGTGGGAAAGGAATATGTCAAGCAGCTGGTGTACGTGGAGCAGTCATCTTCCAGCCCTCGCTTCAAGACTGCTGACCGTCTGCTACGTTACGGCACTACTGGAGGCTATGGCAGTTCATATGGAGGGTCTTATACTCTGCAACACAGCCAGTCCCTGATCAGGGACCCCCGCCTATTGCTGGACTACAGTGCAGATGGTGGAGAGGGTGGCCAGAGGCTGCTTTATGAGGACTCCATATCCTGGACATCCAGCCAGACCCATTCCGTGTCTTCCTCCTCTACAGGCGGTCCAGGTGCTTTCTCACCTGGAGGTAACAGAAAACGAAAGAGTCGCAAGCCATCCCTCCCTCAGGAGCTGACACGCTGTGGGGGGCTAGAAGGGGAACTAGCAGGCACAGCATCTGAGGCGATGCTAGCCCAGGCCAGACTGGCATGGGAGGCCCAGCAGGTGATAAAACAGAGGAGTAGTTGGGACTCAGGCCAGGGAGGGGGGGCAAACCAAGGCAGTGGCTCAAAAGATGGCTATGAAAGTGATGGGGCGGTGCCTCTGCCATTACCGGGACCAGTGGTGAGGGCATTTAGTGAGGATGAGGCCCTGGCACAGAGTGATGGCCATCATTGGAAACGCAGCACCTTTGATCGGCTTGGCTTCCCTCAGGCCCTGCTGGAAAAAAGTCTCTCTGTTCAGACCAACCTGGCCTCCCCTGAGCCTTACCTCCACCCCTCACAGGTACTGATGCATGCTGACTTATTCCCAACATTGAGAAGGACAGGATAATTCCTGTTTGTTACTACTCTGTCATTTATTCAGTTTGCAATTTTGTATGATTGTATTTCTGCCAGTGTTCCTTGTCCAGTTTTATTGTAGTGAATTATGAAATGAATTATTCACATTTCCAGTTTTAACAAATACTTTGTTAAATAAAAGTCATTATACAGGTAAAGTGAAAGACAAAATTACTAAAATTGGAATTAAAGTCAAACTTGCAGGTTAGAGTGTAGTGAGTAAATGTGTAGAAAAATTAAGTGGAAGGATAATTAGAAAAAAAAACAAATATAGACACTACAGTGGACTTCTAAACTGATAAACTCAATCACTCACAATATTCTACATAGTGTGAAATAAATTATGAACTACGCAGGAAATGACCCAACAAGACCAAACACTGCACTGAAATCTTCTTGGCATCATTGCGTCACTAAATGCACCACATATTCCTGTGACACAAGTGGACGCACCAAGCATCACTGAACAAAGCGAGCACTCAGAAGGACAACACTAACATGTATGGTGATTGTACTGATGTCAGAAAAGTGTTGTAACGTCAGTGATGTGGAAGTTTGGTTTTTGTTAACCGTCCTGATTAAGAGTTGTAATAGTCTACAATAATTCACAAGCTGGGAGCTATTTAGCACACCAGCCACCAGCTTGCATTTCACTAATAATTCTATCAATTATTGCTTTTTTTTCTTCTCCTCCACTGGCAAAATACCACTGTATTGCATTGTGGTGCATGGGCTAATATGTAGGGTACTTTGTGGTCAGTCCCAAACTAGCCCCTACCCCCTTACCTTACCCACTCCCTCTACATTTGTGCGTTCTCAGGGATGGTCCATCACATTAAGGGTTGTCTCAAACGGAGTGGAGAGAAATATGAGTGGACTTTCAAACTCTCAAATAGAAAGTCTGACTTACTTCTGTCAAAGCAGGAAGGACAGTGGGAGAAAGGAGGAGTAAACAATGTACAAACTAAGTTCTGTCCTTCTACTTTGTCCTGCTTTTTTTTACTTGCACCTATATCACCCTGATCAACAAAATCACAAAATGTTTGATGCTAAAAGATAACACAAAAAAGAGAATATCACCTTGCCTCAATGGTTGCTTTGACTTGCCAGCCCCAATTCCCTCAAATCCAAGCATGTTGTCTATTATAAATTATATGTCAGCCATCATAGGGTGTCTACTCATTGCCATGGTAACGGCTACTTCCTGGTTGTGGTAGAGCATGAAGGATGTACAAATCTATTCATACCCTTCTCCCTTTATTAGAAGTTCCATCCTCAGCTGCAAGTGTAGCTACACTGTTTGGAGTGACACTTGGTAGTGAGGTGGTAGTGGGTATTGGCCACACCCACATTTGCTGCGCATTGAGGGTATTTTATAGTGTACTCCACAGTAAATGAAATTTGCTGTTAAGAATTCCAACAAAGCCACAAAATAATGAACACACTTTATAGTGTTCTTTTTTTCATGATAGGGAATGGTTTTGAACACATCAGTTGCTTTGTGAGATAATAATACTGTCGCATCTAAAAACAACAAACCAGAAGTGACATGGATAGAGGGAGCACCATTAACCTAAACCATCATCATCATTAACAACTGTTTTGAGCCTGTATGTGTCTAAGACACTAGGAACAGACAAGAATTAAAAAATGCAATGATTTAATATTAGAAACTGTGTTGTGGTTTTGCAGTGAAAAACTGGGTGCTATTTCTGAGAGCAGGCTCAACAAACTCTGAGCCTAATCCTAATGCGCGAGTTGATTAAGCATAAAATGGAAAACTGAGTTTTTGGTTCCAGAACACCTGATCAGAATTAGTTTAATCAGCTCTGAGTGGGTTCAGCCTGAGGGAAGCATATGCATCATGACTATAAATAGTCAACGTAAATGGAGCCATGACACTACGATTCACCATGGCAACAGTTGACAAAAAGAGGTCTGCCTACTTTACCCCTCTAGATATGGTGAGTTTGAACATATTTTTAGGGAAAAGTAATATTTCTTCAGTGCAAATAACACAGAACTAGCATGGGAGAAAATTGTCTGGAGTCACTTCGTGAATTCAACGTTAAGTTTGCTTTATTTCAACTTAGCTAGCTACAAATGAAACTGCTCACAACTCTTCACACAAAATGGCATATCTTTAAATTGGGATTTCTTTCCCTCCTTGTTACGACTGTAGTCATAATTTCTGTTAGTTTCTTTTGTGTTCTGTGTTTCCTTGTTTGTGTTTCCTTTGTCTTGTTTATGTAGATTAGCGTGTGTCCTTGCCGAGAGAGGGTTGGTCAATTGATTTTGGTCCTGGCTGATAATTGGCTGCCTCCGGAGGTTACCTGCTATATAAAGGGCCAAGATGGCGGCCGGCGCTGGGCAGCAGGCAATCCTCATCTCCCTGTTCCTCCAACCATTCACACTTTGTTCTGTCATTTCATGTAGCTATGTGTTTTAGTAGGGGTGGACTGCCAGTTTTGTTAACCTGTTTTTATCCTGTTTTTGCTTAGGTAGGGAGGTAAGGCGTATGTCTTTTGGTTCCTTTGTTTTATTAGGTTAGTTATATCCTCAGTGAGAATTGGTTTGTTTGTTGTTTTGGCCTTGGTCCACCCTAAAGTCATTATTTTCTGGAACACTCTTTCATTCATTTTCTTTTTGTAAAAAAATTCAGAATTCATTTTGAAAGCTGTTGCTCTGGCTCTGTGGCTACTTTGGACTTGGGAAGATAGGGCTCCCTTCCTGTTGTGCCTGTGCACCCCTAGGCCAGGCATAACACTCCTCCTTTCTCCCTTTTCTTTATTGTGCACTTAAGGACTTGGATGGCCTTTTCATATTAAAAAATAGCTGTAACCTGCCTCTTGACATCAGTCAGTCAGTCATATCTCTCTCTGACCTTAGATCATGGATGTGTAATGAGAACTGGATGCTGGCCACCATTCCTATGAAAAATCACTCAGTGGCACAAACTGCATAAATTTTTTTTACCTCTGTTACTTCCATGTTATGCTGCCATTGTTCATGTGTTTGTGTCTACCCCATGGTCCCTTTCGTGACATGAACGAGCTTTCACATGCATACTTGTGTCCTTCCTATCGCTGCCTGTGTTCTGGACAGAGACTGTGCATTCATGTAAGCTAAGTTAGTTCTGTGCTGTTTTATTTCATATAGGCCTTGCCTTATAAGAGCCATTGCAAATGGGTTTATCCCTCGCACATGCTCAGTCCTTTTCCACAACTGTGCCCCTACGGTAGCCTTTCTCAGGTCTGCCTGAGCAGTATAAACACTGTTAGGACCTGAGATCTGCTCCTTTTTTTCTTCAGAGTTTGGATAAACAGTCTAAAGTTTTTCAGCATTTGCCAGTCTTTGCCCTTCGTCTGTGCCAGCTACATCATGAATTATGACCTCCACTTTTGATTCAGGACCTGCCTCGGTCCCCTTCATGCTGGGCTCATGCTAACTCCCTATGCCTCTACTGTGCCTCTCTGCCAATGAAGGAGACGCAGCAGAGAGTGGATAATTTTATAGGACTGCAGGAGGATGATGAGGGGCAGGGGGTTGTGATGCAGGGCATGAGTCCCTTGACTAAGCCCCCTCCATTGCTGGGTTCCCCCAGCTCTCCCTTCTTCCTAGTAGAAGACGTGGAGCTTTGAGGCAAGAAAGAGGTATGGTCTGCTCTCACTCCTCTTCCTTTGCAGACTGCTCGCCCACTTCCTTTGGATGCTCTTTCCCACAACCTGCTGTAGATTTTTTTGGAAAGTGGCTAGCTGTGCAGAGGTGCCCTTGTCTCCAGAGCCACCTGCACCTGTGCCAAGCACCATAATGGGAGACTTTTACTGCCAGGAATCACGGCACCTCCTTCTCTGACTGTGCTTTCCATCACTCCAGCCTTACATCTCCACAGGCTTGCATTAAAGCATGGATGACTATGCTAAGTAAAGAGTTACGTGATGGCCCCGTCAGCCCTGACGGGCTCTTTGGGCTGCTCTTTGTGGATTCTGTCAAATACCTGCAGCAGGTGTCTGAAGAGGGAAAGAGGGTGAGGGGACGCCAGCCACTCCCACAGCCTCTCCATGCTGCCCTTCTTTGAAAACAAAGAACAAACCAGCCTGGGCTGGGTCAAACCCACCGTTTGAACCCCCTTGCAAACAGCGGGAATTATGGTGGGATTCAGGAACGCGCCTTTTTCTAGGAAATACCAGACACAACAGCTTTTTTCAGAGCCACCCACCTGTCAGTAAAAAGTATATTCCTGTCAGCCAGCTTGCACGTCTTCCCTGAGCGTTTTGCAACTGTTGAATCACATCTTTCCCGCACGTTTTCTTCACAATGAACACGACAGCATGCTGAGCTTTCTCTCACATTTTCACACACTGCCATAAGTAAAAAGTATTGTTTTGTCTCATGCTAACACAACATGCTGTCTACTTCTAAAACCTCCTCACTCCCATTTATTAGTAGGTAGTGTAGAGGTTTTTCTGCATGGCATGAATCTAATGTTGAAAACAAATCTTTTCATGTTCCCACAGACAAACCCCCTTGCGCATCCTATGTCATATGAGCAAATGGATGTAAAATTATTACAGAAGAGCTACACTCCTATGTTCACCAGCCCTCCCTAACCATTTGACAGGGTATTAGAGTCAGTCATATCATCTCAGGAAGTGTCTGATGATGGAGTTGATGGAGCTCATAAAAAAGGGGCTATTTCCAAGGTCCTGGCAGGCAAGGAAAATGAGGGTTTCTACTAACGTCATTTTCTTGTACCAAAGAAAGCAGGTAGAATGAGGCTGAATCTCAATTTGTCCCTCTTCACCAAGTTCATAATGAAAAGGCAGTCTCACATGCTCAGAGTAAAGCATGTACTAGGGTGTGTGGTTAGTTCACATCCGGCGACCTAAAAGATGCCTACTTTCATATGCTTATCATCCCAAAACAAAGGAAGTTCCTGTGTTTCTAATTTAAAAGGGCTCAGTTTTAATACAACCGCTTACCCTTCAGTTATTCTCTGGCTCCTCACACATTCTTTATTGATCCCAAATTGGGAAACTCCATTCCACAGTGGAGTTTCCCAATTTGGGATCAATAAAGTACATCTATCTATCTGTTCTCCAAATGTGTTGAAACCGCTTTGGAGCTGTTGTGCAGAAAAAGCATTTGGGCGCTTTGCTATATGGACGATCTGATTGTTATAGCCTCCAGAAAGAGTGGTGCACTTTACACTGCGAAACTGGTAAAGCATTTGTCTTTGTTGGGTTTCACCATCAATTGGGAAAAGAACTCTTCTCCCCCCTCAGCCAATTGGAGTGCACATAGACTCATTTGGTATGAAAGCAAAGTTATCCCTGGCCAGGCTTGAAGCGCTTATTGCTCTTCTGTTGCGCATCTCACAGCGCAAAGTGATGTCAGCTCTGTCTGTGATAGTTGTCATATTTCAAAAAATTTTGCATTAAGTTCATTTTCCATGAGAGACACCACAGTCAAAGCTTTTGCCATACAGAAGAGGATCTTAATTTGGTCAAAGAAAGGATTGACGTGCAAACTTGAGTCTTGGGACATTGTCACGAGTTCTATTAAGAAAAAAATTTCTCACTGAGGCCACCACATATATGCCCGTGATTGGCCGGCTCAGGTCTGTTCTCTAAAAGCCCCATTGTACTGTTGTTGTTGTTGTTTTTAGGGCCCGAGCACCGAAGGCGGTGCGAGGCCCTATTGTATCTGTTGCGTTTCTTTCTTACTAGGGCCCGAGCAACGAAGGCGGTGCGAGGCCCTATTGTGATTGTACCGTTTCTTTCTTCTTCTTATTATTATACGGCCTCTTTGAACCTTAATTTGACCCCCTAAACGTGCTCAAAAACTCACCAAATTTGGCACGCACATCAGGTCTGGCGAAAAAATTGATAAAATGGAAAAACGGACCCCCTCACTCCAAAAATGTGCTATATAGCGCCACCTAGGCACACAAAATCGCCCACTGCAGCCCACAGGAATGTCATAGAGAGATGGGACAGAAAGCTATTTGTAGTACTCATCAAGACCTAAAAATCACGTGCTGACACCCCTAGGCTAAAATCAACAGGAACTCGGCAATTTGCATTTGAAAATGCAAATTATGGCTGAAAAATATTACTCTGAACAAACGATATCTCCTCCCAGGCCGTAAATGGTAGGACCTTCAAAAGCTAATAGATGACAGAGCACATTGTGCTGAACCAAACGACTTTGTAACCACACTGTGTGTCACACTGAGGCCCCTACAGTCTAAAGTAAAAGTCTGACGGCTTTCAAACCTATGTCATTGGAAAGAGGACGGAAAAACCTTCCAGAATATGATATTTCGTGTAACATTTGATCAAGTTTGTGGTACTTTTTAGGAGGTTTTCTAAATGTATTCCTCCTTTCTGTGCTCTGTCCCCCCCGCTGCTGCAGCACTCTCCTGGTCATGTGACACTGTGAGCAGGGGAGTGATCTTCTTACTCTGATAATTATCTGGCACGGGATGAGTCGTGTAATTTGGTCATTTGGTAATTTGGTAGACCGGGCTGCGCTGAGATGGGCATGGCAGCGCACCAGGGGGAGGTGTCCACAGATTCAGCTTGACGCAGTGACAATTTCGTGACAAAACAGTGCGCCAAAGGTGCACTGAAAGCTTGCCAGCTCTGACCTGGTCTATTCTCGGTGCAGGCGAAGCACACCCGGCGTAGTGGTAATTTAGTTGACAGGCGCGCAGTGCGCATACATCACCAAAACCTCACAGGCAGGTTTTTCAGAGTGTCAGGCACATTTCAATGCAATAAACAATCACAGCAACCACTAT
>JAPZDV010000021.1:425267-437690 GCA_029814665.1 Acanthurus lineatus
CCAGTGAAAAACAAACCAAGTCTACAGAAAGCAGATAAGGGAAATACTGTAAATTTTTATTTTATGCTGCAATTGTATGCATTTATACACATAAGCTTCTTTCTTCTAGTCAGTATCACACATTTATTTCATCCTCACTGAGAGTCTGATGGACCTGAAAATTTCTCATTCATTGTCATTTATCAAAATATATCAAACTTATTGCTTTACATTCACATTTCGCAAAACAGAGAAGTTCATGCTGTTTGAGAACAATAATGTGAACAGAGGAATACAGAATGGTGGCCTTTCAAGTATCCAACATATCTCCTCTCTGGTCAGATTAAGAGTGGTCTATGGCAGATCTAGCTGTAAACATAACTACAGTCAAAATTCGATCGTTAATTTAGAAAATATAAAAAAATAAAACGCAACATTAAATATCTAATGAGAAATATTACTATTAAACTATTGTCACCTCATTCTCAGAAAATAACATGATAAAAAGTCAAAATGAAACAATATTTACATGTTATTCAGTCAGCACAGCATAAAATAGGCCACCTAATCTAGCCTAGTGCTACTTATGTACTCATCTATAGCTGCACATGCAAAAAAATTATTATTCTGGGGTTAAAAATGCACAGGTTATTAATTCTGACAGTCAAAAGCTCTGCATGTTGTCACAGTATAACAAAACCATCAAAAATTGTAATTGTCATATGATTTGTCAAGTTAAAGCTAAAATAGGTTCAAACCATATTCATGTGGCAGTGGTGGTGGATAACATCCAGTTAATATTAGAATATGCTTCAGAAACTCATGGAACCATGTGACATACATAGGTATTACTTGTTTATAACTTGTTTTATAAAATGAAAAACAAGTCCAACTAATTTTCATATCTTAAGCAGTGATGCCATACTTTATGCACACACTGCCTCCAAGGGGACATAGGAGAAGAGACAGGACAGTAAGTGAACCTGAGGTAGCAAAGCCAAATCAAATAAACTTTGGAACTGACAACATTAAGGGGAAAAGCCTTCAATCACAAGTGCATTTTTCTTGAAACCACCAAAAGTCATTTTATACTTTTAAGACAAAACTATTAATCTATATAAAATTATACACAACAGAATTTTCAAGAAAAAATTTTCTAATTTAACTTCCTGGCAAAATTATGGGTCCTGAGAAAGAACATGAGTCCTAGTTCCACTGTACAGGTCATTGAAATTTTTTTAATCCCATCCTTCATAATATACACAAGCAGTATAATTAGAATTATTATTTTTATATAATTATATAATTGTAAGAAGGCATACTTCAAAATTCTTCTTAAAAAAGCAAGCTGATATTTTGCCATTTTGATTATATGAGTAAAGAGTACAACTTAGCAAAAATTATGCAAATGGTGAGATATTCTTGAAGTAATATAAAAAAAAGGTGTATATACAAAATATACATCTAACAAAAAGACATTCCTTGCTCTGGCATTTGTACCCCCTTTTTGTGAATTTCAATTGCTATTTTTCATTTAAAATGCAATTCTTTCCATTATACCAATGACTTCTTTTCTCTCCTATCAAAAATTTTAAGAAAAACTCTTGCATCTTTAGTCTACAGACAAGGGTAACCCTGCCCCAATTATAATAATAGTAATGTTAAAAAATAAAATAAAATAAAAAAATAAAAATCAGTCAATCAGTTTATATTTGGGTTGTTTTTTGGTAAGCCTTCGTGGCCATAATAATGGGTTATAAAAGGCCTCAGCTAAGGAGTGTCCAGTGTTGGGTTCCTCAGTAAACACAGGGAATAATCCGGTACCGAACAGTTCGGCAGTATTCGTCCCACGCCGAGCCATACTTCCTCCTGCACTCGCTCATGTCACGGGAATCTCGGTGCAAGAGCAGGATAATGAAGTAGATCATGTAGTACCATGGCAGGAGGTGGCCAAAGCCTATAAATGTGGAGTGTTGAGAGAAGGGAGGATGTAAGGGAAAATATTTGCCGCAAAGCTCTACTCTGCGCATGCACAAGTGCGGAAATGATTTGCTTATTAGGTTGTCAGTTCAACAGGTATAGAGCATGACTGTAACATTAAAAAAGCACAATAGTCTACACCCACTTAACCTATTGGAAAAAAATAAAAATCCTGAAATGGTCCTGTTAACACAAAGATAGCCTATTATAAATCTAGTCTGCTTATAAAACTTTGCAGGCATTGTCATCAGCTGGCTGCCTACTGTGACTTTAGAAATATATTTAATAAATGAATTAATACATAAATAAGAACATTTAGCCTGCAGTGCAATATCCTCTGAGCATCATAGAATGGCGCTCATAACGCACAAACTGCAAGAAGTAGCCTACGCTCAGGTTTATAGTAAAATCAAGTGGTTAAACTAAGTGTCTGCTTGCTAAACTGTCCGATGTTAAGTGATACTTAAGTCATGAAAAGGTGAGAAAGCATATACTTAAGCATAACTTCAGACTGCAGCCACTAACCACCAATCACTTTCTTTGTGAAATTTTTTAGTTATGTGGAGACAATGACATGGCTTGCAAGACCTGTTTTTAAACATGGAGGCGAATTGTATTTACTGTTGGTCAACTGTATGTTATGTTATTGACTTTGAATCTTGCTAGCATAATATTAGCTCTCTGGCTAACAGCTGAGCTGAAGGGTTCAGTCAGCTGAGCACACTGTTTAATTTCCTGTTGTCATGTTGTATCTATAGCCCATCCTATTAATTGGAGTACTGAACTACGTTTTTATTACAAAAGAACCTTATGGAACTCTAACGATTATTTCAGGTATTAGTAAAGCTCTCAGGTGTTCCTAGGGAAACAGAGTGGTTACTTGTTAACTTTCCATTTTGATAGCAAAATGCATGAAAATATAAATTCATGGTCTAATTAATTATTTTTTTGGTAAGTGACCATGGTATAAGTGAGATAATGCCCTCTGAGGTTGTCCAATTATCAGGAATTAATGGACCGTTGTTAATGCATGTGTAAATGCGTGTCAGACGGTTCAGGCCTCCACATCGTCCATTAATTCCTGATAATTGGACACCTCGGAGGGCATTATTCCTTACTTTGTATTAGGAAACCATCTAATCAGTGGGTTAAAAAAGGTGTGACAATTGTAACCAACAGTTTGTATAATGACATTCGAAAAGCTTTTCTCAGCTAGTACAAATCATACATGCTTGCAGGCTATTGCCTGTTGACTTTTCAGCAAACTTTTTGGCCAAGACAGAGGCATCAGAGGTGTTTAAATAATTGGCCTTTGTTTCTGTTAAATTTTTTTTGTTGGGTTTGGTGTGTCAGTGCCTTTAATGACCACCAAGAAAAAAAAAAAGACATTCTTAATTTGGAGTTTATTGGATTTGTTGTGCATGTTCTTACTATACTGGCTATCGAAGGTACTATGAGTAACACTTAGGCACCAAAAACAGTAAAATCCCTTGCTTATAGTCCACTGTTTCATTAATTGTGGTGCAAATGTAAAGCCAACTTACCACAGGGTAGGGTCCAAGCCAGAGCCATTATGAGGTCGCCCAAGTAGTTAGGGTGGCGGACCACACCCCACCAGCCAGACACCAGCAGACTCTTCCCTGTAGCTGTTGGGATAGTCTTCAGATCTGGTAACACAAAAGAACGAAAAGAGAAGTTACCATTGAGAAAGCCCGTAAAATAATAAGAAAGAAGAAAACTGGGTTGAGATCAATCTAGTGATCCAAGCATCAAATGTACATGCGCAAGCATATGTGTGCGTATAGGTTTAAAATTGTAGGTATAAAAACACTAGTTGAAAGGTACTTAGGTGGACATAAAAACTCCGAACACAGAGGTGATGGTATAAACAAACACGCACTATAAAAGAACTTTGTTTTATTCTTTAATAATATACTGTATGTGGTGCCACCTATTTGAAAACTCATTCACAGAAATACTTTTAGTTGGGTGTATAGGTATTTCAAAAGCTCAAACAACAGTTACTCTAATGGCTGTTAGCCTCAATGATTTACATTTGAGGCAAACTAAGAAGTGTGCAGGAGACAAAAATCATGTTGCATAAACATGACATAATTAGCCTTGAGCCTTCAAAAGAACTTACGAGAAAGTTTGGGGTCGGATGGGTTTCTCCTGAAGGCATTTTTCTCAGAGTTGGATTTTCTGAAGATGTAGAAGCCAATGACTGAAAGACAGAGAGATCAAGAGAAAATGGAACTTCAACTCCAACTTAAGAAATAAGGAATACAAAAATGTCTACTGAAATGGTAATTACATCCTCAACTGAGATGATCAGTGACTTTAGTTTGATGCTCTGCTTCTACTTACGTTTGAGTGTGACGATGGCTGCTAGGGCAGGGAGGCTCAGGGAGATGGTGTGGTTGACTAGGTAATAGGCCTGTAGAGTGTAAGTAAAAGGAACCCACACCAGATCACCAAATGCCAACATGAAGCCAAACCCATCATGCATTAAGTCCATGGTGGTCAGTATAGCCTCCTGAAGAAACAAAAAACACAATTGGTCATCACCCATTTGTTCTAAGTCACTGATACTTTTATGTGGTAGGATGATTGAGAAGATGTTTACCTAACCCAGTATGCAATTATTTTCTTTATTTATTAATGTATCATCAAACTCCCTTTGTGAGGCACATCTAAGAAAATTTAACTGTTACAGTACATTTTCATTCTTTGCTTTGCTATTCGCACCTCATTCCAGAGGCCGTCCACCACATAGAGAAGCTGGAAAAGGTTTACGAGGATCATGGAATAAGATGGCGAATCCAGACCCTGCTGTTTCATCTCAGCCAGAGCCATCGCAAAGTTGATCAAACACTGAAAAATGAGATACAGACAAAATCAAACACCATTAAAATTGCTTTCCAATCATTCTGAGTGCTGTATAGGCATTCATGAAATTACCGACCTTGTCTTGTAAAATACTTAACTCTGTCAACCTTAAACACTACAGAGCCTCCACTGATGAACTTAAAATCTCTAAACATCCTTAAATCACATTTTGATTGATTATAAACAGGCACACAATAACTGAAAGTCATTCTGACTAATGCTTTGTATTTCTCTGTCTCTCACACAGGCATGCACGCACATGCACACACACTTATGTCATGAGTATGAAAACTCACCCAGCCAATCAGACCAGGGCGCATCTCACAAAAAAATTTTAGATCAAAGGCTTTAATGCGGGGATTGAGCTCACGGCCTTTGAAAAAGTCATAAACCACATTGCCTACAGAAACAGGAGGAGAGAAAAAAAACTGTGACAACTGTCCCAATAAATGAATTACTAAAAGAGGGACCAAACAATGTAATGTATCTGATCAGTCATTAGCTATCTCTTGGATCTTTCTACTTACCAGAGTTGCCTCCTAGTGCAAGCTGTGATGGGTCAGCATAATGAGATCGGACATATAGGTAGACACTAAGCAGGACGGAGATGAGGAAGGAGGCAATAGCCAGCTGCAGGAAGTGGCTATGGATGTAGGTGAGGTCAACTCTCTGATGCACTGCTAAGGTTACCACAAAAAAACTCACCACAATGGCAAAGAAACCTGGAGAGACACAGAGAGGTTCAGATGCAGACAGACAGAAGGAAGATAGAATGTGGAAGGTGAAAAGTAAACAAAAGTAATGAATGAATCAGAGGTCAGAACTAAAAAAATGAGGTGAAAACATGGTATCAATGCACCTAAGTTCACTTAACTCACTACACAAAAAACTGAATATTTAACTTAGGCTAGAATCTAGTAACACATTCTGATTAAAGGCCTGGCTGTCAACGCGAGTTCTCTTCTTACATATCCTTACCATTGGTTCTGTACTTCAGCCTCTCTCCAGACCTCAGTGGCATGCCTTCGCTCAGCTAAAGAAAAACAAAAAAAATTTTTTGACTAACAGCTGGTTGAGAGCACATTTTTAGTGTCTGTAAGGCAGGGGTATTCAACTAAGACGCAAAGAGGTCCAGTCAGAGAAAATTTATTCAAGTAAAGGTCTAGAACATCATGTCCAACTTGCATTTGTGTGCTATATGTTTAGGTAGTTGTATCAGTGTCTGCATGTAATCAGTAACTGATAAATAAACATTTTATAAAACATTAACATTTTGAAAATTTGTCACTTAGCATTGGAGTGCACAGATACACAATCCCTCTCTCATTAATTAGAGGACGTGCTGCATTTTTTTAAAGAGAAAATAAATAAAATAGCTTTGGAAAAATTGTGCATCTTAAAATAAAGTTCTTAAAGTCTTGATGGAGAAATAAAGTTTAGCAACAGCTTTTCTCACTTTTCTTTAACTGTCTCACATCTTGACTGAACAATCTCAACCACTTTCACAATAAAAATCTTAAAAAACTCTGACAATTGAACACTTTTTCAGTTTCTCTGTCTTTCCCTCTTGTATTCCACTCCCCTTCTTTCTGTTGCTCAGTGAGAGAATTTAGCTGTAGCTTTTCCTGTCAGGGTTTTAGATCTGGGCCTAAATGGTGTCAGGGCCATTCTCATGCACATGTGGAGGTGCTCATTGGTAAGCCTGGAACGATATTTTGTCGATGTTGATTGTGGAGAAAGCTGCCTCGCAACTGTACGTGGAGCCAAACATGGCCATGATGTACAGGGCTTTCCTCAGACCTGGGAAAGCTGACTCAGAAACCATTTGGAACCAGAAAGTGGCAGGGTCAGTTCCTCTGAACTGCTCTGTTAGGGCAACATCTGCCTGGAGATAAACCAGTTCCATTTGAAGAGGTGCAGCGTTTGCACTTGAAGAGCTGTGCGACTTCCTTTGAGAACCCGCTGACATCTGTGATGAGAAATGGCTTCTGAATGAAGATGGTGAGCTGCTGTCCAAAGCAGAAGCTTCATGAACACGTTGTTGGGAAGTGAATGAATGGGTGAAGATCCTGGTGGACTGATCATACTGGGCTCTGAGACTGCTTATTTTCTGTGACCTCAGCTCAGACTTAAGCGGGTATGCTCGGTCGAAATCTTTGTGTTTTGCTTCATAGTGGCGCTTCACATTGCCACTTTTAATGAGCGCTACAGTCTCTAAGCATATCGGACACAGTGGTTTTGTGCTGCGGGAGAGAAGAATGAACAGAAATGACTACGTCCATTCCGGATTGAAAGCTCTATTTTCGCTATCAACTTTTCTTTTCTTAGATTGCGCCATTTGTGGGGGTTTTTTCGTCGTCTCCAACTCACTCGTCTGATCGTCTTTGTTTCTCTCCCTGTCTCCAAATCACTCTATCACTCGTCTAGACCTGATCGTCTGTTTCTGTATTACTTTCTTTATCGTTCTTTCTGTCTTTCTGTCGTTCTTTCATCTGTCATTCGCCTCTTAACTTTTGACTGTGCCGCTATGTTTACTACCTGGAATGCAGAGATTTAATTGGCTGAGTAGCATCGCATGGGATGGCTTAACTCGTATGCGATTAATCAGTTCATTTCCTGATCTTAACCGGCGCAGCTTTTCTAGTTTTTGCCGTAAACACTAGAAAAGCTGCGCCGGTTAAAATCGAAGTATCTCGTCAAATACATCTAATAATCAAAGGCCTATAGATCCGGGTCCGTACACGATTGTTTCTGGGTCCGGACTCTATTATTATGATTACTACAGAGTGTTCTGGACTGTGATGTCCCTCAGTTATACACCTAATACAGAGTCAAGTATATGTGCTCTTATAGCTTACACAATAGCTCTACTTCAACACAACACTGAGCTGGGTGCATGCCAGTGAACCTGATTAGACATCCATGAGAACATAATATGTCACAATTTTGTGGTTCATTACCAGCATTAACCCATTTTGCTGTGCAGAAGGTACATTTAAACGTGAATAAGTAATGGCATTTTTAATGGATAGATTACCATTCTCCTTTATTTTTTCAGTTTTATTTTAAAAAAATTAACAGAGAAATGAAATAGCAAATAAATATAAGTATATAAAGTCCACGTGATAGAAAGTCTTCTGTGTTCCTCTATCTATACTAAACCCTTCTGGTCCTTGTGAGAATGCTGATGAAAGACAAATGAGACAGCAGCATCCCAGGAGGCTTTAAGCACATCATCCCTCAGGCCCTTCTTGTTGAAACAGTGGTTCCACTGGGAAAGGTCACTAGTGCAATCAGAGTCATCGGCAGGCGGCCGAACCTCCCTGCCATTGATGCAGCGGCAACAGCGAAATCTAAAAACACCAAAGGAGAAGGGAAGACAGGATGATTTAAGACATAACATATGCATTAAATCATCCTATATTATGTGTGCTATGAAAACCATTGGGGGCCTAATATATAAATGATGGTTATGCACAAAAATCATGTATTCACTAGTTTTTGTAAAAAAAAAAAAAATGCATATGCACATATTGGCATTTGCAGACTTCAGTGATCTCTGGCAATATGTTTACATAAGATAAGGCCATATATTTAATCTAGTTATAAAACATTTGACATAATTTAAGGTATTAACTTTCTTTTTTCTGAGGTTAATAGGTAATTTGTACCACACTCTTAACTGCACAAACCTTTAATAAGTCACTTGTTTCTGCCTGATAAATGCCAACTGCTTAGTGGAAAAATGCATACTTTTGAGATTTGATAAATAGCGTAATCTATGACCCCAAAAAGGCTACCTGTTCTGCTTGGTTTGTGTGGCTTAAATTTAATAAAGTGTTAAATAGTTTGAAAAGAGCTTTCATTGTGCAGGGCTAAAGTATAAAAAAAAACAGCTGGAGAAAAAAAAAAGAGTTGCAAGTAGTTAGTTTAGAGGATCACTTTGTTGTTCATGATTGATTCTTTACATGTAAGAATGTTAATATCACAGCTTCTAATGATATGACAGGAGTAATACTAATTTAATTGAATATGATGGACTCAGAGACAGCAAAGCCAGCAGTGTCTTACTTGTTGTGTGTATCGCTGGTGGTCTCCTCGTTGAGAGTAAAGAGTTCTCGTAGTTCGCCCAGAGAGAAGTGCCGCTCCACATCCTGCTCCTCATCCACTACACAACTGCTGAGGGCTTTCTTATGAGCCTGCCTCTGAAAGATCTTCTCCTCAATAGTTCCCGTCTGTCAGTACATACACACAAGTCAAAAGTAAAAACTCAGCACACCAGCTGTGTTTAGCCCTGCTTCTCTGACACATCTAACACGGCATTCTAGCCTCTGTTCAATAGTTGTATTGAACTAGGTTCAGCTTTTTTTAATCTATATGAAAATAGTACTACACTACTGCATGATGTACTATTACTTAAAACTTCAAATATACTTTCACAGCTTGTGAAGATGTTATTTATATAGAGTCAGAATCTTATGAGCTGTGTAAACTTACAGAGAGCAGCCTGTAGATGTAGCAAGTCTTCTTCTGGCCATCTCTCCACACTCGTGCCATCGCTTGCTCATCATTGGCTGGGTTCCAGTCAGGGTCAAACATAACCAAGCGATTAGCACCAATTAAATTAAGGCCACATCCACCAGCCTTGCTGCTTAGCATGAAGATGAACTCCGGGCTCTATAAAAAACAAAAAAAATTGAGCTAGTACTTAACTGCTTTTCAAAGTACACAGAATATATTAAAATAGGCTCCAACTCACAGATGGACTGTTGAATCTTTCCACAATTTTGGCTCTTTTCTTGATGGACATTGTACCATCCAGTCGAACATAGAGGTATCTGTAAAAGACCAAGAGGAGGCTGGGTGCTCACTTTGACTAATAAAAAAAATATATAGACACAATTAAAGGGTGCTTTCCAAGAAAAACACCTTCTAGATCTGCACAGCTTTTCAAAGAGGTCCAGTGTTTGAGTGTAGTTAGAGACAAGCACCACTTTGTCACTTGTTGTAGTCCTCGTCATTGCCAGGATGTAATCAAGAACCAGCATTTTACCTGGAAGAAGCAAAACTTCTTTTTAACCAAGGAACATAAAAATGCAATAAAGAGGTGCATTACAGTAATAAAACCTGCAATGAATTAAGTTAATCACTTAAGTGCTGCTTGTGTACAGTGAGTTTTTCAGACAGGCAAAGACACTGATGATAGGTTGAGGTTAAACTAGAAAAATTACATTTCAATTAGCTGAAAGACACTTAAAAGCTCCATAGATCTGTAGAAAAAGGTAGAGTTAAAATATTCTCTCTGAGTTTGCCCATAAGAGCAACAACCTTCACATAGAAGAAGTAATGCGATCTATTGTTACATTAATTGTATATTAAGCATCTAAATTTTAAAGAATAATTAAGACACATTCCCAATCGAGGTACATTTAATAATTAAAAGAGGGCTATTTAGAAAATATACCAAACTAGTTTTTGAGGGCTCATTCATTAGTTGTATAAAATATTCATAAAGATATCTAAGGATATAAGAATAAGTCTAGAAAACAGTGTGCCACACATTTTTATCACTAGGACACTCTAGTTTAATCTAATAGACAATACTATAGCAAAGTTGGAACTTTAAAAGATGGTACAGCATTATGGGAAAAACAATTCAGTAATTGCTCGTTTTTTGAGAAAACAGATACCACGTCTCTGTGTGAAAGTCAAATGAAAATTAATCACCCCCACTTTAGTCAAAAATGCTGTATAAGCATGTCCCATAAGAATTGAATATGACATCTTTGATTCCTGGCAGTAAACTCCTTTTGTATCCAAAGCTGACAAATTTTAGTGTACACATGTGGCTGGTACTGAATATGGCGCCTGGCTGATGTTCGTTTTAAAACAAATTATTTTATTCCTCTTAGACAGAGTCAATTTGAAATGTACTTCGAGTTACATTTACAACTCTATTACTTTTGGATTACTAAATTATTTTTAATTCCATCAGAGCTATACTGGGCTGTACTGTAGAGTATATTTTCTTACCGGAAAGCTGAGGTTCCACAGCTTTGGAGCAGTAGCCAGGCGGAAACAGCTCCAGAGCCCCCTCAAAGCCCTCCTCACCATCTACACACTTCTCATGGATGAGAGCTGGGTCTTAGACACAAAGCAATGATTAGAATTTTCACAATGTAGCAGATTATTCCAAACATGAAAATGTATGTTTTTATGGCCAAGCCATCAGAGATAACTAGTAAGACACTGTTAAATTCTGTTTCCTATGTCTTGTGTTTTACTTTTGTGCCTTATTTCGATGAGTTGATGGTTGTTACCATGGCGACAGCAGCACGTCACCAGTAGCTCCCTAACAATTTTTGTTTTAAGCTACTTTGTTTTTCCCTCTATTACTAACCTGCATTTTACTCATGACAAAAATGCATTTGTCAACATCAGAAAAGATGCCAGTGTGTGAAAAATTCTGCTGAGAAACGCAGCGCGCCCAGATAACATCCCAGGCAATGTATTAAAAGCATGTATTATCTCCAACATTTTGGACATATCTATGTCACAGGAAACTCCAAAACAATAACCATCTTACCCACACCTACAAAGTCCTTAGTGTGGCCTGAACAACTACTGCCTGGGGCACATACCCTGAATCTGATGAAGTGCTATTAAAAAAACTGGTTCTCCAGCACATCAGGAACACCTTTTCAGCAAAAATAAACCCTCTGCAGTTGCCAATCAGGATCAATATATTCACATTCAATGGCATCTTCACTTCTCCACATGGCATGATATTTTTTGGGCAACATATACGGATCAGAATCTTGTTTAAATATCTTTGAGTAAACTTCAAAAATTGAGAGGAAAATCTTTCTGTGTGTCACTTAAGTTCATAAATGGAGCATTTGACAGAGTGTGTCATAATTGGTTAAAGAACTTACGATTGCACAATTTCTTGAGTGATGTGATAGAGGACAGGGAGGAGACACTTATTTTGCCCTCTTGTAGTGTCTCAATGGGTTTGGCCTGCCTCAAGAAGCGCTTATAGAGCTCTGTCTGCAGAGGGGTCAACCTGCAGGGAAAAGTTACAGGCATCCTCATTAGGTTTCCACTTTAATATAATATCCTTACTCAGAGCAGAACAGTGCAGAGTTGATGCCAAATGCTTCTGAAGCACTGACTGAGATGAGTCTGTGGCCATGTTTCCTGATTTAGATAAAGATTAATTAATTAAAAATTAAGTTTGCATGCTTTTCTGCTTGAAGAAGTATTCTACTCTTATTTATTTAAGAAAATTGGCACACATACATGCTTTTACTCAAATTTTAAAAAGAAACCAAACACTAAAGTGTTTTCATGCCAACAATAAACAATTTAACAGAGACAAAATTTCTTTAGATGTTCAATTCTGCTTTTCTGTAATAATGTCTAATAGGAAGACCAAGTCAATCAACCCACCTGCAACACACAACCTGCTCAATCTTTACAGGAAGATACTTAGACAAAATATCAGATGTTCTCCTTATCAAACACCTATTGAGGAAGAACAAGGTCATTATTGCAGATGGATGCAAAACAGTT
>JAPZDV010000021.1:439277-450659 GCA_029814665.1 Acanthurus lineatus
AACAGTTAAATATAAATATTAAACAGTTAAATATAAAACAGTTAAATATGAGAGGTTATGATAAGTATTTGTCCAAGATAGAGAAATAAATATACAAGATCACACAGCTTAAACAGTTAGTGTGATGTAACACAAAGTGCTACATCAAAGTGCCTGTACATTGTTTAAATTGTAATTATGCACCACATGAATGGGCACTTTTTTTAATTATAAACATACTATTATTATTATAAACAGAAAAAATGAAACAGAAGACACAAAATTTGGGATAAAATGAAAAGGAATCTAAATGCAAAATATATAAATGAATATATTCTAATTGTGCAGGCACTAATACTTGGTGATCTGGGACACATTGTTTTAGCAGTGTTGCAAATGTCAAAAATTAAAAAAAAAAAATACCCTGAGCTCACCTGTTAACAATACTGATCAGTTCCTTGAGTTTTTCCTCTCCAGTCTGTCTTTCTCTTTCACTGGCATCTGCATCTCGGCCTTTGAGGATGGGAAGCTCAAATCTCTTTTTAAATTCTTGGGCTGTACCTGCCAGTGTTATTTAAAAATAAATAAATAAATGAATAAATAGTAATCTGGATAAACAACAAAAATAACTCAAATGGTTTTTTTAAGTTGTTTTTGTGTGTGGGGCTACTTACCAAGGATCCCAGCATTAACAAAATGGACCAAGCTGAAGTACTCCAGCAAGTCATTTTGGATAGGAGTGCCTGATATCAGCACCCTCCTCTGGGACATCATAGTATTTAGGGCTTGGTATGTTTGGTTGTCCGAGTTCTTCAGTCTATGGCCCTAGCACACACAACTGATAATGTTAAATAATTGCATCAATAGTCCTTGACAGCTCTGAAGTATAATGGATGAGATAAAATACCTCATCACAGATGATGAGACCAACATTGCCCTTGTGCAGAACTTCAGCATGCAGTCGAAATGTCTCATATGAAATAATCAGGATTGGGGTTGGTACTCTTAAACCGTGCTGGGAGATGAAGTTCACTAGAATAACAGAAAAAAAAAACACTTATCAATCAGCCAAGTCAACTTTGGGTAAGTTTCTGTATGAATCTGTTTGCTAACAGTTCCCTGTTTATACATCCAGCAAACACAGAACAAAATTATTAGTGGGTTCTCTAACGTTTAAATGTTACGTTTGAAAGACATTTTTCCACAGATTTTGCCACTTTGCCAAAAAAAAAAATACCCTGATGATCACAAAACAGGAAGCATTGCTGCTGTTTGAAGTAAAGTGGGACAAAAAGTTTTGTTGTAACTGGGTGGTGCACATGTTTTGACTCTTGTATTCACCAGTCAAGATTATTTTTTACTGCCAAATGAATTTGTTAATCCAACACAGGAAAATGTAAGAGTTGAAACTTTTCCATTTTAAACAACCTTATTTTTTATTCTATGGATATTTTGAATACAAATCCACCTGTTTGCCACAGATTTTGCCACTTGAGATTATATATTGATCACTAAACAGAAGTCAGTTGGTGTTATTGTCACCTGGTAGACATTGATTTGGACCCTGTCATGATCATCAATTGAGAACACATATTGCAGCAGACGTTCATTTGACCATAACATCTAGCAAACCAATTTAAGCTTGTTTAATCTACCCTTTTTCTTTCTATCCAGTAAAATAATTCTATAAATCTATAAATCTATCCTGTCTCTGCCCTGAGGAGAAAAGGTTGTACTCATGAGTAAATTTTGTTTATTTAATGAAGACACTGGTTAAAAAATAGATTTAGAAATTAAAAAAATAATAAATTAATAAATAATTGATGAATAAATAAATAAGCACACAGACTGAATGAAAAACTAAGTTTCTAACAAGCTAGGATTGACTTTGATCATTTTCATTTGATAGCACATGCTGCACCTTACAAAGGAATTTGTTTCGTTATTTGTTTTTAAGCTGGTTTGATTTTTGATTTTTTAGGTAACCACAAAATGGTGCTATGATGTGTAAAGCAAAGACAGTAAGTTAACTGGTGATGGAGATGATAGCTTGAATACTCAGTGACACTAAAATCCAATAGAATAATTTGTGTGGTGCACGAAAATAGAAAGTGGTTATTTCAACAAATTTCCATCTTGGGCACAGAAGAAGGTGTAAAAGGGAAAAAGGCTAAACTACCTAGCTGTCTATCGATGTCATCCTTTGAACCTCCATCGATGGCCACTGGTGTGACACGCTCTCCAAGCCACTTTCCTACCTCATTATACCAGTTACGAACCAGACTGGAAGGTGAAACAACAATGGCCTTGTCTATCTCTGGCTTAACATCAGGGCTTTGGCGTAGCAGGGTCCACATGAGAGTGATACACTGCAGAGTCTTCCCCAGGCCCATCTCATCAGCCATGATGCAGCCATACGATCCTGGGATGCGTCTGCCTGTCACACACTCCCAAAGGAACTTCACACCCTTAAGAGATAAAAGACATCCATTTTTAATTAAGAGGGAAAATCTTAATTATGACCCACTAACTTGCTTTTTCTTGACGTTTCAGTTGCATCTTAGGGTCTTTCTCACATCACAAAAATTACGGTTGTGAGAATAAATCAGAGATCCAGAGAAGCAAGTAAGTCATCCTATTACAGTGTTTGGTCAATCTACTGCTTCCGAAGTCATGACAGAATTCATTTCTTAAACAGAGAAGCAGATATCTGAAGAGAAGCAATTTGTTTCATTAATGAAAGATTCCACATCTGTAATGTTATACATAATTGTTCTGATTAACAAATTATGAAAAATTATATTTGCTTGACATTTTATTTCCTATTTCTGTGAGTGATAAATAAAAATCTGGTTTACCTCTCTCTGATGGGGTCTGAGCACTTTTCCTAACACTGGATCCACAACAACATGGACTGGTATTTTGTCTCTAAACAGAATAAAGAATCTTCGAGTCAAAGTTTCCATTTAACTCCAAGCACCATTACAACAATGCCAGTGAAGGCTGTGAAGTATTTTCTAAAAGCTAAATAAGACACGGTCAATGTCTACAAACCAATACATCGGATCTTTTAAGTGAATAGTAATTACTTACCAATACCATTCATTTACTCAACTTTATTAAGTGATGCTACAATTTCTGTGTGTTCACTTGTAGAAAAATCTCCACACAGGAAGTGAAGACTCAAAATACAATTGTCCTCTAACCTACAGCAAGTGAGTGCTGTTTTGAGAGATCTGGACACTCTACTTAAGTATTAGTTTCAATCATTTAACGACTTGTATTTGGATTATTGAAAACACTAACTTGCAGTTTTAACAAACAATCAAGCCTTGGGAATGGTGCCATTTGATTAACCTACTTGTCAGCCTTGATCAGGTCATGAGTGCTCAGAGCTGGGGGTTCATAGAGAACCAAAGCATCCTCAGCAAAGGGATCGTAAAGTGCTTTCCTTACACCAGCACGCTTTAGACCAAGCGCCCTGATTCCCAGAGAGCCTGTGGATAATTCATCAAAAAAGTAATGAGAATTTTTACCTTGTACTAGACACCTTGTACTAGAGACAAGCCTTACTGTAAAGAAAAATGTTACCTTTATAATTTGGAATGGGAATTTTAAATGGCCTGGAGAGGATACTTCTGATAAATGCCTCCTTCAGAAAGGATTTTAATTAAATGAGCTTAGAAAATAAGTTACAATCATCATTGTATTCAAATGCAAAATATTTGAAAAAATTTGATGGTCCGAACACATCTTACATGTTTTTCACCATCCATACTTGCAGGCCGGTTGTTCAGCTGTGTCAGAGGGTTTTTGAAGGAAGGAATGAGGATTTCTCTCATCCTGTTATCACTTTTTTGTCTTTTCTCCTGTGAAGAAAAGACACAGGAAGAGAAATATCCATGTTCAATTTTAAAGAAAAACATCTCGCACCAAAACTTCTGGTTTTGATTCACTTTGTCCATTTATTACAAAAACCATACATGTGAGATTCAGCCTATGAAAAAAAGGAAACTGCAGGAAAAGAATAACTGTTTTCAGTAAATAAGAGAGTAAGTGTATGGAATCCTCAGTTTTGTAGAAATTTGTGAGGATTATAAATGCAGTTATGTAAAAAGGTATTTTATTCTAGACATACAACTTAATATAGAAATACTCACAAATGGCTAAATAGAGAAACTCTTGTTTAGGGTTTACAAGACATCTGAAGACAAGATATGCATGTGCCATTTAGCAAATGGATCTCTATTATTTCCATACAAAAGAGGTGGTAGGTGGGTTGTTTTGCAGTCAACTTTTTATGTTACACGTTCCAAATGCAGCATTAACTGTGGCGTTATAATAATCATACTAATCTACTTACATTTTTTTTTGTCCAGTCATCACTTTCACAAGAATCTCCTGTTTGCTTCCGTTTAGCCAACTGACTGGGGGCAAAACTCCGTCTCTGGGATAATTATTTTTAAGATAGTTGACGTGTACGTTAATGTTAGTAGTCAAACTCGAATGCAGTCTGTAGAACCCCATAGAATTAAATGCCTAAGATAAATAGACTTGCTTACCATTTTTTCTTGTTTTGGTCGACGTCCCTTTAATGTTGAGGCCCCAACAAGTTTCGTTGTTGATAGCGGTCTTGTTACCCAGAAACAGCTAGCAGCTCTGGCTGCTGCATTTCCACTGCAAACGCTCAGGTCCCCTCTGTTTAACGTTAACTGTTCATTTATAAAACTCCCAACTGTAGATCACTGACCTAACCGGTAGTATGGTCAGCAAGAGCTAGATTGGTCAACGATGATAATGGTACTTCCGCGGATTTACAACTGCATTAGTTTTTCTTCAACACAACTTTCTCCATGGTTCAGTTATTTCCCGGTTGATATTTAAGTTCGCGCGAAATGTTGCACAACACTACGGCAAGCCTTAAAGGTAATAAAGACTTTTATGTGGCGGCTGTAAATTTGACGTCCGCTAACAGGTCATAGTGCATCGTATGGAAGTTTTAATCGTTCTCTGATAGCTGCAATCCATGTTTACCACAATGGACAGATATGACACTACTGTTACACATGTTTCTTTTCTTTTTTTGAGTGACACTCGAGTTAAGTCTTAACCACAAATATACAAAGCGATTTCCAAAGAAGCATAGCTTTATCCGTAAACACATAATTTATTTTAACAAAAAGAGTTACAGGTTTCCAATTTTCAAGTTTCATCGGAGCATATAAATGTAAATTCACATTTACACTCTAGTGTATCAATTTTGTAGGCGACGTTTTGCATATTTGTGAACCGCTTTCTGTTAGTTGGGAGCATTGGTTGGGAGGTAAGTTAGAAGTTACACCAAAGGGTGGCGACACTCCCTCACATGAGCTTATGGAGTAACTGTCCGAACTAAACGAGGGATGATACCTGCCTATAGGTAAGACAAGAGTAAAACGTTATCTGGGATCTGTATTTGTACAACGGGAGACAACTGGAAGGGCAACAGCTTGACTTCAATCAGAAAATAAAAAACAAAACACAACATCTTTAAATAATCCAGTAGTCATATCTGCTAATTTTGGGAGTTTATGTCACCGACCGTACCGTAGTAGTAATATCAATTAGGCTATATTTTGACAGTCATTGTAATCAATATAATCCTTTGTATACATAGAACCAAGCAGGGAAAATAGAAGCCCTGGGGAACCCCGTTGTATACTGACAGCAGTGTTATGGGTATTACTCCACAAACTCCACAATGTAAACAGAATAATTTCAAACTTACCTGACAAAAGACTTTTGAGAATGTTTTATTATTTATTATGTATAAAAGTGGCGGTGAGAATGCCTCTGTCAGTACATTGTCAAAAATTTTGAATATATTTTAGATGGACTAATACAGTACTATGACATATATAAAGACTTTTTTTGTGAAGGCTATGTGTGATTTTTTTTTTCCTGAAAACTGTTGTGTGACGACCTGACAGGTTCAGAGAAGAACATAGTCTGTGAAGGCCCCATTGAATCGTGAGACACTGTACAGGTTAGCATCCTACCTTGTAAGAGCAGTGTAGTAGCCCTGGCTCAGAACTGCACTGAGTTTGAGAGAAGGTTGTGGGGAAACAGAGTACTGGCTCTGCTAGGGCAGGTGCCAAGCATCTAGCACTTCTCACTTAGTGCTTTTCATAAGCAGGACATCAAGCAAGACATCGAGCAGGACAGGTCACAGTTTCATCTGGTCTTTCACACACATCCAGATACAACTGTACACAAGTCATCTACGTTAAACCCATAAAAGTAACACTTTATTTGAAGCTTTGCAAACCAGGGATAAAAAGACGTCAGAAGTACCTTTGGGTCTAAAGAGAATAGCTGTGATTGTTGTAGTGGTATTTTTAAGTATAGGTAAACTATTTTGAGTTTTAACTGGTTTGTTTGACACAAGTATGGAAAATAATAACATATGTTTCTCTGTGTCACTTCAACTTAAGTGTTTTGTGTAGCATATGTATACCTTTTTGAGTATTTTAAAGACTCAGCAAATTTCAGTAAATCAGTTGTCTCGCAAACCCTGCCTTATTTCCACAGTCCTGTGTCAGCATTGGAGAAAGGTCTGGCTGCCTTGATTATTATTCTGCTATTAGGAAAAATGTTCTGGCTTGTTGGTTTGTCTTTAAATTATCTTGGGTGGTGCTAAGCTGAGAATGCAATGATGGTGCCTTTGCATAATAGTAACACTCAGAGAGTGGAAGGGGAAGAGCAGGTTAAACGAAACGGCAATTCAGTGGCAGGCTTATACCTAGGGTCTACATGAATATTCCTCTTTTCATCTCTGACTTTATTCTATGGAGTCTAGAGTGTACTGACAGGGTAATTATATACTTAAATATAACAAAAGGGTATTTTAATTACTTTGTCTTACTTTTTAAGATAAATAAATTATGTTAAAAATGGTTTAATTATTCATAAAATTATAATGTTTCTTTATTCTATTTTAAAATGACAAGTGTCATTTATTAGTTTATTTGTAAGGTACAAGTACAAAGAAACACTGACGGCTTTGGAAGCAGTGTCAGATGTACTGTATACGTGTGTATAGCTGAGGCCAAATGCCAGCATCAGTCCTCTGATGTGCACTGGTCAACAATTCAAACAATTATTTAATTTTTGTGTTATAGGGTTATTTCAAACCAGAAAAACAGTATGTAAATTAGTTATAAAGAAGAAAAATCATCCATGATAAAGCACAAACATACAAATACAGAAAAAAGGAAAACATTTACAAACTTAAGAAGTTATTTTCTATGAGAGATAAGAAAAAATCATTGCATGCATTCAAATTTAAGCTGTATCAAATGGTAAACAGTATTTTATTTTTCCTAAAAGTATATAGATTGGTCATAACTATTCTGCACCCTTTGAAATGGTGGTGATTCAGATACAGAAGCTCCTTCCAACTGGCTGTATTTTTTTCTCATATCAATCTGTTATTCTTTGACTTCATAGCTGAAACATGTATTACCAATGAGAAATACACCCATTAGCATTTGAAAAATAAGTGTAGGGTTTTGATTATGAGCAGCAGTTCATTGGGACAATCACTGCCTGCAGCACCAACTGACCAGCCAGCTAGACCAGCCAGACCATGCAGGATAAGAGCCATTAGCTCAAATAAAGGGATGAATTAAGACTCTTCTGGCCAAGCACTGGAAAATAAGAAATTAATGTGGCTACATCTTTGAAGAAACCCATCCACAGCGACTCCTCATGATATGTCTCTAATTATATAAAAAGCATCATATTGTCATATTAAGTCAATCAATGATGCTTGTTACTCAAACAAGGGTCAAAGTTGATGAACTGTGTCTCATGTGCAAACTTTGTAAGGATGACAATGTTATAATCACCACCTTGTTGCTGCTGCTTACATTACCCTAGATGTATTACAATTTTTTTCCCGAGTGTATACATGTATATGTTGTTTTTTAAATGTATAAAAACAACTGCATGTATTGATATTTTATATTTTATCCTATTCTATTTTTTTATCCTGTTCTGTATATGCCATGTGTTCTTTGTGTGTAATAGTAGGCATCTCAAATTTTCAGAATTATTATCTGATTAGTCAAAAAACAATTCAAGACAAAATTATCCTGTACCATCTCCGGTTCTTTGTTGTTAATATTCATCTCAAAAAGTGTTTGTTATTGGGGGCTTCTGAATCGAGGAACACATAGAAACATAGAGTTAATTTTCACATTCAGTGTTACATAGTGAGTGTTCAGATTTAGAATGACTAGTAATGAAGTGAAAGCTCCTATTTCCTAAATAAGAAATATGTCATGATTTTGCATGAGAAGAGAAAATGAATTTAGTTTAATGGAATAGCAGGATGTCATGATTGACAGCATCAGATGCTTTTTTGGAGGTCTAGAAAAACTGTGTCAACTAAACTTGCCCTAGTCAAAAATACTTTTATATTGTCAAGTAGAGAGCATTTAGCAAGATTTTTTTGTGTTCTTGAGTCTGAGACCAAATCGATTTCGAAGCAAGACATTATTTTCACCCAAAAATGTCACAAAATGTTGTACAGCAACCTTTTATGAGACCTTGGAAAAAATTATAGGCTCAGAAAGTTGCTCTGCTATTTGTAGCTGGATTAGTTTTGCAATGTATTGTATGAAATGTACTGTAAAATAAATGTATTAAGTTTCTGTATTGAGTTTAATTAACAGTAACTGATTAGTTTCATTTCAAGAATGCTATATTATCAACATTATAAAATTGTATCAGGACAGATTGGTGATGATTTTGTGTCCTAGCATATGTTGATGTAATAGCTGTCCGAGTTAGCATGATTGTCTAGTTGGGCTACTGTGATATCTTTGGTATCTTTGGGAATTTAGGACCTGATCAATGTTTTTAATTAGGAAAGGTTTTTCTTGGAAACCAAGGCAGTTGGGTGACAAAGTAATAATTTCAAATCTTTGTAATAACATTATAACTACTTGTATTAAAAAAGGTTTTTTTGAATTTTTCCTATTCCATTTCCTTGTCATGCTTTTTTTTCAAAATTAATTCATATTTTATTTTTTTCTTATTTATTTAAGGATTAATTTCATCATGATTTTTATTTAAATATATCTGTCTCTAATATAAAGATATACAAGTATTGCAGCATCTTATAATTAGCCACCTACAAAGCAACAGAGCTATGTCTTACTAAGTGTAAGATGATTCAGTAAGTGTAAGTTTAAATTATTTGATTTAACAATAAACTTGTCTAGTTGTTATTCCACATGCATTTAAATGAACATGTTGCGGGGCTTGAAGATTGCTATAAGACTCATGTCAAATCAGTTAGCAAGAAAAATACACTGATAGACACAACAGTCCATTAAATGTATATCAGTATAGATGTAATAGGCTTCATGAAGAATCAAAATGTACAAAATGTACCTATTGTAAAGTTTTACTCACTCACTACCTTACTGAAGATGAATTGTTTTGTATAAAAAATAAAACACTAAATGGAGAAATATATATGTGTGTGTGTGTGTGTGTGTGGCTACTTCATTAATAATAAACATCCACAAGCATGTTTAATCCAATAAACAATAAATTAGTTAATTTTAAAAATAAATATTCTTATGTACAGTGAGGCAACTTGATGCATAGCATCTAACAGAGAAGTTATGTACAGAGAAGTTGGACTTGAACACTGATAGAAGGCTGCAGAATTGATATTGCTAGGGATATACTTATATGCAGCACTGGACCACATTCAAATACCATATTTACACAAGCTAAAAGCAGTGTTTGTGCTGTATTATCACAGCAACTTCAGTATACTTCTTCAGCTTTATCTATCTATCTATCTATCTATCTATCTATCTATCTATCTATCTATCTATCTATCTATCTATCTATCTATCTATCTCAGCAAAAAGCAGAAGGAAACGGTAAGCCTAGCTCTTCAAAATGTAAAACTATTTGCTGTCCACTAAGTCTAAAGCACTTATGAGTATGTATTTTGCTAGCTAGCAAGCTAGCCATGAGGGCATATGATATGAAGATGTTTGTTTAATTAAAGAGAACAACCTCTTTTTTGCGGCTATGAAGAGTTGGTGTAATTGAAAACAAATGGGAGATTCCGTGCAAGCTTTGCTGTGAGCATTCTTCAGAAGATCCCCAATAACAAATAACAAACAAAACAAAAGGTTGGGAGTCTTTCACTGAGCTGAACAGTGTGAGGCAGAACCATTTGTAGTAATAGAAATGTGTGAAGGTGCTTTGTTATTCCAGTGTTCATTGTAGAAATATAATCTTGAGAGAAAGATATGATTATGTGTCACTTCGGGTTTCTTAAAGGCCATAAATATGTGCAGTGTAGAGGGGTTAAGGTTAAACAAAGCTGGCAACAAATGTACCGATGCACTGCACAGATTATTTTTAATAATGTGATCACCCTTCAACCAGCCTACTGTCCTTATGCAACTGCAGCATACTATTAACATCCTGAGCCAATGCATCGTGCCAATGAAAGCAGATGTGGGCCCTGACATGAATAACTTAATTTAATGTAATAAGTTACATTAAACTTTATTTCACTACAGATTCTAAGATTTCTGATTTTAATGTAACCATTCTAAAGCGTTCTATTACACACATCTTTTAAATGTCACTGAAGGCGATCTGGGGTTTAACTTATTCGCAAAATATAATGTTCTTTCTAGCAATAAGTGTTAAAACTGTCAATGTAGTAGTTTTGTTCCCATATAAAACAGAATTAAATTTAGATTGTATCATCTTCATAACAATCATTATCAATTTATGTTGTATTTTATATGTGTGTAGTTTTGTTGGTGGTGATAAATGTCACAGTCTTAATGCCTCCCCTCCAAACCTGTTTTTCTGCCACATATTTGCTGTAGATGTCACCATGTATCATGTAATTTACTCTAAAACAGTGATACACTAGCACTAGAAAATTGTCTTCTTATGGATTCCACAAATCCTTTGTTTGAACTCTACTTTTTGTTATTACGAGTGGTATCATGTCACACCTGATCTGAAATTAGAACAAAAGCTGTCACTCTGAGTGATGGTTGGCTCATGACTATATTTGTAATGGCATTTTACAATAGACTTTTGACAGAGATGTAAACAAGCTAAAAAAAAGAACTCTAGAGCTACTGTGGCATTTACACTTAGCAAGGGTTGGCTAAAGAACAGTATGTTGTGAATCTGATCTGCTTTGCTGAATATAGAAAGCCACTGGACTCATGTAAAGTATTATACATGTCATCCACTAAAATAAATAAAGCAAAATACTTTAGAGGTCTGTGTGTGTGTGTGTGTAGGTGTGTGTGTGTGTGTGTGTGTGTGTGTGTGTGTGTGTGTGTGTGTGTGTGTGTGTGT
>JAPZDV010000021.1:458361-485230 GCA_029814665.1 Acanthurus lineatus
TAAAAAAGTAAACTAAAAACTGAAGTTAAAGAATATAAGAAAATGTTAAAAAGTTGAAACCTTGATCTTCCAATAAGAAAACTAGTTTAAGTCACATGGCTCCTCTAGCCAATGAGAAGTGTTCTCCCATAATGTAAGTAATGCAAGTAAGTTTTGTAGATTTTACTAAAAAGTAAAAAAACGTGTTAATATTTTGAAATGTATTTTGTTTGTCTTAATAAAGTGTTCCTGTTAAAACCATAAGCAAATAAATATACAGATTTGGTTATGTAAACTGTGGTGAAACCCTGAGTAAGGAAGGTGGTCAGATGAGAGGACTGCTGGGTACTCAACAGCTCTTACCCGAGCCTCCCCCCTACTATCCCTGTCCTGGGATACTGGCTGCACAGGGAATTGTATAATTTTCTTATATTCTTAAATAGAATGTTTTTGTTAAACCAGTGTTTTTCAACCTTCTGACCAGTCTACACTGTACAACCAAAATTTGTTGTTGTAGATAACTACAGATTAAGTTTTAACACAAATACAGTAAAACTACACTACAAACTAGTGAACTGTTACCATGTTGGTACCTTGCTAATTAAAAAAGAAAATGAAATATTTACCATCAGGCCAGGATGTGTGGATGCTGCTGTCCTGTTCCAAATCCTGTGCAGGAGACCAGGAAGACTGGTTAAAGACATGCTGGAGGTCTGACTGAGCCTCTTTATTGTCCTCCTCAGAAAAAACATCTTCAACCAGTGTCAACAATGATGCCACCACCCACAGCAGTGCCTGACAAATTCAAGGAAAACATGAAGATGTGCTCAGTGGTAAAAAACATAAAAGAAAATTTGTTGGTAAATTTTGTTTGCACATTGATCAAAATGTACTTCTATTATGTACTGCTGGGTATTTTTATGACAATATACCATTGTGAAGGAATTCCCCCCCCCCGGTCGCTCCTCCCTTTGAGGGAGTAACCCCCTATGCCTTTTCACTCCTTAAGACCTCTTTGTCTGCCACTATACTTCTTCACACATCAGTCATCCAAAGTTGATACCTTACACACAGTCCAACCTCAAATCAGTGATGGCAATCTACCACCAACATTCATCAACAACCAGTGAAAAAAAGGATAAGCGTTTGTGCGCTTGCATTAGACACTAATAAAACAAAATTTAAATGTTAAAAAAATCCTAAATGGTGCTACTAGTGGTCAAAAAAATCCACTGGGAACCATGAATTTTGTGCCAAATTTTGTGACTAGCTTTGATCTTAACTGCACAGTGATCCTGCCACTGTTATATTTGACTCTACCTGCTTTCATCTGTTTAAACAAAAGGATCTGACCCAGCACAGATTCAGGCAGGTATGACAATTTTGAAACATTTTTCAGAAAAGCCAAAAAAAGGGAAACTAGAATACAAATGGAAAAATGAATTCTCCTGCGTAGATTATAGCAGTCCTTTTCCTTTTTTATGAGGGTGTAGGAGGGACATATTAAGGGTTTTATTGTAGTAGACCTGGATTTTTATGGGAAAAAACATAACAGACATTTTATCTATGAAAAGAGTGAATTTTAGTCTATTTTGGACTGTACGTACATAAATGCAGGACTGACACTCAAAAAAAAAAGTCTGGGATACTTCTCTCCACTTCCCTTCCTCCCTGTTGTAGCTGTCTTTCTACACACATTTCAAGGCCTTTTCTATTCACTGCTTTTAAATAGCTTGTTGGAAACTGGTTTAGATTTGCATACAGTCAGCAAGTTCACACAGTCAACAGCACTGGAGAAGCAGGTACATGCACTGATGTGTTCATGACACAGAAAATTGCTCAGACAGTTTTACTCTTTAATGATATACAAATGAATGAATGAAGGCTTTATTTCGAACAAAACAAAAGAACAAATGAAACAATATTAACTTAACATGTTTGAAAAGGAGTAGAAAGAAGCAGTAGCTTATTTAATCCTACTCCTTCTCCACTTAATAATTATACTGTTTACTTCCAGTGTATCCTTTGTTTTTTGTTTTTTTTGCATCCTAGAACAGAGAGGTCTGATGCTTTTTTAGGTATTGATCCTACTGACACTTAAATCTAACTTTAGAATAAGATGTAGGTTTCAGTAGTATTGATATTTGGCATTGATCTGCTCACTCTAATCTGACAACCAACACTGTCATCCAAATAGTCGTGCAGGTTGTACTTTTTTTTTAAGTAAACACATTTAATTTACTGATATAAAGTGTGGTAAACATTGTGGTAACTGAAAGTTGCCCTGTGTAAGCTGATATGTCGTGTTCCATCAACTATCTGACATGGAAATTGTGTCTGGGTTTTCTGTGTCTGGCTTTCATCCTGTAGAAGCCCTGTCTCCATTGCCATGTGGGTTACCTACAACCATTACCTGCACCACTTTAATTACTTAATTGACACGTGACACCTTCTCACTGTGCAGGTAAGTTTAATATTTTAACATCACTTACAAAATGAGTTTCTCTGCAGTGTGTAGCAGCACCTTAAGGGCAAGATCAAATAGGCAGTGAAGTGGAAACAGACTGATGGTGAAACATATATATCAACAGTCTGCCTGCAAAATCCTACTGGTCAACATTTTCTTTAGATTCTTATGTATTCACAAACTATTGCTTACCTTCCAGTTCTTTAAGTGATGCTGGGTTGTTGATGATTCCTGCCTCCACCAAGTTTTTCCATCTGCATAAAATAACAACAAATAAAATAATAACAATAATGAAGAAAAGCTGGTTATGTAATTTATTTACCACTGTGAGTGCCACTTTTCAAAAATCATTTACCATATTGACTGGGGATGTGAATGAACATAAAGCACTGCAAACCACTTACAACAATCAATTAAAAGGTGACAACATAATTAAAATAAGAGAACTGAAAGAGTTACTTGTTTTCAGCTCTAGTAATTCTGTGCAACTATTTAGCAAACAGCAGAGTTGATGGACTTCTACCGTCAAAAAAAAACAACCATTAGAGCAACACATGTAGTGAGCCATTAAATATGACATGGCTAATTTATCTTCTATGAAGGATACAAGAATGGACATCAGTATTAAATTACGTGAGTCAGATACACACTCTTCTTTTATCTTTATCAGTGTCTGTCTCTTTAAATACTAGTCTCTGTCCAGATGGTTTGATGTCTTCAAGATAAGCTGTGTGTATTTAAGTAATTAATAAGCAAAGAGACCATATACTGTCCTGTAGTTTGCCCAGACACTGGAGTTATGAAATGCACTTCTGTGCTGTCTGGATAGAGTCAGTTAGAAACTGAGCCTGAGAAGTTTGGGATTTCTCAGTTTTTTGTTTATTGGTTTTTCAAGCATCTGTTGATGTGAGATTTTTGAGTGAGCCAATATCTTTGGCTAGTTGCTTGTAATACTTTCTTTAACCTGTTTTAGTAGACAGTTCTGGTCTGTAGCTTTAACAGAAAATAAACTTTGTTGTACTTTCCATGACAAAATAAACAGAAAATGTTTAACTATATTATATTTTTCTGGTTTGAACTTGAATCTTTTCTTTTTTCTCTTTAAATATAGTATGGTTTATTGTATTACCTCACAACAGAGTGATATTATACATTTAAAGTGCCTAACTTTGTTAGTAAAATGGTTTATTGTTCTATTGTATAATTTCCCTTTTTAGATGACCTGTTTCATAGGCTCCACTGTGAAAATCAGCACTTAGTTTCAGAATGGATTTAACTGGCATTTCAAAAACAACGGCTGGCCAGTCCAGGTCATGTGGGGCTAGAACTGCTTTTAATATATTTTTAAAAACTCGTCTTTAATGGTAATGTGTCTGCTCAGATGGTCTGCGCTTTTCTTGCTGAATTAGGGTACTTTTAAAGGCTTGCTATAGATAAAATTTTTGTCCGCAGGTGGGGTAGACCCCCATTTTGAATGTAAACTGCATGAATACTATCAACAAAAAAAAATCAACAAATATTATAATTTATTTATATCCAAATCCTACTAAACTGGCTCCAGATCTGCAGGACAACATATGCTGATACGATCATGTCACATGCCATCATACATGCACAACCAATACAGAGTGCTCCGCTACATTCAACCACTTCACTGTGGCAGAAAAGCTCCTGTCTCACTGCTGAACTCCGCCACAACTTGCTAGTTAGTAACCACACAAGACATGATCCCAGTAAAGTTAACAAAATATAGAAAGAATTAAAAGAATTATACAAATAAGGGGTGTTAAAGAATGGATTGAATGATGATGCAGATGATTTTTATGCTTTTTGTTTGTACTACAAAAGTCTCAAAAAACCACAGCAAAACACAGAAGCACATTTTAAGTGCTTCTCCATTCCCTGGCTATTCATTTCATAAGTTGTTTGAAGATGGCATAGTAACCACATTAACTGACCAATAGCCAAGCTGAAAATGGCAGCCCACACTAATTGTGATTCATACTTTCACTGTGGATCACTTGAGAATCACTGAAATTAAATACAGTAAGTTCATATTGCATTCATTATTCATGTTGAAGGGAGGAAGAGTGAAACAGAGAGAGAAAAAAAAGAAGACAGAGCCATTTCAAGATCCAAGTAAAACAGTTTTGGGAAAACATGCTTTTAATGCTGGCACAGAAAAAAATTATGGTATTACTTTGTAGATATTACAGCACATTCAGCAATGAAAGCAATGTTATTTGGACTTCAAAAGGAGTAAATATGGTTTGGGAGAAGCATATTTTTGAGTGCTGTTCTTGCCCTGGTTTTTAGGCTTATTTTATCGACCTTTAGGGCTGATTTTGGGCAAATTTTCATTCACAAATGGGCTAATTTCATTACAGAGGTCTAGTAACCTGTTTCAACCTGAGCCTTTGGGTATAGTACCCCTGGAATTGTACAGTATGTAACCCATACAAAAATGCAGCTAAACCACTGATTGTTAAGTGTCTCCACTGCAGACAGTACACTTAAATGTAGGCAGGATTATTAAAGGGTCACCAGGGCTAACCCCCTTTACTTTTTGGAAAACAACAGATGGAACTCTTCCTGGTCTTAAGAAGCTGCAGCATTCAGTAACTGATGTGGTGTAACCTATTCTTTACATTTACTGTCAGACTGACAACTTACTTGACACCTTTCCTCTATTCTGCTTGCACACAGTCATTTGTCTGCTGCTCTCTCTTGCTCAACCAAACATTCACTATACACGCACATTTTGCATTCATTGTTCTCGGTATATGGTTGTTTATTACAAGGAGACAAGCTTTGTTTGAGAAAAGGCTGCTGGAACCAAGAGAAAATCTGCTGGAAAAAAAACAGAAGAGCTGTGAAATCCTATGTCAGAGTGCATTTGACCAGACAACTCTGGCTGCTCTGAATTTCTAACCAACCTATTACAGATGCAGTGTTTTTACTCCATCTTCTATGATTGGACCAGGGTGTTAGATAACTCAATAGAAGTGTAACGAAAAACTGGGGTGGATTAGAGTAGCTCTATTGGTAAAATTCACAACTTTTTAATCATTGCAATGCTAAAATAACTACCCATTGTGAAACAAACTAAACTGAACTGTGGCCTGCACTGACAGAATGTATTCACATTTATGTCAAGAATCTGAATACATTCAGATTCTTGACGTGAATCTGAAGAATGACATGAATCTGAAGAATACCGAAGAATGTGGATCGGTGACCAAGATTGTTGAGCTGTGGTTACATCAACACACACAACTGCTTCATCGGACTACTGTCAGCATCAGCTGGTGAAGCTTAGAAAGCATAAGCTGTGCACCTCGAGTCTTGTTTTCTAACACTAGGTAAACATTATTCAGCATATTGGTTTCAATCATATGAACCAGCGTGGAAAGTGTTTGTTATTGTGAGACAACATATCCATCTCGTAAAATCAGCTTAATAAGCTAATAGTTGACGGCTAATGTAAGCTGAATTGTAAATCCAACAACAATAAGGCATCAATATTGATTATCCTTACAATTCATATGCAGAATTACCTAGGTCAAAGACATTTTCATATTTATTAATTTGTGAGATACCTCAAAGAATCCTGTAAGAGAGGTTTAAGACAATCTGGTGAGCATTTGGGGCATGGGCAAAGAACTGGGTGACCTTTCTTTGTTGTTTTGTTTTTCAATGTTTTCACAACATTGAAAGAGCATTATATATCATTTCAGACCTTAATTACTATTTTTATATTGTGAGTAGGAAAAAAGTTTGTGTCTATTTCAATATGACATGGACTCATTGAACAGTTCCCCACAGTTTCCTTACACAGCAATTTTATTATTGATATTATTTTAGTTTTATTTTCTAAACCCTGTCTGTTCATAACATATTAGACAGATTTAAAGTGATACTGAATAGATTTTGGTCAGAGATATTCAAATTAAGATACTTGTGCAACATATTTTGGTGTCAAAACTATGGCTGTATTATCAGTAATTTAGAAAACAACAGATTTAAGTTTAAAGAAAGGTGTTGGCCGATTTACAACATAACATAACTACAATGCATTTAGGTTGTTGATTAGCCCTATTGGGTGTGGCGTTTGTGTTTGTGTGTGTGTGTGTGTGTGTGTGCGTGCATGTGTGTGTGTGTGTGTGTGTGTGCAAGAACCCCACAGGAAATGTATTTGTCAAAGTATTTGTTAAAATTGACCAAGATATACTATTGTTGCCATCAAGAAAGACAAAGGCCACTGCTGTCGGTGGATGGCCTCCACCCGGTGCCTTTGATTTGTGACTTATGGGAAATGCTAAGATGAGATTTCACTGATTTCTTTTGGAGACAATAAAAGTGGTGAGACATGAAGCTTGTTGGACAGCATAAATTACCATGGTAACTAAATTGGAATTCATATAAGCCATGATGATGGAACGGAACTCTAACTTAAATGAGCCAGACTCTTGGAAATAAGCATGGCTTTTCCTTTGTCAGGCTTCATGCAACACCCCCTGGATTACACAACATTGATGGTGTGTGTTTAAATGATGGCCTGTAATGACCTAATCACGTCTAGCTTGCTTGCAGCTTGGTTAAACTTTTTTTTATTTTAATTCTGTAGTAGAGGTTTATTATGTCTTCTGTTGTAATGACAGCAATTGTTAATGATACTTAACAGTCTCACTTGAGGCCCATGAAACCTCAGTTTATATTGGAACCCAAAATATGAAAGTGTTGTATGAAGTTCATTTGACATTGTTTTTTCAACACAAGGTCCACTTTAGTATTTTTTGGGCGAAGAAAAACTCGGAACAAAGTTCAATTTGATTTTTATCATCCGAGGATTATGAAGGTGATTAGCAATATTAAATGTTTGTTAGTGTCAGTGTACTGGCTGTAGACCAAAGTAACTGAACAGAAAAGAATCGTAACCTACTTATGGTCTGTAACAGTTTGTGAATGTCCTCAAGGCTCAATATCAGTCACACTAACCTACACTTATAGCCCAAATCAATAATGTTGGCCACCAAGGAATGGAACTTGATAAGCCTGTCAGAAAAAGCTTGCCATTTGTACAAATTGAAAACACAGCCTATATCTCAGATTTAAAATGCTCTTCAGACTCCATCCAAAAAACAGTAACTTGAGGAGTGTTAAAGGTGTTACATAAGCAGTGAGAGACATCAAAACATGCAGGCATCACACATGAATGTTTGGCATGTTCACATCTTTGGGGCAACACCTTTCTGACAGCAGCACACATATACACACACACTTGGATACATTGGGACAGTAGGAACAGTCAATCCAGGGAACATTTAAAGTGCCTGAGTTAGTGTGAGTTCAAACAAATGAATAACTCTGGAGAAGACATCAAGCCAGACCTCATCCATTATACACACTGTGTAAATCATTGTTCATTTTCCCTCACAAGAATGTCCACTGTATACATCTCAATGAGAAAGACAGTGTAAAGCATTAAGACAAAAAAGCTGGGGTTTAAATCAATGTCACCAAGGGGAGGCCATGTTCGTGTCCAACCAATCCACATAACCACTGTCCTGAGGAACAGTTAAAGTCTATTCTGTCTATTATTTAATGCTTCAACCTGTCTCTCAACCTGACTGACTTACTTAGTTTACTGTACTGCATACTAATCACATCCTTAAATATTTATAAACGATTCCTGAAAGCTCCTGTAACATGTAATGAAATAAAAAGCCAGTGCTGCCGCAGTTTTTTAAGAAAACTTAATATCTGCTCCTGAGGAGAAAGTTGTTTGCAAAGTATATTGTACATCACAGTGCTCAGTACTTATTATTAAAGTGACAGATAAAACAAACATAGAAGCAGTGTGAAAATATGTTGTTCCTGAAGCTTTACCAGATGTGGTGAAAATGGAGTAATGGAGATCAAATGCCCATAGACCTGGACAAAAGCACAAAAGTGATGTGACATGAAAATTACCCTAAAGAGAGGTCAAAGTATTTCAGAAGAATAATTTAAGATCCTCTGCAGAGCACAGAGTACTCATTGAATGCAATCTGCCTTGGTAGATATTGATATTTTTTTAACAGATCTGGTTATGGTGCCAGGTCAAGAGATCTTTGAAACTACATTTTTTTCCGGGGATGTTGAATTTTCACAGTAAAATTACACAAAACTCAAGCCATTAGTCTTATGGATACCTTGTCATGAATCACAGAGCTGATTATTTGGAAATTCTGACCTCAAGGCAATGTGACCACCAAAAGCAATGGAACTGCCCTTCTCATCTCAGTATTATTTAGATAATCATGTCTCAAAAGACTAGAGAAATTTTAAAGATTTGCTTTCATTCTTTTGTTGTGGTGCAACTGGTGGTGCTCTATTGTTTTATTTTCTCTGTTAAGTGATTTAATGATAAGTAATAAATAAGAACATATGCACTGAAAATTGACTTAAATTAGAGAGCAGAGTTGTGAGTTGTGAGTTGTGAGTTGGGTTGGTGGTAAAATCTCATAATAGTATACATTGTGCTATTTGTTTAGAAGGTTTAAAAGTGAGGCTAGTGTGGTTATCTCCTCTGTGCTTTTGTTTAAATTAAAGATGGGAAATATGAACTAGCCTGGAAAAAAAAATCAGTTAGATTGCTTGTGCTGTCCTTCATTCCTCTTTTTGGTTTTACAGATAAATTTAGGGCCAGTGGGTAAATGTTAAACAAAAAAAAAAAAACTGTGAATCAAGCAGGTTGTAGCAAGTATACAAGAAACACTGAAGCATGAATGCCCATGCAATGTTTAACTATATTTAACTTAGAAACGCTTGTTCCAGCCTTTTGAGTGTCTAAACCCTGATAGCACAATCGTGTATTTCTATGTCTCATGTGTTTTTGCATTTTTCTTGGCCAGCTGTGCAGCAATATGACACAAGGTAGAGTCTTCACTACAGAAATTACCCTTCGTCTTTATTTTTCATTCCCTGCACAACTGTTTGTTGTTTTCATGTGGACAGCCACTTACAACATTAAGGGTGCATTTAAAGAGGCCTCTGACCTTCCATTGCAACTTGCAAGTAAACACTGCAGATTTAAGACAGTAAGCTGTAATATTTATGATTGCTGTGTGTCACTGAGAGGTGTGATCACACTGGTTGCCACAGAAGTGGATTTGATTTGCTCGTCAACTCATTCTTGCTTGCTTCCCGGTGCTCCCAATGTGCTGTCCACCAGCAGCAGAGAGATTGGACAGGTGGTGTGGATGCAAATATTGCAAACAATTGGAAACATATTCACTTTTAGATGACACATAAGTACTCCTGGTTTGTTCAAAGCATTCTAAGGTATTTCTCCAAGGTTAATTATTTATGCAAAATAGTGGTTTATTTAGTGACATAAATGCAGGTGTACAGGATGAAACTACTATCTCTTAACAACCACCTATCAAGTCCACAGGGATATACCAAAAAAACAAATGGGGGAAGCATTTTAAATTGTAAGAAAACTACAATTCACTAGTTCTCTGTGGGCTAAGTGTGACTTTGATCCTCAAAGTCTACCATGTTAGTTTAAATCCCCAGGCATTATAAATAAAGAATGGTGTCCCATCATATTTGCCATAGAACAAAATGCCAACTATGTACATTTATATATGTGAATATAAATCAAACTTTTATGAGGTGAGAGGTGGTTGGATTTCATGGTGTGATCATGACTGATGGAGCAGATCTTTACAGTATGTGAGCTCAGCACCAGGGAGACAGCTTCCAGCACCAGGAATGTGGCAGAAGCTGGTTTGTCTTCTTACTACTTACTGAAAACTAGTGGGATTTTAAAACTACTTTTTTTACCTCTAATAAATGGTAATCAATGTGAACAGCGCATTTGAAACTATTTGTGTTCAGTGCTATACTGTCCCTTTACTGTAAGCTTGAGTTAGGCCCAGGCAACAGGATCTACTAATTAGGATGTCAATGTCTTAGGCTGTGTGAGAGGTTAGCTCTGTTTACAGTTATCCCCCTATCATCAGTCCTACAACTTCATTGTAAAGAATATCCTCCAAAATGAAGCCTTCCCCATTAATTACCAAAACACACATAACCACGGAAACACAGACATCACTATCTGTCTTCATATTCTACTTGAGCTGAAGGAGTCTAGCAAGTTGATACAGTGCAGCTCTAACAAACCAATATAGAATGTTAGCAAGCAGATGAATAGCTCTTATTCTGGTTCACAAGGCTTTTTCTTCATGTCCAGCTAATTCCCTGCCTAATTTTTTGGGAATTTTTCATATTCAGAATCATTAAAGGCAGCCTCTATTTTGTTGTTTACCTGAATACTATATGCTATAAGCCCTATACCACTGCAATTTAAATGTTACCAGCTCATAGAGCGGGAATGTCAAATGGTGAACATACTAACATGTTTATCAAAAAATCAACAAGAACAAAAAAAATTAACAAACCAAAAGAGTTTCAACTCTATAGACCAGTGATGAAATGACTGGTTGGTTGGGTTTACTTACTTCTGTTTTATTTTGTCAAACCCTTGTCTTGTATTTTTTCATGTACCCACGTCCTGTCAAGTTTCCCTCCTTTTGTGATCACCTGCCCCACTCTGACGTGTATCACCTGTGTTGATTGCCTCACCTGTGTCTCATTACTCCAAATGTGTATATGGTCTCTGTGTTTCCCCTTTGTCTTCGCCAGTTTGTTGGATTTTGTTCTCTGGCCCTGTCTTTGTTTACTCATCCTGCATTCACTCACTGGTTCTTTGTCCTAGTCTCTGTTCGTACTTCCTGGCTATTTCTTTTAACATATGCTTCTTGGCTTTTTTTTAATAATGAGAAAGTGTCCTTCATTTTCGAAATAACTGAAAAGCAAAATCCTTTATAAATACATTTTAATTACTTCATGGATCAGTATAAATTGCCCTTATGCTGCTTTTATGCCATGTAAGCAATATGGGAATAATGCTCAAATCTCCAATGATTCTGACTTATTAGTGTCCCTGTATTATTAAAAGATGCCTACCAACACTGCAAGCTTTGTAGAACCAGCCTGACCCACCACAGTAAGCAATGTTGCTTTGCAGCAATCTTGTCAACTTTATATGTAAATCTTAGTTAATTTCTGAGTCTGAATAATAATAACAGAGGTTAGAGCTTTAGACCTGTCATAGTTAAGCTCTGATGGGTGGGTTGAAAGAAGGTGTCATCTTTGAAACTGGGGCTGTGCAAAGGGATCTGAATAAAAGAGAGTGGAGGATGAATGTGTTCCAGGCCACAGTTTTTCAGAACTTGACCTGAAATTCTACCTGGGCTGGGAACCTTGTTGGGTTTGCACCTGTGTTGGAGGCAGACATCCTGCATGGTTAGGAGGGACTCATAATCCAACTCCTGGAAGGGCAAAGAGTCTTAGAGGCTTTCACACTCTACTGAGAAATCACAGGTAACAAACAGGCACAGAAGTTGCTGAGACAGTTGGCAAAGATAATGGGGTGTGGTAAATGCATGACAGTCTGCTTCATGGCTTGTTCAGTGAGGGCTTTGACTTACTGAAAGGTTTATTTGGTATTCAAGTGTGTGAACTCTACTTGCCTTTTTTAATTCAGTTTTGCCTATGAATTTCATTCTCAATGTCTGAATTGATGACTCTAAAGTGCAATGAAATCTCTCTGCCAAAAGGCATGTTTTTTTTCTTTTGGAAAAGATGTTTGGTCTGTGAGGTGATCCAGTGTTTTGAGTTTGGATATTTTTAAAGTTGATGGTAAATGTGGTCAATTGAAAACATTTCCACACATTGTTCTTGAAGGTGAATATGGTACAAATTTACCAATATTTCAGTTTCAACATGTTTTCTTTTGGACATTATTATCTTCCATAGACCCACAGTGCTGCAGAGTCTGATCTGCTGTGACCTTCAAGATGAAGTATTAAACCAGCAAGCGATAGGAAAAATGTCTAGAAAGTATTGAAAAAAATTGGTAAGCTTGAGAAAAGTTTCCCCCAGGTTCCCTGGTATACTACTATCATTGATTCCACAGAATGTTTAAGTATTCACGAATGCTCACCTTTTGCTACTTGTGACCTTACTGCAGCTGACCCATTTGGCTGATTTGGGCCTCACTCTTAAAGTAACAAGATGCATAAATTAGCAGACTGTGATGACTGAAAGCTGCTATATTAATGTGCCCTTAATGAGCATCACAGCAGCTCTGACTCAGACACACAGTCTGTTGTGGTTCTATGCCTGCCAAGCTGACATAAACTCATCATTGTTGATCACTAGCACATTTTGAAATAAAACAGGATGCTACTATTCAGTCAGTAGCCGCTTGCTGTCCATAACTCTTCCCAAAATCAGGCAGTAATTGCAAGGTAGCACCTTCCAATTACTACGCTTTTTTATGAGGGATACACACTGCTCCCAAGATTTGTATTGTATTTTCAAACATTAATATCAATGAATTAGAAAACATACTTTTTGCAATTCAGAACATAGTCAAGATGATCAACAGCTGTCTCATGGCAGTAACCACCTATTAGTTTTGGTTTTTATTTTAAATTAAGACCATATTTTCAAACCCTGTTGATCTGACTCCCACCTCTACCCAACATCATTAAAGTGATGTCCCCATCTGCCTTTGCTGCTCCTTTATAGTTTGTTAGAACTGTGGTGTACAATGGCTGTATCATGGCTTAATTGGTGAAAGCTTTTTGGCTGCTAGAAAAGAGCCTGAAGGATGGAACTAAACCATTCTTCCTGCTCTCAAAGATGGCTACTGTTTCGTTTGCTTGTGTGTCTTCAGGGTGGATTCAATCTGTCAAAAAATCTCTAAATCCTAATTTAATTCATAGTGTGATGTATGAAGATTGCACAAGAGCTTTTCATCAACACTTAAAAATAAAAAAAATCTGACTGTAGTCCCACAGTTTAGATAAAGATTGTATTCTCTGACACAGTTAGTTGTAAGTATAAGTATACCCACATCCTGTTTGTGCAATATACGAAGAATTATGCCTCCAAAATATGCTAACATGCTAAAAATGTTGCACCTATAACAATGATAATACTTTTCAATTTACTTAAGTAACAGAACAAATTCTATAAAGAAATGATAGAAAACTAGCAAGAAAACTTTGAGATGATCATTTAGGATACAAACAAAGACCTGAACATTAAAAATGCTGGAGGTTTATAATCTTGGTTGAAATTCAAACAAAAAAAGTAGGTTAAGTGATAAAGAGCATAGGAAAATGTCCAGAAAAAATTGCTTAAATTAAGAAGGTTAAAATAAATAGAAAAAAACTGTACTCACTTTACTATCCACCAGGCTGTCAAAGATTGATTCAGTTTTCTCTAGAGTTAACTGATGGAATTGACTATTGCTGTTAAAATTAATACTATTCTTTGTTTTTATGTGTCCCTGTATGTGGATGAATGTGTGTTGTATTATATTGACTTTTTTCCATTTGATTTAGTTTAATTTAATTAGTTTCTTTTCCTTATGATTGCTGTCCTTTTCTTATCTTGTTTGTATTGTATTGCTCTTTTAGGGAACCAGAGGAAGACTAGCTGTCATTAATTTGCTGGTTAACAGGGATGCCACGAAGACATAAATGACACTAAAACCATAAGATAAATTTATGGCCATGAAAGTAAAACAATGACATGTAAGAAATAATCTTCTAAAGCCACAGGGCTGGATGCTTATTTCCTCAAAGCTTCTTAAATCTTGTTGTTGTTACAATCAAGTTTGCTATAAAAAATTTTTTTTACTACAACTTAAATAATGTATTACTATCTTAATATTTTACCACATATAGAAATTTTAACAATGGCCTGCCAGACTGCTTGTCCCTTTTGTAACTTATTTAATCCTGTCTAAATCAAAGCTTATCAAATGAAAGCATCTGATTCAAATGCCTCCCACTTGTAATATTCTTGGCAAATAGATTCTGATATGTGAACAATACAGTGAGCTGTTAAATACTGTCTTCAACAGTGATGCCTAAAATAGACTCTTGGACAGGAAAAAAAAACAGTCACTATTGACTTGAAACTCAGTCCAACAAATAATTGCCTGTAATGAGGTCCCAAACTGATTCTCAACTTCAGTTTAATCACAATCTGGTCTCTTGCTGGAGTTTGTGTGTATATATATATATATTCTATTGCAAAATGGAAGAAGGTGATGGAAGGTGACCAATGAGAATCAGACAGAGTAGCCATTATTTTAATTTTGAAATTATATTTCAAAATTCAGAGTTTTTGTACATTTTTTGTTAATGTATAAAAAATAGTTTTTATATCGTTGTATATATCTAAAGAAATATGGCTTGGACATTACTATATCCTTACATAATATGTCTCTCACCAGGCTATATTTAGTAATTACGCACAGTAATAAATATTATGTGCATTAGGAAACGATAGCTGTCCTTTGCATGTTGGATAAGCTGCCTTGTTGGTCTGGGGGACTCTTGACTTTTATGTCCATATCTGCCACAACTTTTGACCTTTTCAAAACCATCTTCATTAACTACTCTGAACTAGAGAATATTTATACAATAAAAGTACTAAAAAGTTGAAATAAGTTATAGGCCTCTCATCCTTGATTTATTTCGTTCAGTTTATAGCAAACACTGATGTTGAGAAAAGGCGACAATTTGAAGGGATTCCCACAGTGGAAGACATCTGAGTCACGGATTATGAAGCTGCAACTGAACATCAGCCAAAATGTATCTCTCTATTCATTTTGTACATTGTTTCGATTCGTTTTCAAATCGGCATGCGATTTTGACATAACTATTATGGAAAAATGAAAGCTATGAAAACTTTGACAGAATTATATCTTCCATTAGAATTTACGGCCTGACCTCAGGACAGTGCTCGGGCAGTGTAAGAAATAGAATATGGAGCATTTGTCATCAACAGTCTTACCTTTGCCGAGTTTGTTCGTCCTCCCGATCATGGACGTGAGTGTAAAACGCAAACTTGTAGCGTTCTGAGGCAGTTACAATCCAGACACACTTGAATATTCTCTGCGGAGCTCTGCGTTGATTCCTCGGTCATATCCCGCGGCATAGTGGCGCAGTTCTGATCATGGCTGGAGACACTGTCAGAAGGTGACAGCGCTGACCGCAGAGCAGATCCTGCGGGACTGACTGCTGTCAGAGGAGCTGCTGATGCGTCCAGAGAGCTGCTGTGCTGTGCCTTTCGTGCCGTGCCGTGCGTCCCGCTGCAGGACAGGTGTGGGTCAGCCAGGCTTTTCGTCCAGATGTGTTTGTCTCGGTGTGTGTGTCTGTACGTATTTTTATGGCCTGCGATGTCATGTCATATTCCCCTCTCGATCACACGATCGCTTATCAACCCAATGTTGGCTTCAAATTTCATAACTTCACACCATTAGAAATATCCACAAGTCTGAAGTGAGTCAGAGCCCATGTAGTAACACACGTAACTCATTTGCCACTCCCATAACTTTTTAGACGTCAACATAATAGAAGCGCAGCCTATCCATGAGCAGCTGAGAGTTTACTTCATTCTACCTTCCTAACAAGTGCAGCCTCTACTCCTTAGCTTCTCCTGAAGGAGAAATATAGAGCCACTGATTGTCCAACAAACAGAACATTTGAGGACTATGTTGCAATAATAATGTATATGTAGTTTGAAGTTGGCCTTCCTTAAGGAAAAACTGGCAGCAAAAAAAAAAACAAAAAAAAAACAACCAAAAAAAACAAACAACAAAAAACCCCACTTATTATGCATCCTGCTTGTGGTCGCTCTATAATTTTAAACATTTTTAAAAAATCATATTGAATTTTAAGCAGCTGATCAGAGAAATATCAAATAAAATATCATGTAAAGATTTTAACTGATTGGTAATAATATCCAAAAATGGAAAAAATGTATTTTTTAACAATTATTTCTAGCAAGCTTAAAAAAGAGTGAGAGAGAGAAAGAGAAAGAAAATCACCATGAATTACAAAATCTGAGATACTTTTGGCACCTTCTTTTTATTGAATTCTAATTACTGATTATTTTGACTATAGAAAATTTGTAGAAAAGTACACAAAATCCAAAAAAATCTCAATTTTTGAAGTGGTGACCCACCACACAGATGAGCAAGTCTGGTCTGATATTAAAATGACTTTTCATTGAAGTGTTGGCAATTTCAGTTTGATGTATTTGTCTCTAAAGATATTGCATGTGAAATGATTTATGTTTGAAGGGTAACACATTGACCATTTTATAGATGTGGAAAAGATTAGTTGGTAATTATTTGGTTTGTTCTTTTTTCTGTTGACCCATTTTTCCACTAGCAGTTTAAATAAATTTGAACGACTTGTTACACTTCACTTGATAATTTACCAGTACATAGCTTCTAATTTAATTAAACTTTATTGTTCACTGTTTTATTTTGTGTGTTTCTATCTATCTACCCTATGCTAAAATTTATGCAGCAGAAATTTTAAATGTACCATGCTGTCTCAGATATACTGCATATGCTGTATATACATGCATGGTTTTTTGTGTATTCATCACTGTGTATTCATGCATGTGCGAATGTTTGCATCACAGCACATGTGCATGTTTAATGTGCATACTAATATACACAGTGTCCTTTATATCAGTGTAAATGCAGCCCTTAAAAGCACACATACATGTAAACATATATTTTGTATTTTCTTTCTCTCTTTTAATATCTTCATGTATGCAGCATGTGATTTTCATTTGTTGTCTACTGTGCAGATGGAACAATAATTGCAAATGTGACTAACTGTAGCATGAAGAAATCTTTAACACATTACCTGGCCTGTGAACATTTCCGCCTGAGTCAGTTTAAACAGATTTTTATTTGCAATGATGACTGCTTAACAATAAAATCAGCTAATCCCACGATCCAATGCTACTTCACATTGCCATCAACTTTTTCTTTTTAATTATCATTGTTTTGATCTAGTGACCTACAGCACTAGAAATTGCATGTTGCATGCTTAGACACAGCAAACAGTTTGTCCAGAGAGCACAGTGAAAGAACAAAAAGGTTTCAGGAACATATTTCTCAGTGGTTTGCACTTGTGTACTACACTCAATCCTGTGTGACTTATCAAGATTGGCTGGGACTCAAGTAAAACTCCACAGCAGCCTTTTAAACCCCTCGACTGATTGTGGCTCTCCAGTCAGGAACACCCCCTCACCCTGTCCTCTTCAAAGCATCTCCACCAGCAACCAAGCCAAAAACACAAGATTACAACTCTCTGAACGCTGCAGCTCCTTCTATGGGCAGCAATGGCTGGTTGATCATTGTTGAAGCTTGACCCTACCACCCTCCACCAACCAGAGACCACTCTCAACTTGAAAGGCTGTCTGATGGGTGGAGGTGAGATGATGGTGGTGAAGGCCTGGCAGGGGCAGCAGGGCAGGAGACAGCAGCTCAAAGAGGCACTGAGGAGTGACCTGGAACACACCTCTCCAGCCACACATTTATTCATGACTAACCTGCTCAGTGAGCAGCATCTGCTCCGCAAGAAGAACCACCTGCCACTGATAACTGAACAAAACATACTTGTAAAAACTTGTGAGCAAAGGAGAGGAAACTTACCCAAAACATAAAGGAGACCTTAACTTTTAGACTTTGCAATGGTGGAATTACTCTCATTGAAAGCAACAGGGTCACTTTCATCCTTTATCAGACTGAATGCTTTCGACAAGTAGCTGTCATCTTCCCCCCACCCCTCCCCTCATATTAATTTACTAATTCATCAAAAAAGATTATTTTCATTTAAGCTCTTCACTTTTATACAACCTCCTATGTTTGTCATGTGGAGAGGATATGAATGAAAGACCATTGACATGTAAAATAAAATAAGTAAAATTGATTCTTTCTTATGTTCAGTATGAAATATATGAATTGAATTCAGAACCAGACCATGAAAAAACAACTACATGTATTTATATGTAAACAATGGTTTACATGTAAACATCTGTTTACATGTAAATCACTGTTTACATGTATCTTGTTTTCTTAAAGTGGATACGTTTATTTCTTTATTAATTTCTCTCAGACATAAGCTCTCCAAGAAACAATTTGTGAACTGCATTAGCAGCCAGGCTTTGACCCCCAGCAGGGAGTCTCATTCTCAACATGCCCACCCACAGAGTCCCTTCCTGCCTCTTCACTCAGAGAACACTGGCCACCTGCTTAGTCTCTGACACTACCAAAATTTTGTTGTCAGGTAAACATGCTGCTTTATCAAGACAAATGCAAAACACAAATGAGAAGGACGTTGAGAAAAAGACTGTGCTGACTGGCCAAGTTTTACACCAGTGTTGGATCAGCAGTGTAACACAGTGTTTTGTCATCTAAAGGGTTAAAGAGTGCAAATGCCAGGTTTATATATTTAAACAGTTACATATTTTCACTGAAAAATGCAACATTCTAAACCAACAACAATGGTTTATCTTTAATTTCGGAACCTACTGAATAGCACATTTTATTGAAATGAGAACCTCATGCATTAAAATACTTTAGGAAAAAAATCTTAAATATGCTTTTGGAAAGGGAAAACAAAGAGAATTTTATGTTCCTTCATAGCTTACAACAGTAAGAAAACAAATAAGCATCAAACTACTCAATGTTAAAGTATTAAATGTTTTAATTTTTGATGTTGAGTTACTTAAAAGCTTCAGAAAAAGACAACCTTAAGTTTAGATCAAATTAAAAATTGTCTTAAATTTCTAGCTGTGATTCAGATAAATTGAGTCTCTTCTTAATTTTAAGCATCCTACATTAACATTAATGAAGCAGTAATGATAGTTCAACAACATATACAATAGTAAACAAAGACAGGGTTCATTTTTTGGCACGATGACCAATTTTATTTCAATTTAATTTTAATTTTAATTTTATTTATTTATTTAATTAAGATAAAAGTGTTTTTTTTCTTGTCTGACAGCCTGGAAGCAGTGTTAGTTGGAAAACAAATGGGAGCAAAGTACAACAACATAATTCTACCTTGTTTTAAAGCATTTATACATGACAGGTCCACCAACAGGTTTGTGTCCACCTTTCCACTGTCAGACACATGGATGGCTTTCAGGTGACTATCTCCTGCTACACAGCCTGTTCAAGGTGTGAATTTTGCATCTCTCAGTATGGAATGCATATAGATGAAATGTGGGGTGTTGTCGATCTACCTCTGTGCTGGCAGTGACAGAAACAGAGCCGGCAGGACACGACAGAGGTGTGGCATTTATGTAACATGTCACGTTTTCCACCTCTGAGGGATTTAAAACATCAGTAAGCAGCTAACTAAGAGTAGAGGACCAGATTTGAGAGACACCAAGGTTTCCAAGCAAAGGACAATATTCACCGTTGTACAATGAGGACTGTGAATGATTGTCACGGCCATGTTATGCTATTACATGTTTAGCTTGGCCAGATGTGTATGTAAGGTCACCAAAGCTTTTGTGTGGCATGTCAGGGCCATCAGGCCTCTTTTGCCTCAGTGTGACCAGCATGCTATCTAAAACATACTAGAACATATAAGGAACTACATTTCCATTACATCAGAAAAATCTCTATCTGTATATGATGAGTGTAATAAGCTGGAAAGCTCTAGTAGAAGCCAGCGAGCTTGACAATTGATGTTTTAGGTTCACACATAGAGGTGGGCAGCCATCTGACACCTAAGTCTGGATCTGTTCTGAGGTTTCCTGCCTGTTAAAGGGAAGTTTTTCCTTGTCACAGTCACCAAGTGCTTGCTCATGAGGGAACTGCTTTCAATTGTTAATTTCCAATAAATTAAACCCACTCTATAGGTAAAGTGTCTTATGTTCAGATTTGACACCATATAAATGGAATTGACTGACTTGACTTGATTTCAAGTGAGATTTTCCTACTTTGACCTCACTGATTGTAGAATTTAACTGCACAAACAGCTTCTTGACATGCAGAAAATGCTGCTCTTTATGATTCTTGCCTGTGATGAGCAGATAATTACAAGGAACCTCTGCCTCAGGCAGCTTTAAATTCTTAAGCATACAGTTACTTAAGCAAGATTGAGATCTTTAGATTTTTTTTCTGCAGGTTTTGCAAATCTACTTTAGATGAGTTATACCTTCCATCTCTGGAATTTCCATAAGTCAACCCAGATTTGCTTCCCTGCCAGATCTAACTTCTCATCCTACTGAATGAGTCTGACCGGCTGCACCTGATTATTTTCCCATAAATCTCTACACACAGTACAACATCATCAGTCCTCGACACTTCCCTAAGGATATCATTAACTTTTTTTACAGAATGATGGCTTGACCCTTCAGAAAGAAATTGATGGCTGAAATAATTTTACTTCACTTCTCACTTAAATTCAAAATAGCCACTGCCAGTATGATGTATTTTCAGGCATATGGTTATCAGCTGCACAAACAGTGTGTTAGTACAGGATGAATAATGTGGAGAAAATGGGATCCCAGGAGAAGTTGCACAAACCACAACCTGTCCTCATATCAAAACATACACTTATTAGTTGTTCTTTTGCTTGTAAGCTGCTATTTATGTTTGTTCTATAAAACACAGGCATACCGTTTCTCTTGGTTCTAAAGTCAAAGTGAATAAATGATGAGCCTACAGCCAAACCACACATGCTTCTTCAGTCACAGCCAGTTACAACTGGCAGCTGATGCCGGAGAGTAGGCAGGTACAGGCTGATCATCAGCATGTGACTGAAAACTGAACGTTACCCTGCAATCAGCATACACCCTGAGGTCACGGCTCATCTCAAGCCATACCTCCCAACATCTCAATGGGCCTGTCTCTGTCTCACAGAGCACACTGCTGCTCTGGCTATCAAGGAGTCTCACAAATGCTCTGAAGGATATGATATCTTAATGTTGCTTTGTTCAGGGCTAACTTTTGTTACTGACCCTTTTGGTTCCTTGGGGTCAAGCCAGAGTTTAGGGAGTGACATGGGGTCACTGTCAGTCTGGGTGGTCATGCATGGATCTACCAGCGTCCTGCTGATTGTAGCATGCAGGTTTAAGTCAAGACATTGTGTCCAGACCTACAACTCAGTGCTCAATAAGGATATTATGCCTAAAAAATTAAATTCAAGCTCTACAAATAAAACCTAACAAATAGCTATTGTCACAGGCTCCATTGTTGTTTGCACTGTTGTCTTCTAAGATGTCTTGTCTTCTCTTCTAAGATGCTGAGAGTAGATTCTGGTATTTTTGTGAGGGTTTTAAATACAAAACTGAGAGTTAAAAGCAATTTGATGTCATATGTAAACAGGGATGACATAAATAGACATGATAACAATGGTCACCATTGTATGACTGCATCTATTTCTACCAGCACATCCAATCCTGGTCCATATAGATGCATTAATATAAACAGAAGAGAACACCTCTTTGGACAAAACAAACATGTTTGTGCTTGATCAGTATTTAAAAAGAGAAGTCTATTCAGAGAAAACTGGAGTCAATGTTAGAAATAAATATGGGGACCAACTGTCATGGCCCACTAATTGAGTAGTTTTAATTCAGATAATTCTTAAGTTGTGTGTCAAGTTTACTTTTTGTATTTATCCTTGTTTCATTGTTTCCTGTTTTATTTTGATAAATCGTGTTCTGTCTTGCTACCCACGTTCTGTCAAGTTTCCTTCCTTTTGTAATTACCTGCTCTGCCCTTATGTGTTTCATCTGTGTTTATTGCCCCACCTGTGTCTCATCACCCTAGTATGTATATAGTCTCTGTGTTTCCCCTTTATCTTTGTCGGATTGTCTGTCGCCTGCTGTCGCTCCCCGTCCCTCGCTGTCGCTCCCCGTGGCTCCCCGTGGCTCCCTGTGCTTTCATCAGCCCTTGGTCCTGTCTCTGGTCCTGATCTCCCTGCATCTTTGGTTTGTAACATTCAAGTTATTTTGTATTCTTTTTTTGTATTCTTATTTTGTATTTTGTCTGTTTTGTTGGACTTTTATTTGATTTTTGTATGGTTATTTTTTTAATAAAGCTTGCTTTTTGTTAAATAAGTGAGCTTTTTATCTACATTTGGGTCCTCCTTGATTGATTCCTGACGCTAACAAAAACAAAAGAGTGCTGGGAGACAGATTACAGAAAGTTGCAGAAAATGGAAGGTAGGATCATTAGTACAGGAACAAACTTGGAAATCAAAAATGATTCATCTTACTGGAAAAACAATGTATAACAACATATGATTAGGTTTCGAAACATAATCCACCTTCACTATTTCTTTTAAGATGGTCCTTGTCCAAAATGTCTTAGTTTTGTGAAAACAGTGTAAACAGAAAAGACAAGCCTCTTTTAAAAGCCCTACAATGTTCTTCAAACTTCAGGTTATAGGAAGGTCTTGGTGGTCAGAATGAGCTTTGAAACTCCTAATATAAATAGTAATGATACTTTGGACTTGAATGTAATGCATACTCACATTAAAGTTTAACATCTGAGAAACACTGTCCATCAACTAATTTCTTTGAGTATGAAACATCACTGATGCAGAACCAGTCCAGCTCCTCTCCTCCTGGTGGAGCCCTGTGCTTTTTCAGCTTGCAACACAGTTGACAACTCCCCTTCTTTTTACTCTGAGTTGAAACTGCCAGTAGTTGAACCCTCAGCTTGGATGGTTTATTATTTTCATATTATTCAAGGATCTGAGACCAAAATTTACACACTTTGCAAGTGTTTTTACGGCATCTTAAAACTGTTTAATTCCATATATACAGATTTATATACAAAAAACACAATTTTATATGAAGTGGGTGTTTCCTTGAGTCTTCATTAATCACAGCTTTTCTTCTTTGCTGTGTATGCCTGAAATTAAAGCTGATTAGAAAAGAACTTTAGGTTCATCCTTGAGGACTGGGTAGGATGCATGTAAGGTGATGTGATAGTAGCAGCCACTGTACCACCACTTCCCTAATTTGTTATATTGCATTATTACATTCCAGTTATTAGCAAGGCCTCCTCTGCTACTCTCTGTAGTAAAACATTATATGGTCAAAAAAGTGGTCTGCAAGAATCCCTCTAAGATGACAGCTTTCATCTGCAGGGGCACCCAAATGTGGAGTTCAGGTTTTTAACACATGATCTGTGGCCTTCCCCAAAGCACATGCACTGTCAGTGGGAATAAAGGAAAATGGAATTTGAGTCTATACAGCCACACTCTGCTGCAGAATGCTCCCCCACCCCAGCTTTAGGATTAATAAAAACAAAATGATGGTCTGGGACACTTGGCCTGGGATCAGGTTCCACAGATAAAGAGAGAGCCAGTGAGACGAAAACTGTCTGAAACAAGATCTGGGCTGGCCGTTGTGGCTGGTATGTGGATGCTGTCCCTCTGTGTCCTCACCATTCCAATGTTGTCATTTACTGGCCACCTACATAGTAGTAAGGAGCTTCTGTTTGTGTGCACTCACCCAGTGACCCCCCAAACACACAGCCTGAGAAAGACATCCAGGTCAAGGATTCTCTTTAAATAGCCTCCACCTGCTCCTTCCGTCCATAGCAAAGCTGTTTGCAATCTCACACTTCCTAAATCTGTTTTCTATTCCCTGTAGTGCTACAGTACACAACTACAGTGAAAGCTGTAATGGTACCCCTCTAATAAGTGCTTTGTATGATGTCACTACTTAGCATGTTGTAACTCCAACAGGGTGTTTATTGTTGTGGTAGAAATTCAGTAAAATATGCCATCTCTTGCACTTTGACACAAATGGTACTTATGCTACATTGCACATGTCCTTTAGCACATGCTAAATTAATAGAACCATTAAATTTACCCTTTAACACCCTGACTGCTAGAGGAAGGAGATTATTACAGATATTATTTTAGGTGCACAATTTTTTTTGTAAAAATGGATCAAATATGTATGAACATGTATTTAATGCTAAAAATGGCACTTGATCTCTTAATACCTGACTCTCTCTGAGATTTCTTAAGTTTTAAGCAGTTTTACATGCAAACAAAAAGTGAGGGCAGAGGTAAAAAACTGTACTCCAGTAAAGGTATGGTTACTGTGCAAAAAGTGACAGTACACATGTAGAAGTAGAAGCATTTATCACACTAGCTACTTGATCGAATGTACAAAAAGTATATATTGAAAAATGGCTTAGGGAAGAAGCAACTTAAGTGACAAAAGAAAACACTGTCACATTATTATTTTTTTCCAGCACAAGTTATTTGATGTGGATACGACATAAGTGTATTTGTGCATTCGCTTACTGCATTTCTGTTTCTTTCCATTAGACTACACAAATGATCATGATAAGTTAAATGCATATGGCCTGCAAAGGGTTGGCGTGAATATTTAGGCCACATCATGACCGAAAGCAGTGGAAGATGTGGTTTTGAAGTATAATTCACTCTCTTTATATATCCTATTATGAAACATATTAGAATTTACACAGCAGGAACAGTAACTGCTCAGTGTTATCTCATTTTTGTCAGGGTTTTCTAACTTTTGAATTTCTGTAAGTTGTTCAATGAACTGTTAAAAAGCCTGTAAATATTAGCAGCTAGGGCTTCTTTTCTATTATTCTACTGTAATTTCAGCAATTACACTGCTTTTAACAGTCATGTTGTGAGGTCTGGAGCTTGGTAACTTCATTAGCTGGCTAAAACTGTGCAATGGGACAATTAGGAGGACCATGTGTTTCTCTGGTTTGCTCAAGTTATACTCAAATTTGACTCTGGTCAACGGCAAGAATGTACATTTACCCCTTTTTCATTTAAATCCTTGAGGAATATTCAAAGTGAGACAAGTGCACAGATAGGACCTCACCCACACAGTTTTGAGCACCATTAATATGGTGCACAAAACTTTTTCCTACTTACAAAACTTATTAACATAACTAAAGATTTGGACCTTTTTGTTAATACAGCCAGTGAAGCACTGCAGAGCTACTGTGTGAAGACTCACATCGCCTGTGGCAAGAGCAGCTCAGTCAGTGATGGTGCATGCTGTATCAAGCCAATATGCTGGTTGCGACAGGGTTGTCCTTACATACCTGTCAATCCAACAGCAGTCAAGCAAATCAAATATGTAATCAAAGCAGATACAGTGGTGTGGAAAATTAGTCAGTTTTTCTCTGTCTTTTTTTTTAAGTCATCAAATTGTATAGAGGCAAGTACCCATGTTTCTCCTCTGTTAACACTCTGTTATGTCTATCACTCAATGATTTCAATTGCATCCTTTAATCCAGAAGTGATCATTAAGACTGATATTATAGAATTATCAGGTATGATCAGTTAATGGACTAAAATTTGAGGGCTGATATTGTCTTGTTCCTGTTAAGAGATTGGAGATTGGATTTTATAATCATGTGTAATGCTTTCTTAAATATTACTGAACTTTTATTTTTAAAACATGGGCAACTTTAGTAAACTTTTGAAATTAAATTGTAAATTTAGTTCAGTATACAATTTAAAATTTAGAAAAAGTGATTAATATAACATGCTCTCATCTACTGTCATGATTATACATGGGACATTTTAATTGATGACCATATTGAAAGTAGTTATTATGAGAATTTCACATTCCAATGTATTGGGGCCATCATGGTTTATAGCCACACTAGAAGATCTGTAAGTCGTACTCAGTCATGTTTAAGCATGTAGCTTAAATTGTCTATGCCGATATGCTGATGTTTAGCATTTAACGTTGCCAATTAGTACTTAAGTTAAACCCCATCTAAAGGTCAACATTTTTGATTAATTGGTTTTAGTTGGTAAATTAAAATGTACACGTTACAAGTTACAAACAATGCCCTTCAACATTTGGATAACACAACAGTCACATGATTTATTTCCAGACTTGCAGCTCATTCAAGTCTCATCCAGACCAGATTTTTCCACTATTTAACTCAGACAAAACTGAAGTTATGGCACTTGGCCCTAAACAACATAAAAACACAGTATCTAATGACACAACTAGTTTAGACTAGCATCCAGTTCCACTGTGAGAAATCTGGGGGTTATTTTTGATCAGGACATGTCTTTTAACTGCCATATTAATCCACTTCCCTTAACAGTCTTTTATCAAAAGTGCAACATTGCAAAAACCAGGCCCATTCTCATTCAAAAATACACAGAAAAACTAGTCATTGCATTTGTTACCACCAGGCTAGACTATTATTCCTCATTATCATTATTATTCTTCCAGCCCCAAGGAGTCTTTGAAGAGTCTACAGTTGATTCAGAACACAGCAGCACATGTACTAACTAGAACTTGAATGAGAGAACATATTTCTCCAGTTTTAGCTTCCTTGCATTGACTACCTATGAAATCCAGAATAGTATCCACATTTAAGAATAGGCTTAAAACCTTCCTCCCCTTTCTACCTGGGGGGGGGGGGGGGGGGGGGGGGGGGGGGGGGGGGGGGGGGGGGGGGGGGGGGGGGGGGGGGGGGGGGGG
>JAPZDV010000021.1:505931-526285 GCA_029814665.1 Acanthurus lineatus
ATATTGGTGGGGATCCAGGGTGGGTGACAAGCCAGTTTTGATGTTTTGAAGGACCAGTCTCTCGAAACACTTCATGATTACAGGTGTCAGTGCTACGGGCCTGTAATCATTGAGGGATGTTAGTGTAGTCTGTTTAGGAACTGGTACTATGGTGGATGTCTTCAGGCAGGTGGGGACAGCGCACTGTGATAGAGAGAGGTTGAAGATATTAGTGAATACTTCACCCAACTCTGAAGCACAGTCTCTGAGGACCCGTCCTGGAACACCATCAGGGCCAGCTGATTTTCTTTAAATTACACAATTTGAAATATCATAATCATGATATAATATAGAATGTCAATTTTGATCCTCAAAGAGTTCTATTATTATAAGAACAAGTATTAATGATAATTTTGAATGTATTATTTATTTTGTGTTCATGCATTTTCTTTTTTCTCCAGTCCCTTTTTATTCCATAGAGCTCTATTCCATGCAGAATAATCAAGCCACTGAAGTTCATGACAAATCCAGCGGGGGGCACAGTAGAGCATTTAGGAACAGTTGACAGTTACCTCTGCTTTCCAGCACATAAAGAGCACCTTATTACAATGGTTTTATCCTTTTCCCTGAGAAACCCGGAAAAATATGAGTACAAACAGTGAGAGAATGTCGAGTCTGACTTCACTGCAGCCATTTCACCATTCTGTCAAATCGATTCTTCTTCAGGGAATACTTTTGTTTTTGTTGCACTGGTGGTGTTTCTCTCTTCGTCTCTCTTTCCCTGTTAACTTGACCAGTTATGTTGTGAATTGGTGCTATAAAAATAAAAATTGACTTGACTAGACTAGAAAAGTGTTCAATATTAACACTGCATCAAACTACTTGTTGTACTGTTTTTATTATCTAAATTGTATAACATTTTCAGTGGGGTGATAATGAGTCATTGTAAAGAACTGAGCAGACAGGCTGTGGACCCACAAAGCAGAGCTGAGGCAGACAGTTAACAAAAGACAGTTTAATCAAGAAAAAGGTTGGTACACAGGGAGTCAGTCAAACCAGGCAAAAGTACAAATCACTAGGCAAGAAACAGGAACCAGGAATCAGAATCTTAGAACATACACGAGGGGTCAAAACATGAGGAAAACGAGCCGGAACGCTGTGACAAAGAAGACAGACGATCTGACGAAGACACACTGGGAGAGGGGGTGTATAATTACACACAGGGAGAGGGGATAATAAGACACAGGTGAAGACAATGAACAATCACACACACAGGGAGTCAAGACACTGAGAAGATACACAAACAGGAAGCGAGGGAATCCAACTAAAATAAAACAGGAAATGGAAAAACTAAACAACTCGACGGGACCTGACAGTCATAGTTTGATTTTCAACTTTACCACTGTCCCATGATGGTTAGGAATCAGTTCATGTTGCCTTACAAAAATGTTAAAGCAGAATTAAGTTCAAACAATGACTAATCTAAAAAATAATAATATCAAGTTTATAAACATTAGACTACTACTAGTACAAAAAATTGATAGTTACTATATTAGCGTTGTCTTCAGTATAGACTGGTCTGTGGTGAGCGGTCACTTGATCTCCACTACTGTGGAGGTAAAAAGTCCTTCTACTGACAAAGTCTACATACCTAAGCACACACAAACACATACATAGATCAGAATAAGAGGTGGCTTTTAATCATAATGTGATCACATAATATCAAGAACATTTAAACTGGAGCCAACATAAGACTTTGACATCTCAGAGAGTTCATACCCTGCATCATTAACATCTGTTTGTGCTGCCATAATTGCAGATAGCATCAGTTGTGTGTTACTTCCTCCTCTACTCTTAGCTTTATAGGTGTCTGAAAGCTCCTTGAAATCAATAGAAATCCATTTACACTTTAGTCAGTAGTTCAAAATGTACATTAGAACATATTAAGATGAATGTAACACAATATATTTTAAAATAGTGCAAAACAAGATTGATTTTCTTCCATCTTCAAAGCCGCTATAGGTGTCCAGTTCAGTCCAGCATTTAATGCGTAGAGATTTTAAACTAATAAGATAACCCACCACACACTGAACATTATTTCTGATGAACAGTAAGTAATGATAATCATATGGCAATTAGTGTTAAGTGATTCAAGTGTTTGCATTGCATTCAACAGATAGTTTGAGATTTTTTGCAGTAAAGTTGTGTGAAGTATAAATTTAACAAACCACCCTGTTTGGATGATAAACAGTTTGTAGTCTGTACAGGCTGGTTTATCTTGCTTTTCCAGCTGGTAACTTTACACCCCTTAAGTCTGTTTCTACATTGTATTTGCTCCCCTTCAGTCTTCTAAGCTGCTGAAAATGGTACATTTTGAGGCTGGAGAGTCTTTGAAGGTAATGTAACATGAAAGACTGGCTAAACTGGACTGACCTAAACAATGGAAACTGAGTTTTTAGAGTAAGATGCTCCCGAAGATGCTAAAAGGCTGTAGCTAGTTCAGAGTGTACTGGCAAGCTGTTACCCTCGAAAAAGAAGGAAATTGAAAGATAAAGGTGACATACACAGGAAGTTTGAAATAGACAGGAAAAAGAGCAACAGAAAGAACATACAATGGTACAACCAGATCTGGAGAAAGTTAGACTTTTTCTTGGATCGCAGGTGTAGGAACGGCAAAAAATCTATAATGTACATAAATGAGACAGCTGTAGATCAAGTGGTAAGGGAGTCATCCATTTGGTACTGAGAAGCTTGAGGTGTTTTTTCAGTCCTGTCCAGTTTAGTCCAAAGAAGAACCGGGATTGGAAGAGGAGTGGATGACCATCTTTAAGGGATGGCCTCAGGAAGCTTATTTCACCCTAAACCTGAGACCAGAATGATGACTATGATGAAGTTAGGCACTTGGTAGTGCTAAAAGCAGATGAGCAGTTTAATCACAGTTTGAAAAAGATCACACAGACATTACTGAATAAATCTGGAGGTTAAAACAGTGCTGAAGGATGCTGAAGCTGCTGATAAGAACATGAATCTTTTTCTTTCCCAGGAGACATCATACATCTTGTCATAATCCTGGTCACAAAAAACCTCATAGCAGTGGCCTGCCATTCTGTTGGTGGTAATCTCATTTGTTTGACTGCAATTTTAGAACAGGTGGAGGCTGGTACAAGTACAAAGGGGGGACAAAACACACTTAAAAATGTTGATGGTTTTGTGTCCAACAGAATGGTTGCAGTTGACAAAGGGGTAGTTGAGACTCCTCTTCTTCTCAGAGACAAAGCAGGACAAGCTATTATGGAAGCTGGTGCAATACAAATGGCTTGAGAATCTATGTACCCATTTAAGATTTTTGTAAAAACAAATATAATCGTTGTTAATACTCAAGGGGGAGTCATGCCTGAACAGCCAGTGAAGGGTGTTACCCTCCTTTGGGGAATGTTTGGACTTTAGAGATGATTTCTATTTTTTTATACCTAGCTGAGAAGATTTTTACTGTCAGTGATATGTGTTAGGCATTTCTGTATTTTCTACAGGTTATGTCAGTTTGTGTCTTATCTCTGTCTTAAGTCATTAGTGAAGAGAAGGCAGTCACCCTTTGTTCTGACTTGCGGGGTAAATTAGCCAGAGCTGGATTTCCACTAAGAAAATGGAGAGTAGGAAGATGCTCAACTCAATTCCTTAAAAGTAAAGAGTGCAAAGTTTTCAAGATCTGGATTTGGATTAAGGTATATGGCATCATTGCAATCAGGTCTTTTCAACTTTAAGATCATTCTCAAAGAATGACCACACAGTGGAGGAGGTCTGCTCTCCCTTGTCAGTTCCATGTTTGATCCATTGGGTTTTATCAGTCCTGTTTTACTGCTGACCAAAGGGATCCTGCAAGATTTATGACTGCAGAAGTATGGTTGGGACAGATTTGCCAAGTAATGTCATTAGGAGGTGAAAAAAGTGGATTGCAGGTTCGCAACAATTTGCAAAATTTGAAGTTGACAGATGGGTCAAGACAAGCAGTGCGGTATACTGATCTTTAGGTAGCTGCATCAGTTTGCTGATGTGGGCCAAAAAAAAAAAAGCAACCAAACAACATGCTACCAACTAATACGCCACTGAAGCTCAGTCAACCTATGATGGAAAAGGCAAGAATTGCTTCCTTGAAGTCTCTAATATTTCCAAGATTGGAGCTGAACACAGCAATAGCTGTAATCAAGATGAACAAGCTTAAGAAAGCTTAAGAAAGAGCTAAAACTGGAGCCTCACAAATCTATCTTTTGGACAGCTAGCATGGCTTACCTAACATACTTAAACATAAAACATGGAATTGACTTTCAGAACCAGGTTTCTTGCTCCACAAACAAGATCAGTGGTCCAAGAATCCTAATTCTGAAATGCTGGGACTTTGACAGGCCAGAAGTGAAATAGTCATGTTTGAGCTCAAAGACAAAGAGGATCAGTGAATGACACAATACTCATCATGGATCACAGATGGACACAAGTTCAGTGCCTTGCAGACTTGCCCTACATTTTAGAACAATAGCTGGCCTCTACATTCCTCTAAATGGTGAAATTGTTAATAGTTTTCTGTGTGTTTTAATTATAATTATAATTAATACACATGTTGTAGTTAAACTTAAATCTGAGTCAAAAATAAAACAACTTTAATTTTAGCTGAGGCTGGGAACTACTTAACCAGAAATGCACCATGACTTTCTCTGCTGGAACCTACTACCCTTTTTTGCACCTGCCCCTCAAAAGAGCTTGAGCCCTCCCTTGGTGTCCAGTCAGTGTACCTTGCAGAGCAGAGTGAACCTCTGCTTGTCCTCTGCAGGACTCCATTAGCACTGTGATACCCCCAATCAAGATTTAGTCCATCAAATCCATAAGTCTTCAGGAATTTGATAGAAGACTGAATGAATGTCTGGCAGTTAGCTGGAGTGGACATCATCATTTTAGAGAACCTGTAGTAGATGAAGAAAAAGTTTCTTTTTTACTAAAATGACAGTTAAACACAATAATGAACTCAAGGTCAAGGTCAAGTTGAAATTTATGTATATAGCACATTTAAAAACAACCAAAAGTTCACCAAAGTGCTCAAAAATCAAAAAACAAAAAACTAAAACAAAAAAAACAAAAAGCACATAAAAGCAACAAAAACAAAAACAAAAACAAACAGTATGTGGAGACAAGGTGTCATAGTTCAACTCGAATTGAAGGCCAGTAAAAAGAGGTAAGTCTTAACGAAGGACTTGAAAATTTCAGCAGTCCGAGCAGTTCAAATTTGATTGGGTAAACTATTTCACAAAGAAGGGGCAGCCACTGAGAATGCTCTGTCACCTCTAAGTTTGAGTATGGATCGAGGAACATCCAGAGCCATCTGATCAGATGACCTCAGAATTTAACTGGGGTATGAGCATGTGTTGGTTCACATAAATAAGGAGGAACTAAGCCATTTCAAATCTTAAAAACAAGCAATAATGTCTTAAAATCAATTCAGAAGTGGACAGGAAGCCAGTGGGGAGAGGCTAAACTGGAATGATGTGCACATGTATTCAAGTATTTTGAAGTCCCACAGAAACCTAATTTAGGAAACTGATATTTTCAGTGACATGTAATATAAATCAAGTACTACATGGCTGCAGATATCAATGGGTAAGTTACTAATTACTCTATTGATTTTTTGATTTTTCATTTATCAAAATTTGGTTATCATTTTAGTCTACACTCTATAAAAGCTATTACAAATACACATCAAATCCAAAGGGCAAACATAAAATGAATTAATTAAACTTTGTTTATAATTTTGTTTATTTATTTAAAGAGTATTGACAAATTTTTTCTGTCACCTCTGGGGAGACAGGGTTGGCGTGACTGAGCCAGGTTGCTGAGTCAATATATAACATATTATTGCTTTTTAAGTTAATATGGCATTCAGCACTTAGGTGGGCAAGACCATTTATTTCTGCATGAGGTAAATCCATCTGATTAATGTAAGTCCATTTTCACTCTCATTTTGCACAACTTTTGGTCTCTACTAAGCCTTTATGGAGATTTCTGGCTCTTTAGCTGCTTAATGCACCAGTTTTTTCATCAGCAAGTTTGTAACTGAATCCACTGAATTTTAGAGCTGAGATGTGCTGATAGCTGCAGCTGTGAGCAACACCATCATTTGTTGGCCATTCCATTTAACAATGAATGCATTAGTCTTTCCAATTCTATGGTCAGAATATTAGTAATTCTTCATAGCTAAGCAATTAACTTTACAAAGAGCAAAACAATTGTTCCTCTGCTGCCATGTCTGCTTTCAGTCAACTGATAGAGGAGTTTCAGGAGGAATTAGCATTAGGGCAACAGCTTACCAAGACCCAGTGTTTTTCTGTCTTATTGACAGAAAAGTCTTCAGCCTGGGGTTTCTGTTCAGGTAAAAACAAACACATAAACAAACAGCTATCTGTACAAAAAAGAGTGGCTTGTTGAAAAGATATTCTATTTTCATATCCATACATTTGTCAAAGATATACATCATTCTGATAGACCTACTATTACCTATCCTTAAGCTCGGTAAATGATTTGTGATGGCTTTTCTCATTCCAGTCTTCCTAAGCCATTTCATTGGCATGGTTGATGATGGCAGAGGCATAAACCACGTGGGTACAGAGAAAAGGGTCCGTTTTTTCTGGTAGGAATTTTCCTACACCAGTTCTGTAGTGGGGCCAGTTGGCTCACCAGCTTTGCTGTGGTTGCTTGACAAAGAAAAAAAATACAGAATTAGCTTTACACATGTACTAAAGCCTAATTTAACATGATTTCCTATTCCTGTTATTGCAATGTTTCTTACCAAACTGAATGAAGCCCTGCAGAGCTGCTGTTAGAGGCATAGTTCAAATGACATTAAAGCTGAGTTACTTGCCATGTTTACCAATTTAAACACAGTAAAATTATAGAAATATTGGAACAATGTATGATATTACTCATCAAATATGTCTGCTATTCGCCTGTTCATCTTAGCTGTTTGTGGTTTTATCCTAGTGGAAGTATCTCATAGTGTAGCTCCTGAAACTGTGACAGATAGAAAAGTAGAAAATATATACATATGTCACTCCAGCCTTACATCTTTTTTTGCTATGAGTCAGAATCACAAGCAGTGGTGGGTGGAGGATTTAGTTTCCCTAACATTATCCTTAAAGCAGTGGCTTCACAGTATATGTGCCTGAGGCACACTACAGGGATAGCCAAAATCTCAGGACACACCCCTAGCCATATCAGTGAAGAACAGCATAGACAAACAACTTATTTTTGAAACATTCAGTGAAAATATAGATCAGTTTAAATTTGAAACTTTGCAAAATATATTATAATTTAAACCAATTAATTAACCAATTTAAACCAGACAGAAAAAAAATTAAAAGAGTGAAGAGAGTTCATGTGCACTCAGCAATCACACTTTTGAGAAATCTGACATGTGACAAGACCTTAAGTAAACACTTTTTTTCTGTTTGTTTGTTTGTTTGTTTCTGTGTGTGTGTGTAGATTTGTGTTTGTGTGGAAGTTTTGGAAAATTAACAGTGTACTTTTTTCTGAGCTTATATCCCTTTTGGGTAAAATCTTTATTCTGAAAGTGATGAATAGTGAAATAAATATTAAATAAACAAATGTTGTCAAATAAATAGCAAAAAGTACAATATTATGGTATAGTGTCAAATGTAGTAGAAGTATCAGTGAGTATAAAATGACACATAAGTATAATTTCCTCAAAGATGCGCTAGTCCACATTAATTAAAAATAATGTCTGATGTACTGAGTATTGAGAACTGGTCACAACTAACATTAGTTCGGGGGTATCAGTGGTCATCCACTACAACATACGTAAAGATGGTGTCTGATGAAGTAGTCGGCATTAGGCTGTGATGGCAGAAATATAGTAATACAACTTTATTGCAGGCAAGTGTCCTGGACAACCACAAACATTCACTGAAAATAGTGTGTAGCTGTTATTTATTTTTGTTTTGTTTTTAATACAGGAAGCTTTAAGGGTTGAAAGAAGGTTTAAATGTAAAACTTGTCACAGCAAATGCATTTCTCTCTTAACGAGGAGGTCTGGATCAACGCACTCAATTTTTTTTTACAATTAGTGCAATCCAGTCAAAGATTTCACCTGAAGCATTTTTAACACTAAGCCCACATTTGAAACCTAATGCCAAACAGCCCCAGTATCTCTTAATATTTATCAGTGTAATGCTGATATGTTGTTGCTGACAGTACATGCCAGTCACAGATCGGCAAGACAAAAGACATGTCATTTTGGCGTGTTACTTTTACCTCCTGGCTAAAGTTGATGGATGTGCAGCAAAGAGAACAGATTCTACATAGAAAGATTTGTTGTTTCAGTTGTTACTCTGACATTTCAGTATCTTTTGTGGGAAACCGGTCTTTGAATTTTGTCTGAAACTTCTGCTGCATAAAACAGACACAGTTGCAAAATACATACTTTTTGCAATGATATCATCCAAGGAAAGTTAAGTGACATCTTAGCAGTTGCAGTGGAGGATTTAGCTTTCACTGAAAATAAATGTTTCAGCAGCATCTTTTGTGCAGACATGAGTGTAGGTAAATCCTCTGAAGTTCCTCTGTTGATTCAGACTTTACTCACAATGCTGGAAAAAATGTTTTTAAAACGCTTCTGTTCTAAAAGGAGTAGAAGTGTTTAAGAAATCTGACCTTAGTTTGCTGGAATATTCATATTTATATTTTTGCTCTTAGCTCTCAACATGCACATAATAAGGAAATCAGTCTGTTTATTGTGATACCAGTGAGACACTGTTGTGTTTGTTAGCTTTGGCTCCTTAATATGAATGACATTTTTACCTACTATTTTTGAGTCCATGCTATAAATTATGTATATTTTATATGCACTTTTCCCCTGGTTTCTGGCAGCCATTCACATGGGTTGAAAATCATTTAGCTGACACTCCAAACTTGCTTATCTTGTGCCAGTTTAGTATACATAAGAACTGTACTGTTTATTAAAATGTTTTATTGTTGTGAAGCAATGCATCAAGTGGAAATTGCCTTTAAAAGGTCAAACTTTTGATAAAAGTGAAGGAAAGCAAATAAATGCCTCTAATCATTAAAACTTTGTCTTAAAGTAGAGAAAAAAATCAGAATAAGATAGACAAGCCTACAAGAGATAAAAAAATGAAAAAAACCGCTAAATTACTTGACATTATATTTTGCAGTTTGCTGAAATGCAGTGTAGAAACAAATCCTTTCTTTCATTTTATGGCATGGGAAGAACTTTAAGTGGATTTATGGTACTGAGCAGTTACAGTATTTGCTGTTACTATATATCAGATCCATGTTAATGTGGGGTACCATGTGGTGACAGGAGGCCCTCTGATTGGTTAACATAGGATGTATACATTTTTATATATACAAGTTTCTCATGCTGCTAGTGATTGTATCAATGACACAAACACATGGCAAGTCAAATTTATTTTTTGCTGTTTCATTAACACTTTTTAATCAATTCAAATTTCGTTTTATTGTCATGATATATGAAACCATGCAAAGAAAAAAAAGCATAGTGCAATTTTTAAGTATTAAGCCCAGTGTGATCATTGCTATCTACCAAAGAAATCAAAAGAACAAGAATATAGCAGGATAACAATATTGATAATAAATAGTAAATAAATAAATAAATTCCCACCCTGTGCAGGCTACAACACTAGTATATCTTAGTGTACAAGATTATCACAGGTGGACTGCCTTCTTACTCATCTCATGACTTTGTTTTACAATTGCAAAGTCCTCGTCCTCTCTGCTAGCCGCAGGTGTTTCAATTACTGTATGCCCAATTAATTGGTTGGTTTAAGTACTGTATTATTCAGTTAAGTTTGTTTCAATTATTGCTGCAAAGGTGTTTAGATGTTGTGCTATCATGTGCTCGATTCTTTCATTTGACTCATTTTGACTAGGTCTCATTTGTCAAAGGGCTTGAATCTCACTGTTACTGCCAAGTCAGGTAAAGGTCACGAATGCGCTCAGAAAATCATTAAGCCAGTTTCTCCTTGATGTAGCTTTGTGTATGCATAGCCTGGATAAAAGTGAATGTTGGTGTCCATATTGGCTGAGCGTACAGACCTTGTTAACTTATACATTTCTGAAGCTCTGGAGCCAGTGTACTGCGGCACATCATTTTACTTGACAGGTGGATGGGGTTGAAGCTGTTAAAGGTGGCCTTAGTGTAGATGACTTTTGTGCTTACTCAGTCATGCAGTTCACTAGTTTATTAGATGAAGCTGAAGTAATTAAACTTAATTTAAACTTAAAAAGTTTCAATACAGGATCAAGAAAATATTTCTGATTTTAATTCTGAAACCAAACTGGATGCAAAATAGCTTTTACTTCTTGCCCAACTTGTGCATGAAAGGAAGGACATTATAAATCAAATGCATAGGATAACTGTGGCTCTCCCACTTCTGACCTGAATCTACGGGGAGTGTGGAAAACACCAGTGATCCTTGCAGTCTCAGTAAAGGGCAAAGGTAGCTAAATCTAAGTGTTATACAATTAGCACAAGTAGGCAATGGAAAATTAGGCCAATTATTTTTCAACTTTGTGGCACCACAATGTTTGCTCTTTACCATTTAATATATTTAGCCTATACATAAATGAACTAAAATGTTTTTATGCAATGAATCAACCTTGTAATACACTGAAATGCTCTGATTGGAAATTTTTATTGCATTTATTAGCAGGAGGCTGAGCACCCAAGGCTTTTTTGTATATCAGTACAATGTCCTTGGTCACTATATCACCATAACAGGGCTGGATGAAAGCACTGGCCCTGCAATGCAAATGCTTAACTACCTAATCTCATTTTTTTTTAGTTCTCTCTGCTGTTGGTGAAGGGACTGAATCCTTGACTAGCTCTACTTTGCTCATAAAACCCTTGTGATTGAGGCACGTCTTTTCAAAAGCTCATATCATTAAAAGTTTCTAGTACGTTGACGTGATTACTTGTCCATAGTGACCTAAGAGTCATCTTGACTACTTTTAACTGTTTGCAGGTATAGGGGCTTGTTTTAGTGCTAAAAAGCTTTGGGAAATACTCTTAGTCCAAAAATTTAGGAGTCATGGTATAAGAACTGACGTTGCACTCTTTTTTTATTAGAGTAACTTCTAAATAAGAAAGTAAAGAGTCAAAATTTGCGAAAGTAAGAGGTAAAAATAGGTAAAAAGAAAGGGCATAATTCTTTCAGCATCTTCCCTTCTTATAGTATATAATAGTATGTAATCATTCCTCTTACGGAGCCAAAATGTTAGTGTAACCAACTTTGATCTGTGTGGAGAGTCAATAAACAAACAGGTTAGTGAATGCAGTAAATTCACGTTACAGAAAAACTATCCGAGGTGTTTATTTAAATCATATTCACAAGTAACACCCCTCCCATACATCTCCATTCGATCACAATTTTTGAAAAGGCCCAAAGGTACTTTACCAAATGGATCCAGCAGATCCACATGAAACAAAGACTCACTGTTACCACATGAAACCAGTCATTACGCCAGTCCATCAGCCAAAACATTCAGTGACTGGGTCCCCGGAAACTACCAGTGAAATGACTTTATGGCTCATCTAAAGGCATTGATAAAACACTTTGTACAGTCCACAAAAAAACAAAATAAGGACATCATTTAACCTTTATGAAAGTTCTATCAATTTCTGGACTAGTGCAGAGATGAAGCAGCTGTGTGAGGCTCAACATTTTTGAGCAAAGTACAGCAATGGCGATTTAAATTTTGGTTTGGACCAACGTACCTTTTTTTTTTTTTTTTTTCTAAGCAAACCCAGAATCAGTATTTAGGCCACAGTGGGACAATGTGCCAAAGCCAGAATACTGAATGTAAACCAGAAGTATACCAGAGCTCTGACTGTCAAATTTGAAATATCACTACACAAATAAAATAGTCCAAACAAAAACTTAAATCTCACTAATTAAAACACATGTGAGTGATAATAATAGCTTTCTACAGCTAATAGCCTACAATGTGAAATTCAGGGTGTATGTGTTTAGACACTGTGATATTTTGCTTTCAAGAAAATATCTTTTGCCTAATATGTTGGATTTTTGTTGGACATTTTCTTGCTATTTATTGTATAATCAAGCGGTCTTTCATTCAACCACTTGAAAAATATAAAATGTGATACTGAAGAAACACAGAAAGGTTTTGGTTGTCAAGACCATTCAAATGTAAAACACATTATAACAACAATAATTTTAAAACAAAAGTATTTAAAAAAGAAAAGATCTCTTGGATCTGATGAGTAACAGAACCCTTCAAGTCATAAGCTTGTTTACACGTTGCTTCTCTGCAGAGCATTTGGCATTTTTTAAACATGCAATTAGCTTTAGTCTTTTTTAATATATAACAAAAACAACAACATCTGATGCTTTGGTTTTTGAAAACTAAAATACATGGTGAGCCATCTGAAAGCTCATGTGCTGTCAAAAAAACAGTTACTGCTATCAACATTTTCTCAGACTGAGTTTAAAAATCTGAACAAAACTTAAAGCAATAGTGACATTTAGACTGACCTACGATACAACATGCTGCCTGAAATAAGTATTTCATATGACCTTAAGATTTTGTGTAAACTTGAACAAGTGGTGGGTATATCATGTAGTGTATAAGTCAGCAGTAAGCTGATTCATGTTCCATAAGGCAAGGGGCCACAGAGCAGAAGGTCATAATGACAGCTTTTGATGGTGGTCTGTGGAGACTGTACAGGTGCAGGTTGCAGCCTCAGCTGAGTGACAATTATTACTCCAAAGACTTGACCAATGAAAAGTTACATAAGCAATAAAAAAGTGAAATGTAAAAGACCTGTTAATCATCTGTCAAGATATGCAAATAGAGATATATCTACAATAAACTAGTATCAGCTGGTATGTTGGCCGGGCCGGCCTATTGGTCCAGGTCTAATAGAAATTCTTACCAAAAGAGATGCTGAATTTTGTCGAGTTAACAATTAATAATCAGATAATCAATTTGAATACTGCTTGTCTTTTTTAGATTTATTAAACCTTAAGGGTGGAAATGTACCACAGCTTTGGTCAACAATTTTTACTTTGCAAGTGAAATGTGAGGCTAACAAAACTGCTTTCTTAAAACTGTCAAAAATATAAAACTACTGTTTCTAAGGTCAAGAAATTTGAAATCTGATGGTGTACTTTGAAGTCGAACTGATTGGGACGGATTTGAAACAAATCTACAGCAAATGCCATTAAAATATTGCCATTATGTAGCACAGGGGTCTCAAACTTGCGGCCCGCGGGCCGCGCGCGAATTGTGAAAGTTTAATGTTAGTGCAGCCCGCAAGTTTTATATGAATGGCACTTTACCACGTTGTGTGTGGAAGGTCCCTTTCTTGCGCAAACAATTCACAACAACTATGGAGGCGCCCGTGTAGCATCGCATAGCCGTCATAGAATTACCACTTCTTACTGTGTTTGAAATGAGCACAGTGTTACAGGTGTTGGATTCGGCGTCATGCGGATTGTATTTTGGTCTCCCATCAGTTGAAAAGGGCTGATTTGTTTGAAAGTTGACGGCGATATGATCACCACTATCCATGCGGATGATTTGTTATCATGAGGAAACTGCAAATTAACGATCATTAACGACCGACACAGATGTTCCACTGCCTAAACTACAGAGGGCCAAAAGAAAAATGGTTTCCGAAAATATTTAGACCTTAGGTTACTTGTGCTTTTCTACAATGGTTACCACAGTATTCTCTTCCAACATGCAACACCATGGTGACATTTATTAAATAGAGGTTTTAATTTTAATTAATGCCTAATTTAAATAATTTTAATTCAATTTTTCTTAATTTTTTTTCAGATGTAAATAATACATTTTGTATCTGAATGATTCCATTTTTTATCCATATCCAACCAATTATACAAAGCCAAATTGTTTTCAGGGACTTAAGCTCAGAATCTACTCTCTCTGACAAAGTAGGTTGCAGAATACAATTATAAAAATTGGTTTTCAGGGATCCAAAAATATAATGAAGAGGTAGGAGAAGATGCACATAGGAAGCACGCGCCAATGTGATGAAAGTGATGCCAATTAGATTTGGTTTATTCCAACCTTAAAAATATTATATCGTCAAATTTTGCTCACATCATGTTGTCAAATTTTGCTCACAATATGTTGCTTTTCAAATCTCCAGATGTAAATAAACTACAAACTCTAAACATATTTTTTAAATACAAAAAGTAAGTGAAATTGTTGGCTATCATATCCGTATTGGCCATAAGGAGCAGGTAATTTTTGGTTATCCGCTAAATACAAAAAATACTCATTGTGCACCTCTACAGTACAATGCAGCTGTTCTGTATTGATATATTTTGCACTTTTATGGCATTCATACAATCTTTTCTTAAAAGATGAGAAACGTGAAGTTTTCTATAGTTAAAATCTATGATAACCTAAAGGTCAGACGACTTACTGATGAACCAATTACAAAGAAACGGTAAATGAAAGATAAGACCTTGATCCTGATTAGAACAAGAAAGATGGACTGCCATTAAAATTTTATTAACAGTTTACAATTTCCCCCATTTGCAGCTTTAATACAAATTTTGGAAGAATTTTGGAATGACTGCACAGTGTGATAAGGGTGAGACAGGAGAACTCGCATTTACTTACCTCTCAACTTCTTCACCAAGGCCATACCTCTTGGTAGCTGACAGAAGAATATCTATGATCTTCTCTGCAGATATGAGAGAGGGAAAGGGGCAGAAAGACAAAACAACAAGTGAGATGAAGATTCAAGTAGATAATTCCTCCCTCTACATTCCAACCAACTATAATCCCCCCATCTCCAGTACAAGTAGACTAGTTGTAATGAATGAGGAAGGCTGGGAGCCAACAGCTGGGTGGGCTGAACTTCCTGTTACAATGTTATACAACCATTTACAATGGTTGGCCAAGCAAGGTAAGGGCCCATAGACACTCCATTAGCTCCTTCCAAGGAGTGATGTGTGCAAGACACTGTACAGAAACAGTTAGCTGAGGGAACAGCATTTTTAAACAACACATTCTCTGCATGATTGGAGCCAACTGAGAGAAAGGTTAGGTCACAGTTACTCCCCAGCTTTGGACTTAAAACCTTGTTGATTTAAGCTTTGACTCATTAGGCTTTGATATGTGAAAAGTCCACAAAAAGGTTATGAAACAACTCAAGAGGATGATATCAATCTCATGTTAGTCACTGGATGCAGTTATACACTCTCACATTATCACTTCTGGGTCTAACAGTTTACCATCTTACAATCCCCACCTAACAGTAACTACTGTTGTCAGTCGTGCAGCATCTAATTGCTTTATTAAAATAAGACAAAAGGAAAGGAGTCATCTTCACTACACATAGATGAGACATTTATTTTTTAACTGTTAGTCAATCAGATAAACTTTAGCCATTTAACATTATATTGGTTTTTAGTACATTTAGTAGTAATGTAGTGATGAAAGACAGAAGGAAAGAGAGAGAGAGAGAATGTGAGAGAGAGAAATATATGAGGGAAGAGGTTGAGCATGCTTCGACAGCCTCACAAGGAGTTGACAGCTGCCTCACGCTCTCCGAGTCTAGCAAAAAAGTAGTGTAATATTGGGAGAAACTTCAGAAAAAATTAAATCTGATGAAGTCACACCTAGCACTGAATCATTATTTTTTTTAATAAAATGCAGTAAAAAATATACCTAGAATCATGGAAAAACTTTGACATTAATAATATATAAATATTTATCACAGTAGAAATGTTTCTCCCTTGTGTTTCAGTTTGTATTTGGCTGCTGATAGAGAAAAAAAAACTAAATTTATTTGGGATTTCTACACAAAAGACAATGATAAAGGTTACATATTTAGATTACCAAAAACAGTTCTTACATTTTAAGTTCAGACAAAATTTAAACACTAAAATTCTAAAGTCTTTTGGAGTCATCTTTCTCAGGTTTAAAGAAAGTCTCAAGTCATTACTGTCAAGTCAAAATTGATGCAAATTACAAATTGATTTGATCTGTATTACTTAAACTGCAAAACGAGAATTTTTTTTACCGTACCTTGTGATTTCACACCAAATGGGGGTGAATAATCACCAATCTTGAAGAATTGTTTGTAATTTGGATCAAGGAACATGGGTGCCAGTTTGTTGAACCTGTTATGAAAGACAACAAAGGAAGAAGTTGTTTTAATGAATGCAATATATGTCCTAGACCCATATGGCCCTGATGTGTGTAGATGCACTGATTAGGTGCTTGAGAGGATTTACAGCATCATGTTTCCAGCTAAGCCAGGTTGTGTGATTACCTTTACCAAAACAAACTCAGAGACAAGTATCAGAGAGAGAACAAGGCAGAAAATTTTACAGTGAAGCTGGAGCAGCTTTAAACATATCCCGTTCCATCATGACATATAAAAGTAGTCTACAGTGGACTGAACCAGCCCTGTTTCATAAATAAAAGTCATGTCACCGATTTGGCAGGCCACCACTACCACTTGAGCTAATTAATCCCCATACATTTTAAACAGACATGAAAAAGCAAGTGAGCAATTGCAATGAAAAACCTATTTGGAAAAGGACAGTCTGAAATCAGTTTAACAGGCGGACAGGATCTTCATCTTGTTCAAGAGCTTTATCAGGCAGCAAAAGTCTAAATTAATATTGTCATACTTAAACTCAATTTCACACCATTAATTAAGAAGAGTCAGAACAGCTAAAAGGACTCTGCTAATTAACAAATTAACACTAACACCTCCAAGACGTTGGCATTGACTAGCTGATCTCATTTCCTCTCTTTACTTGCTTTGTCAGATCTCTTCAGTAAAAATGGACACATAGAACCGTAATAACCAAGATGACCTCCTGTTTACAAATATTGTGTCCATTTAAACATATTTCAAACATAACTTGCACCAGAGATAATTCTGACCCCTTGGAACCAGACCTTGCAAGATTTGATGGATACTCTACCTGTGTGCTAAAAAAAGGTTAAAACCAGTTGCTCTCAACTGGTTAGCCTGTTCCAAATAATATGAGCACATTCTGGTCAAACTTAGTGGCTTTTCAAGACTTCAGAGATGGTTTGGTGTGTATGGAGAACCCAGATCTTGGGCATTGACATTGTCCCTAATATAGTAAATTTCTCAATTTCCCTAAAATGTGAAGAATTAATACTCATTTTGCTACCTCTTGGGGCACTAGAAGGGCATTAATTCATGTACTTCTTATGCTTTGTCGGTACTATTACACACAGACAAGCTCTGTTCAATTTCGTCATGATCTCTACCGAATTTTTGGCCATTTCATCATAAGGATGATGCTTAATATGAAAAAGAAGACTAAACACGTGGTGGAGAAAGCCTTTTCAGGGTTTTGAAAGACTCTTCTGACAGTTAAGAGGATGACACCCAAGAAGAAAAAGACTTTTTATTCATTCAGTTAGTTCTTTATTTCTGTTTTTACATTTTCAGATTACATTTTAGAAAGCATTTTCTGTAAGTTACAATAAAGATAATTCATCCTCCTTTTGTGTATGCACACGTTTTTCTGTATGTGCAGGGTTTGTATAGGCCCTTGTGCATGAAAGAATGGGAGGTGTTGTGATTTTTTTATTTCTTTGGTGTAATGAATGCTATTTTTTGTAGAAGGATTAATTTGTTTGTTTTTAAGAGATGCCTGAATAAGATATTGAAAGAACAATAGAACAAGTTTTTGATATGTTAATGTTTATATTTTTATGTATTTTTTGATTACTCAGTAAAAGATGAGTGACAAAACAATCGATTTATAACCAAATAAAAACTAATCATTAAATGAGTGTTCTCAGACTTTTATTGATCACCACTACATCAGTGTGAGACAAGTTTAATTTATCCCCTACCTTATGTACAATACAGGAGAAAATACCTTAAAGAAGCTTGTAAAAAAAACCAGGGTAAGTAAAATACAGGCATGAAAAACAAACAAATAAAAATAACCTATGGACACCATACCCAAGGAATGCGGATTGCTGAAATACTGCAGGACAACTATGTAGATGTTCAGAAGATTAATTGTAAAGTAAACAACTAAATAGTCTATAAAAGGCCCAAGAACAATCACAATATTTTAAAAAACTCTAAAATGAATTTACTGCCTCTGAGAAAAAAAACTTTAAATATTTTCAGCAGATGTATCAACTCTGTCAAATCTGATTAATAGTTTTCACTTCAAAAGGGAAAACTATTAAGAATATATCTGTAATCTGTAGTCTGAGGAAAAACTCTGAGTTTACTTTAACTGAGCAACCCCTGCAGCTTTGGCAGCTTGTTTCTTTTCATGTGTAATATCTCAACTGCAAATGAGCTCTGATTTGGCAAAACAAAACAGCTGCTAATCAGTGAATGCTGGATCGTCTACAAAATAACTGAAAGGAAAATTGTCTTGAAATCACCTTAAACACAGTGAAGAAATCAGCTACTAATGAGGCATCTTGCTTTTCTATCTCCTCATTGTTTTAGTGTCTAATGGCGTGTTTTGAAATATTTATCTTGCTTGAATACAAGTGAAATAAAGAAAATTCAAGTACACCACATTCTGGCTTGTGATTTGAGATTGCTATTTAAATGGCAGAGGCAATCAATAACCTCCATGCGCTATACAAGTGAGTGTAGCGCATGGAGGTGAGCGAGGTGAAAGCACATGAGCAGATCATCCAAGGGAGCATCAGTCATCCACCGAAGCACCAGAAGTGAGGCAGGTGTGGGGGATGGCATTCTCCTCCTCTGGCTTCACCAGAACAGTGGTACAAGATTGGCCTTTAAAATATTTACTTTGCTAGTATAATTTATAGCTAGTTGCTATTTGTGAAGGCTGCGCTTTCCATGATAGTTTTAGTACTAAAACAGAGAACACACAGACAGGAACTTGCCACTTAGATCAGATTCTTAGCCTGCATGCTTTACATTGTTGTGAAAGAAATTTTCAGCCCTGATTCAAATTTTCCTCAATAGTATCAAATCACAGACAGAAAGGAAACAGCTGGAAAGGGACTGTCGACAATGAGGGAGGGGGAGAGAGAGAGAGAATGCCACTGCAAGCAAGCTCCAGCTGTGCCTGTCATTGCTGATATGTTCATATTTAGCACTCTGCTTGGTCTAAGTTTTTGTGCTTTGGTTAGGATTAATTAATGTATTTCATTTTGAAACAGTGGCCTTATGTTTTAATTCTTTAACCTTCTCAAGCTAATGCAATAAGAGACAAAAAGAACTAATGCAATGACAGATTATATGTAAAGAGATAATCAAGACCAGAAGAAAGTGGACCGTACAGGAGAAGAATAGTTAAAATGATATAGCAGGAAATTATGAATGAGTCCTCCCCTGTTTAAGGTTCTGGTCAGTTGTCTCATTTGCATCACCTGCTGTAAGTTGCAGCTGAGGAACCAGTTAAGAAAAGACAACAGAATAAATGGGTCAAGGATGCACTTGGCATTTTACTACTTTTTTCTCCTGAGGGGAATCCTTCTGTTATTTTAACAGGTTACAATCTGGACTCTGAGCACACTTCATTAATGCTGCTCTCTGAAGGCCCTAGTGGGTTTCAGGGTTGCGTGTCTCGATACTCTTTGATGCTCAGAGAGTAAGTGGGTAAGTGAACGGGCCTGGGTTTTCTCACGCACTGGGACAACAACAGAGCAGAAGAGGACAAAAATAGATCCACACAACACATGGAACATTCAGACCACTCCATCTTCTGAATCATTTTAACATAGTGCTGAAAACATAAGCAGGTAAAGGGCTTTCAGGTTGTGAGGACTTTTTTTGCTTTAAAAAATACAGCAGAAGATACAGGGCATTTCTCTATCATACCAATCTGCAAAGCTTGACAGCTTTCCATAAAAAAGACTGTTGGCCCGAGAATACTTAATTTAGGACATTTTTTTGGCATACAATATGTGAATAAGGTAGTTCTTCAGAGCACTACAATCACAGGGATGGACTTAACCTTTAAGCAAGGTAAGCTATTGCCAACCACAAGAACGCATATTAGCTATAGATTTATTATGATGTTTACATATAAATTGTATATATCATGCATTATATATATACACACACACACAGACATACACACATACATATATACACACACATTTGTATAAATTTTATATTTACATGCATTATATATACAGCGGGTAAAATAAGTATTGAACACGTCACCATTTTTCTCAGTAAATATATTTCTACAGGTGCTACTGACATGAAATTTTCACCAGATGTTGGTAACAACCCATGCAACCCACACATGCAAAGAAATCAAACCTTAGATGTC
>JAPZDV010000021.1:526385-551531 GCA_029814665.1 Acanthurus lineatus
TATCTCAGAGTAGATCAACTCAGAGTTCAGGGTTAGACTCAGAGTTTGTTGAACCTGCTTTGTGAAACAGACCCCAGCAAAGCTGTGCCCACAGGGCACGGGTCAACAAAACTCCAATTTTTTTCTAGCTCTTTGATTGTTCTTCTTACTGAAGCAAAGCTTCTGTTACCAAAGAAATCAAGCTAAGAGAGCACGGTGCAGATAAGCTAGTGAGACATATACATGTACATAAGACAAACAGACCAAACCTCAGTGAGAGAAGTTCATGTTGGAAGGGAGGCCATGCGATGTCTGTTGTTTTAGAACAGTGAGGAAGGATGCATATCCTGCAACTGCATTAAATAAAACAAAGCCAACCTTTTCACTATCTACCCTATACATAACACTCTGACCCTCTGTCTATCAAACCCCCAGCCCTCTGATTGATAGATGACCTGCTCTACCCCTTGAGCCACAACCACCCCAGGTGTTGAAATAGATCAAAAAGACCAAAACTGATAAACATGGCTTTCTGATTTGAATGTGCATGAGCTGAAGGCATCTGCTCACAGCAGATTTTACCACTAATCTCCCCAAAAAATGCAGAAAATATGCTTTTTAAATCCATGTTTTAAAAAATAGAGGTAAATGTTAGTGGCCCTTTGCATGTATACTTTTTTCAAATAATAGGACACAAAAAATAAAATACACCATAGAAAATATGCAAGCTATGCCACAACACAGTATCTCCTCTATGTGCTGGTGCTGATGAATGGTCTCTGATTACACTGCAGAGCTGAAAATGTCACTGTTCAACCAAATGAATAGGAATTTAAATGGAGTTACACATGAGACCATGAGATAAAAGTCAAAACCGGAATTAAATTTGTGGTTTCTGTTTTTGATCGGAAAAAAAATATAAAAACCAGTGTCTTGTCAAAAACTCTCAAGACTGCTTTCATATCAAGGGCTTGTGCATAGCAGCTATGATGGAATATTAAGCTTTGACCAAACTGCAGAGCATCACACCAGCTCCTATCAACATGATGGCACAAAAAGCCCCCACTAAATACCTACAAAAAATGATGAACCCACACTTTGATCATAGGAGGTGTTTCAGCTGTAGCTTATGCTTATTCCGAAATTGGGGATGATTCTCCATGCTTTGACATGGCGCAGCCCTAACTTTAACCCACCATTACAACATTGTACTAAATGGTGGGTTAAAGTTAGTTGGTTACATCAGTTAGTCTTCCCTTAATTTGTCATCTTGTTGTCATCAACTGCACCTAATACCTTAGCATTTTATTCTCAAGAACTACTAATCTGAACAACTTCACACTTCACACTTGACAATAAGCTTCCTTGGAACACCCACCAAGTTTAAATAAATTCAATCAATGTTTCAAGTAAACTGAGGGACAGACTGACTGACCGTTTGAAACCTACATATACCATTGTAGCCTAGGTATGCATTGTATTAAGAATTAATAACTGAGGCACAGATTGATGACTTGACAAATGTTCTGATCTGATTTTGCGTCTTTGTAAGGGGGTATTTATTTATTTATATTTATATTTATAACAAAAACTATACAATATGTTAAAGGTGGATTAAAAAAAAACAAAAACAAAAAAGAACAGCTGAGTTGTCTGGCACACATTCTTTTCTGGCTGCCAAAAGTTTTCAGACTTAGGAAAACCTTGCGTGCATATGGAGAACAAGCATTTATTTGGCTCTACACAACACACCATTTTCTAATCAAGCTGGGATGCATGTCAGCAGAGACTTAGCTATTCTCCAGCCTAAACTCCACAAACCCTTTCATGAACTTTGAGGAAAGCCTTCATCCCTAGCAGGCAGTGCACAAACATCCAATTAAACCATCACCCAAATTGTTAGCAAATGCTGACATGCCTGAGGTAAAAAAGTAATTTTCTCTTCCTAATAAGTGTATTTTTTGAGGACTAAGCTCTAGTTAACACACTAAAAAGAAAAAAAGGATGTTCACTCACAGAGTAATAACAATGATTGAAATTTAAGTTTATTATAGCCTCAATGCAATTTTGCTAGATTAATGTGTGCAGAATGGGTTAAAAAAAGTAAATAAACACAACAATATGTTCTTTGTTTTGCTTTGGCCAATGACTTTGGAAATTTTAACCCAGTGTTCAGTTGGCAGTTTCTATGCTTCATGGTTACAAAAGCATTTTAGTGTGAATATGTTTAATATCATAAAGTGGGATGACAGTAGGCACTTCAAAATATCCTAAATTGGTTAAATGTTCAGTCTTGAAAAAAAAACAGCAGCATTTTTTATATTATGTGCAGTGATACTGCTATAGTGTACTGAGGTACTGCAACAGTTCGACATAATCCAATTTTGCCCATTTCAGTTAGGAGAGCCAAACTGAATTAACAACCAACTAATTATCTTACTTGCTCTTTTCTGTTTGAGATGTCTTTGCATGGTAAATTGGCATGACGAATAAAGTTGGAAGCATTTTTGAAAATAACTTGACTTCTCAAAAAAAAAAACAATGAGACATAAAAAAACAGCAACAAAATAGAACAAAATAAAAAAAACCAACTGAACTGTTATTGCAAAGATGATCAGGAAGAGAAACCTTTTAAAATCAAAACATTTTTTTATTTTTTCATAATTAAATTATATATTTTTTTATTTATTATTTTTAGTTTTTATGTATAAACACGATTTTTTAATATCGTCTATATTTGTTTCAGTTTGAACACTTTCTCTTAGTGTATTTACTATTGACAGTGTAAGAGAATGTGGCTCTAACAGCAGTTTTATTCTCAGCACTTGGAAAAGAAATACATCTGGCAGGATGAAAAACTAAACTTTGAACAAGTCTAAAAAACACTCCCAAACATGTGCTGCATGAAGCCCCTCAAATATTTACTGTTTACATCAGGGCCATTTCATAGCATCAATATTAACACCATTAATCATGAACTTTGTCAAACAGAATGTTTTTTATATGAAACTTTGTCTTAAACATGAAAAAAAAATCAACTAAATATGAAACAGTAAAAAGGTAGTATAGAAAAAAAACCCAAAAACATTAGTACAAATGAAATATCTTGTTAAAGTAAATGGGTTGGCTCCCCCATCTGGTAAAAAGTTAAGTGGATAGCTCCTGCAGGTAGTTAATTCTTTCCCTAAAAAAGAAGCACAAAAGACAAAAAAGTTTCCAATTCAGATCATCTCTGATGCTGCCCTCCACTTTCCTTTGTTAAACCAAACACTGGGTGTGGAGGTCTAAATTGGTAAAAACCTGCAAAATTTAATGTCATTACAAAATCATTAAAAAAGTCATTAAAGTAAGCACAGCTAATAAAACTAGAGTTTTATCAGGCTCAAAACACAATTCAGACCACAGCTTTTATGTAAGTTTGACAACATGTGGTCTTTGTCATTAAAAATCAAGAAATTGCACATTAAGGCTTAGATTCTACATTTATCCTAAGATATAATTGAAAATTGCTGCTGGTTATGAAAAATGGATCTAAAAACACTGAGTCTCAGTTTTCTTGAGGGACTGAAACAATGAAAATTTGCGTATGATTATTTTATCTTAATCACTGAAAAATGCTAAATTAGTGTTACACGATTTCATACCATAACCTGTACACCGAATGTTTAGAGCAGTGATTCTCAAACTGTGGGTCATGCCTGGCAGCTTGACAGGGGGGTGCTTGTGACCTCTTGGGAAAATTAAGCATGCAGATATTATGTTCTGACATCTGACAACTTGGGATTCATTTCAAGGTGACACTACAAAAAAACTTGCTTCCATGGTGATTTCACGTCCAGAGAGTGAGAGAGAGACAGAGAGTCTAGGTTTGTAAGATTGAAAAAAATATTTTACAGAGGCGATAAGGAAAACAGGCGATGCTTCAGATACAAACAAGACAAAATTGGGCAACAGTAATGTCGATCAACTGCCAAAACCAAACTCAAGAAAATAGAATTAAGCATATCACACATAATACAGCAATAATATTGAGCTCACACATATAGACTTGCTCATCTATGTGGCCAAAAATCTGTATTTATTTTTTCTTTGCACAGATTGAGCTTTATTGTTATAGTTCTAAAAAGGTCATTCAATGTTTTATAATCTGTTTTAGAAAAAGCACTGTCTGATGAAGCAATCTAGTTTAGTTTATTGTTATTGTTCTGGCAAAGTGATTGCAATTTCGATTTAATTTTCTTCACTCTTCATTCACTGAAATAGAACTACAATTGAAATGGGTCTCTTTAGGACCAGTGCAGACAGCTGTAATAATTAGCTGTTGTACATATGGGCATGTGGCTGTCATGTTAAGATATACTTGAAAAATTCTCAACATATCATGTAAAGGCAGAATATGCAGCATTTTGTAAGTTTGTAAACACACAATTCAAAAATGTCCCCTCCTCGGCCCGACAACAGCAGAACAACATGTCTCCTGCCCCTGACACACAGGCCTATCAGCAGCATCATACTCAAAGACTACAGAGGAGTTTAAATTTGGTCTCAGACAAAATAATTAGCAGTGCTTGAAAGTAAAACTTGGTGTGTGCATTAAGTATGCTACGTAGTAAAGAAGATTTCGCCCATAACAATCAATGCTACTGGTCATTGAAATAAGCTAAAAAAATGTCATGTTGGCTTAAAGACAAAGACTCACACGATTTGTGGCCCCAGCCCCGTAAGCTGATCCTTTCTGATGAGTAGTAGAGTAATCCCAGGGCCAACATGGAGCACAGGCTTATGAAAAAGTTTCGACTGGGTTTCATTCTCATCTCCAGCTAGCATACCGGGCACATCCCAGAATGGAGCCTGTTCAAGCAAGATATAAACTGGTTGGCTAACATTCATACACAGCAAATTATTACTAACTATGATACAACACAGAGGCCCAACATCTTACACATTGCATCAATAAGAAAATGTATTAAGATTGTTGACAGTGGTTTCCTGAAGAAGCAAAACACCATCATCTTTCCATGTATAGATCCACCCTGGGAGGATAGTGGATCTATACATAAGGTGATAATAAGCTCCAACTTGAGGTCTTCACAGGTGCACTTGGATCCTTGGCTTGATTAGATTTAGATCAAGGCTCAAGATACCCCATGTTGCAATTACTTTGTAGTTGTTTCACTAATTTCTAGTGTTTTTAACACTATATGCTCTATTTACACATGATCTTCTACAAGAATTCTAAATTAATTTAGTTATAGGACCAATTAATATTGTGTGTGTGTGTGTGTGTGTGTGTGTGTGTGTGTATTTGCGTCTGTTTGTGTATGTATATGGGAGGAGAATGAGAGCAGGGAATAATGTCTTATTGTAATAGCACGACTGAGAATGTCCACCACAGTGGATCAAACAGCACTGTCAACTCTGATTGAGGTGGACGGACATTGTGAACAGCTGTGACGGTCTGCTTTGGCTGCAAAATACTGATAAAGTTGCTGCCAGTGTGGGTGTGCAGTTATGCTGACAGTAAATAGGAAACAGTAACCACCCATCAAATGTGGCATACAAATGATTTATTTGGTGAATTTGATTTGATTGCATTTTTTAATACTCATTTAAAGTTTTCATTTTCTGTGACAGAATAAACAATGTGGTCATGTCTGGTATCAAAATCAGAATGTACTTTCATCTGAGAAAGAAACACTGAACAACTTCACTAGGCAATTGATGAAGAAAAAGTGATGCAAATAAATGCATATCATCATGCAAGTAAGGCTCTAATTTAACTGAATTTGTTGTTAATATACAGGTTCTGATATTAGAAGCATACTGAGGATTTATGGGAATTCCTTGGTAATAGTAAGACAGAGGTGTGTCCTTCCTTAGATCATATATATATAATGCCCACTTTACCACTGCGTGCTGCAGAGTTTCAGAACTTTGAATGTATAAATACACCCAATTCATTAAGTTTCCACTGTAAGGATTTGTTGCCCTTCTTGTTAAATTCCTTGGAGTTTGTAAAAACAAGGAATTTTTGATGACCAACTTTTACTCTGAAAAATAACGCAAATGAACATTTTTATATACATGTAATTTTCAAAAAATTATATGTTGGTGAATCCATAGACTCAAAATTTCTAAATTTGCAGCACTGCTTGAACACTGATTATCTTTGATGTAAAGTATAAGTGAATTGTAGCAAAAGGGCTTTGAGGTAGTTCAGTAATACTGCATGTAGAATGACTGTCTAAGCTGTATTGTAAAACTATGTTATTTATCACTTTCCTTGGCTCAGTTCTCTGTTTCCCACTATTCATACATAGCTTCCAAATTAACAACAGAATTGAGTTCTAATCAAGATGCTGTGGTTGTGTACTATCACAAAACAAAGGCAGTAAATGTGTTGAAATATCCATCAAACCCTGATAAATTGTGACAATTTGTGTGCTCCATTGAGTCAGACTGTCGTGCATCTCAGAATTGCCTGAGACAGGTAGGATACTTCATTTTGGCATAAGAAACAACAACTTTTAAAATTAAGTACTGTGATGGCTGCTGAAAAACTACTGTAATATGTTATACTGAAAGTGACTGATGGCACTTCATTTTCTCCCATCTGACATAGCATAAATACAAAATAAAAAACAGTGACGAAAAACCAATTAAGAAATAACATATGTAATTAGTGTACACAATAGAGTGTTACTGATATTCTGACATGCAGAATAGGAGATGCATTTAAATAATAATTTCCTAATTTGTTTCCTAGTTTGAGATTTTCATTATTTTGTGATATGAAATAGAATTTTAAAAGACTTCCACAAGAAATAATTTTACCAAAAATTTATTTTTGACATGCTAAATATGAGGCATTATATCCCATTAGGATGTATTTTCAATTACAGAATTATATGGAAACTTTTAAGGTTGAAAAAAAATTGTCTGACATAAGTTTACCACCCGTCATTTAACTAAGTGCTCAGTTTTTAAAATACTTATTTGGCAACCAAGGCTAGGCTAATGAAAAGGTCAATATTAAAAGAAAAAGTTCAGCTTCAATAATTGGTTCGTATGTTTTCCATCTTTTGTATTTCACAAAAATGTATGTTTAAAAATAAATGAGGACAATGTGTAGGCTTTGCAGTCAGATAAAACAGATAGAAATTGTGCTGAATAAGATGGTAAATACATATTTCCGTGCACATGCCACTGGGCAAGTTACATTCCTACTTCAAATTATTCCCAATTTAAGTCATAGCAGATGTCGTGAGGCGGCCCAACTAACTTACTCGGGGCTGACCGGAGAGGTCAGGCAATGTTTATTAATGTCAATTTCTCGCGTTACAGCCAGTAACGTTAATAACATTGGACGTTTCCATATTGAGTTACATTAACTTTGCTGTCCAGATCGTTTCATTTGCGCAGAGCAGTTTGGTTTCACACTTAACTATTTCTGCAATCCCTTTTCATGGGAAAACTGCAACTTGTTATGGCATGGTGAACTATCGGTAAATCAGTAGAGAATCAGAGTAAGGACGTTAACGCCACACTGAAGTGATGTAATGCAGACAGTAACTAAGTTGTAAAATCCCCTATCTTTTTCCAGTTGCGCTCACACTATTGATAACATTAGCATATTAGCTGTAGTAGCTAACGTTACCCTAACAACCGCCGCTGGACCTCAAGCTAGTGGTGAGAAATGTGGAACACGCTGCCCTTCCACACATTTTATGAATATGATGATAAATATAATGGGAAAACCAGCTATATGCGAAAGTAGCTAATGACCACGACTAGCTGGCCACGCCAGAGAACAAGCTAATTACAAACTCTTACCAGACATAAACCGTTAGTTTTCAAGTGACCTCAAATTCGACGCTGCCTCTTGAGGTCTCTTTGGCCGCCAAGGTGCTGCAATGCATTGGTGAATACTATCATTATGTTAAAACATTCCAGCAGTCATAAAAAATCCGCATTTAGTCAACCCACTTATAGGGCACCATACTTCTTGTCCCCCTCCCCTCCGTCATGCTCCAAGGAGGTTGCCCAGCTCTCGATACGTCCAGCGCTGGACGTCACGCCAAACTGCATTTAAAGGAAACTTGCATTTAGGTTAATCCCTACACACACACACACACATACACCACTTAATTATTTTCTTAAAAAATCTTATCTTTTTAGAGTTGAGCTAGTAAAAACTTTTCTAATTTTGCAAAACACACTCTTCAACAAATTCTTAATTATTTGGGCCATAATGTCAAATGTTTTTGAGACTTAAGTATTTTGTTTGATTTAAAAGTTGAATGATAAGGCTAAAAGGTGAATGCCGCCTTATTTTGAAGGTAGAATTTTTCTCTGGAAGATTGCCAGCTTGCGACTTAGGACTTTAGCCCAGCTTTTAGCGCTGCAAGCTTCCAGGGATTGAAATCTAAAAAGTCCTGTGAAAGAATCCAGTCCAGAATATAGATAATTAACATTTTCAAGGAACGCGAGTTATTGTAATGCATTGGGGAGTGAAAGCCTGCCTTGTTTGAAAAACAAAACAAAACAAAACACTTCCTCTTGCACAGCCATCCAGTTTCTCCTTGCAGGGTCCAATTTTTCACCTATCCTGCCAAATTTTCTGTTTTAAACATACATATCAAATGTAGACCAGTAGGAGTCACAGGTAGATGGCAGCAAAAAAAAAAAAAAAACATTCCTCACAACCTCCAACACAGTGTGAGGTATCTCCATTCTCTACATCATTACCTTAGCATTTCTGTCACCAGTGTTAACATCTTCCAAAGTCTGATTCTTTTTTCCAGATGAGCACATTGCCCATCAGGTTTAAGACTAAATTGCACCTATAAATGTTAAGTTCATTCTGCTAATCAAACTACTGGGTCACACTAAGGTCACTTCTTTCTCAACCATTTAGATAGTCAGTCATGGTCCGGGATGACTGGGTGGTTAAGTGAATTTCAAAGGTGGCCTGTGCTACCAATGGCCCTCCATGGACACCCAATAGGCATAGTGATTTACTGCGCTTGCAACATAATTGCAACTTCTGAACTCAACATAAAGAGGTATATATGAGAAAATTCAGTGTAAAAGAAATGTAAGAAGCGAGAGTATTGTGGAATGAAGACAGAGCAATAGCACTGAAGCAAATTTCTTTACTGAAACAAACAAATTCTACAAAATGCTTGGATGATTATATGAAGGTTCAGTTATTTCTCTTCAGAAGACAACAAAATCAGACAGTTCATCTCCTGGGTCAACAGATAACATTTTAAAATAGACATGACATGACATTTACACTTCACAGGTTTCTGTGAAAATACATAAAGAGCATGTTCTACAAAACAATGCAATAAAATAGAATAGAAAATCCCCTTTCCCCATGTACAACACTATTGATACTTTATGAATAAAACAAATTCCTTCTCCACTGAACTGATGAAAACAGGGTCTTTGAATTGGCGACCACTAACTAGAAAACTAGCATCCCTCTGTCTGCAGTCTCTCACCACAACAACAACAAGTTCACAGGCAAATGATAACATCTGAAGGCCACCTTGTTCCAGTAATGAGTGCAATGAGATCAATGAACTTGGCCAAGAGGGAAGGGCACACAATTTATAAGACATAGGACATTTCATAAATGTACAATTAACATTCAAAAACAGATTTATAACAAAATAATGGCAGCACACAACTATTCAAACGCCCTCACAAACTGGACTTAAATAAAAGTGCAACGCACTACTTTCATTAGAAGAGTTAGGAAACAACTGGGTACACAGAGCACATAAAATTCTCTTTACACTGTAGAAAAAAATAGAACATACATCATCAAGGTCAACCTTCTCAGTACAACTGCAGACTTCTGTTTGTAATGCTTAGGTTTCTTTCTCAAAGCACCTTAATAAATAGCCAGGTAAAAAATAGTCAACATGTAAAAGCTGTATTCAGTTTTTCTCCATTAAATGTAAAGGAATGCAGGTCATTGTTGAAGTTGAAAAGGAGGTGTAATCAGTAAAATACTTCTTACAATTATTGCTTGTTGCACCATGTAGTCTGGAAGGGGGGGGGGGGGGAGAATCCTACTGGTATGACCTTTTTTTTTTTTTTTTAATAATGAGCTGGCAGTTTTTCCACTTGTGTGCTCAATATTTGTGAAATAGTGCATGTATCAACCAATTTAAATTTCACACTATAAAACATCTTTGTCTCCCAATACATATCTTGGTCAAACTTTAAATATAAAATTTTTCTATTATAGAGTAATCTTAACTCTTAGGCCACTTACTAGTATTTTCAGAGCCTCGAACTGTAGTCGAAAGCCCAAATAAAGTGGGTAAGTGGACTTTTTGAGATTAAAAAAGGTCATGACTAAAAATACATTCATCCATGTTCTTTGTTTAAAAAAAGGTTCTTGACTTTAATTCACATATACTGATATTCATCTGAAAATGCATTATGTAATCGATGAGCAAATGTGTCTGTGGAGAAAGCTGTCAAGTACCAAAAAGGCACGCTAGCTGATACAAACTTTTGTTTAAATCAAATAATACAAGTGCAATTTTGGTTTCCGATTGATGCCTTTAGAGTCTAACCATGACAGTGGATTCAAAAGACTGTGGCTGTAAAAACTCATGTAAGGAAAAAAAACCTGCTCCAGTAGTATGTAAAATAAGTTGTTTTTTGATGTTTGTACAGTCAATGAGATTATCACTAATGAATGAAGCTAAGGAATGAAGAGTTCATTGATGGGACAAGCCTTCAGCTGAGCTACCTGACCTAATGGGGTACCTTTTGGCTCGAATAAAGGGCTTTTTTTCATTGTATTAAGACAGAGCTTGTGTTGGTTTCGTTATTTTCAAATGAAAATTATTAAAAAATTTCTTTCCCTGACCAGACCATGCAAATCATCTGTATTCATGAGCTGCAAGTAAATATGCAATGTTCTGCAGGAACAGAAAAAGAGACAGAATCAATGAAATAAAGTAAAAAGTACTCTGTAAAGTCAGGGTCCAGCATTATTCTGCAGTGTTGTGACCTTGTCTTGTAAGATACCCCTATGTCAAGTCTAGTTTAAAGGTTTTAAATATTTTTGTTTATATTATATGAAGTGTATACTTATGTTGTATATTACTAAATAAGATCGTGTACAATCAGACTAGTAAAGCAAAACTCCAGTCTGGCCTCCTCAGATATTGGATCCTGGCAGGTATCAGTGGCAACTTTTTGAATATTTTCTTTTCTCATTTACTTTCTTAATTTTTCTTTATAAATTTTGTTTATTACTGTCCTGGACATATTTTTTTGTTTCAAAACACAATTTATTAAATCAATCCTCAAATAAACTAAAAACGCAAGAGTGATGAAAAGACAGGAAGTAAGAGCATAACTTCAATAAATCTAGCAATTTAAAATAATTCATTCAGCCATTTGAAGGTAGAAATAAGTCAAAACTTTTACCGCTAATACTGTAGCTGTCAGCTGTGTATCACAGGCACTAATGGCATCATATTTTTTTTAACTTAGGTAAACACACAAGTGGGAGAGTTCATTGAAATGTTTAGTAAAAAGCAAAGAGTTTGACATTACGGTAGTATTGAGATTAACACAGGCCTTGTCTTTTCTTTAAAAGATGCTTTAGTATCAGTTTGCTACTTTATTAAACAAATGCCATATATTGCTTCCTATAGTTACACTAAGCCAAGGCTGGACATCAGCCTACTGCACTGTGTGACGTCCTATGAACAAAACTAAAATATTTTTGATCGCAGCCAAACGAACAGAATTCTTTTTACTTAAAAAAAGTAAAAAATAGAGAACAGTCCAAAGTGGGTCCTGAAGGAAGTCATCTGGAGCTACACTCTCTCAGTGGCTAGCTGCTATGTTAAGGTACAGTGAGCACAGTTCAGTCTATCAGTGCTGGTGGTTGTGTGGGTGAGCAGACAGGACGTGAGTGTTACTCCATGATAGCTCTATAAATCACAGGCTCTATGTAGTCCCCCCTGTAACGTGAGTTGATCACTCTCTGTCTCTTTGACTCTTGGATGATCTCCTTTTCTTCAAAGATCCCATCGAATCTCATGTCTGATGCTTTGGACTGCAGAGACAAACACAAGACCAGTTGACTGCCAAAACTGCCACAAGTTTTCAGTGTCTTTCATTTGTTTTTCCACTTTTTTACTTTTTTAAGTTCTAACAGATCTATTGTTAAATCAACACTCAATATATTTGGTGAAAAAAGAGTCTGTGTGTGCAGTTTGGGTTTCACTTACCAATCTGGATTTGACTCTCTTGGGGAGTTCCTCATCCAGAGTGTAGACATCATCTCTCTTGGCTGTTAACTGTGATCCATCCTCAAATTCCACCTGCGTTCCAGAGAGTCAGCAAACAAATACAGTAAGGACACAAATACAGCCAAACTATGCAGTTTCTCACTTGTAGTCATACTCAAATAATTTATACTTTCTAAACAAACAAGTGTTAAAAGTTTTATGTGCTGCCAATTGTATTCTTAAGAATATGAATTGTTAACCTATTGTGCTATTAATTACTGTAATACTATTAGACAAAGCAAACAAACAGAAATGCTTACCAGGTACATGTGGATGGCATGAGCTGCCACAAATTTGGCCCCATACACCAGGCCATCTGTCCACCGAACCTGAACCACTTCACCCTGAGGTGGGGGTCCAAGTTGAGCACAGTCTCGGCTCTAACAGCAGAAAAAAATATATATTGCCAAGTTCTAAGAAAGCTGAGCACAAGCATACATACTGTGCACTGCAACATTTGGTATATATATGTTTTTTGGTAACTGAAACATTAACAAGGACAAGGCCCCATTCCTTTGCAAAAACAAAACGTATATGTAAAAGCTGACACTTTCTTCATGATGTCTTTAGCGGTGATTTTTTGTACATGCCAAATTAAACTCTTAAATTTTTAATTTGAGGTACTGAATGGGAAAAGATAGACAAATCAAATTAAAATTCAATCCTGGCAAATACCAAAATTAGAATTAAGGACTTGTTTACAAAATAAGGCCTGTTCTTTGTGTAAGAAAAAAAATGAGGTCCGCTATTTGAAACTTTAGGGTATAATCAATACAGTTCAAAAAACACGACTTAAGTCTTGAAAGCTAGTACAGTTTTTACAAATGGTATTGTCGATTGACAGGAAAATGGAAAATCTGATATTTGTGAAACATCTATCAAGCTGTGCAAAATCGTGTCAAAACTGACCAAAATACACAGCATTACAAAAGAGAGCAGAAGGAAAAAGTCCTAAATGTTATTTCTTCTATTATTTTTTTATCGTTATTTCTGATTTTTTGAATAACATGGTTGGGATAAGTTAGCCCTACCACAATGTCTTCAGGGAAAAGATTGTCGCTGAAGGAGCCATCATCAAAGTTGACTTCATAGAACGTCTCTTTAGACAGCTGCACCACATCGCACTGGTAGTAGCGGCCATTCTTGTGTTTGCATATCACCTTCTGTCCCACAGTCAGCTCATGCATGGCTGCTTTATTGCGCTGTCACAAGTAACACAGGTTTATCACATTTTTTTATGGTGTACTAATGTTTCACACTGAAAACAGCTGAAGCAGTCTGATATTCTGGAAATTTCATGCTAACAGTAATGGGGATGCCTTTATTGCCATACAGGCAGCAATACTGACTGTATGGCAAAATAGGCATACTCCTCAGAGAGTAAATAGTGCATATCCAATTCACAGTAAGTCCTTGATAAAAAGATCAGCAGATCCTCATTGGTTTGCTACCTCAATCTGAGTTGGGCCTTTGTGTCGACAGCAGGTAACATGGACCACAAACGGCCATTCATCTGGTTGCATGAGGACTCCAGCAGCCTGGGCACAGGTGGGATGGTAGGCAGTGGGACAACGGCCATGAGAGCACTGCACACAGCAGCCAGACGCCTTCTTCATCCGCTTCTTACAGTAGTAACATTTCTACCAGAGAGTAAAACACAGAAGCCAGGGCTCAGGAAACTGCTGATTTGGACTCAATGAAGATGAAGCCAACACATGCACTTATTAATTAAAAAGGAGCTAAAGGCTTGAAACTTCATTCACTTCACATCCTGTTAGCTCAAATAGCTAAAAAGATTTTACAGCAGAGAAGGCTGAACAAGTGTGTTGATAGTAGTCTGTCCTGAATTTAGTTTCATGCGCTGAAGCATATCTTACAGATCAATGTGCACAGATACAGGATTTTATTTCCACTTTCCCTTGTTTAAAAAAAAAAGTCCTATTAAATAGCTTTTTCATGAAAATATAAATGTTAATTAGACTTACCAGTTTAAATCTCTGTAAAGGGATTCCACTTAGATCCACTGGACTTCTCTCAGTGATGTTAACAAAGCGTGCCTCAAGCACAGCTACTGCACACAGAACATGTACCCATCTGCAACACACACACACACACACACACAATGTAATGTCTGTATCTTCTTTTGCTGTGTGGTACTGGAATATTATATTTACTCTGATCCAACTGTTGGTTTACTGAGATACTGATAACTCATGTAACTAAGCAGATTCCTGTTAAATACAACTTGTTGCTTTTTACATGCTTGTTTTACTGTGCTTAAGGGGATAACAAGAGAATAAAGTGCAAATGTGTATTATTTTCTCCATTATTCTGTGAAAACTAGTGCAAACAACTTCAAAAACAAAACAAAGAGGAAAACAAAAGCTGAGAAAGAGTACAACAAATACTGTTGTACAAGATGTGCAGTAATATGGATTACAGGGCAGATAAAGAAAATCAATAAATATGTTCATTTTGTGGCTAATACCCATATTATGATTTTGTCTCTGCTCTGCCTTCTGCTCTAATTGTATATGTGTATGTGTATATAGCTTCTCACCCTCAAGTAAACACAGACGTAGACACAGAGAGCAGAGGAGAGAAGGCTGAGAGAATCTTTATTGGTTATTCAAAACCACACTATAGCCATGTATTAGCTAATTAAATATTAGCCATCGACAAATGTGGATCCCCACAGGCTTACATACTCGAGACTATCCAAAATTTTTGACTCAGAATTCTTGGTTGTCAGGTGTTGAGGAGGTATTACTTTAGCACTTTAAAATAGCTTGGTTTGAAAACTACATGTTATCTAATTCATTGACTGAAGTTTGTTATCAATGTACAGATGTTTTAAAAAAACTTAAATGTACGTTGTTGTTTGCAACAGGACTCTGGAACAACTTACTTGTTGTTGTTGGCTTTCTGTAGGGCTCCGCCTCTCAGTGAACACAAACAGCAATTCTGCAAAAAGATCATGTGATTAACCAAATGTGAAGACAAAAAAAAGCAAAAGTCTTCTGTAGCTAGTGTAGTTATATAAAAATATAAATGTCTCCTCTCTGTCTATCAAGGGTCAGTAAATAAAGCCTAAAGAGTTCACTGACCTCATTCATGGCATTAGCCTTGCAGCGCGCACATTTCCACTCTTTGCTTACACTTGCTGGATCCACACCATAACAGCCTAAATACACAAACACAAAGACAGTCTGACACACGCTTGCATTTGTTATGAAGGTCTGTTAGCGTGTGCTGTCACCCACTGGCAGTTTTTAGTCAGTGCAGGTTTATGACAAATGAAAAATTTAGGAGAAATAAAAATTGAGAAAAATGAAACATGCAAGTTGACATGATTCCTGTAAAAGCATTTTGATTATGTATGCACAGGCTGTGGTTCATTTTTACAACCAAAATTTTGAGTTCAAGAGGGCGTTTACTTACTGGTGTGAACGCGGACGCTGCACTGAGAGCAGCTGATGAGGAGGCTGGTTCCATCTTCCTCTAGATGAGGTGTGACAGGCTGCTCCTTACATTCAGAGTCCTCCTCTGTGGTTGTGGTGAAGCACATCTCTGGGATCAGAGGTTTTGTCCTCATCCACCCATCAGCCACAATGACAGGACTGTTCACACTGTTCGCACATTCAGTCTGACAGCAAGCACAGCACACGGAAATATAAAGCTTGTAACACTGAACAACAAGTAATATCCAATTCTGAATGCTGAGTTTTCCTAAAAGTGGGAAAAACTTTACAAGCAAAATATACATCCTGACATAAAATACATTATCGAGTACTGCACTTACCTCGGTAAGGGTAATTTTTCAAAAGCACTTGATCCTATATTTCTTAAATGACTACATTTCATTCCTGTAAACCCTCCCTGTCTTCTGAGTGGTCACTTCTCAAACCTTTCTTTACAAACCATCTGTAATAAAGGCTTTTTGTTACAAGCATTTTGTTTCAATTTGACATTGGTTAAAAATGATTTATTTATTTATTTTTACCATGGCACCTGCTGGTCTCCTTTGTGCAATGTTTATATATTTTGCTTTAATGTGTGGTAAGTGCAGTCTGCTGTAGTGCAATACCTGCTGGTATGTGTAGAACAGCGTACAGATTGAGCAGTATGGAGGTTTAGAGCACATTTGCTGGTTGTACTCCCTCTCTTTTTTCAGGTTGGGAGGTCTGCTCTGCCACAAGTGAGCAAGAGGTTTAGCCCAGCTTTCACCTTCCAAACCACCCTCCTCCACTGGCGGGGCCTCCTGTGGAGCCTCTGAGGCATGAACAAGCACAACAGCAAAGTTAACATTTATATTTAGACTGAAGAACATCTTGAGAAGAGACTTAAAGCAAATTTACACACGTTGGACATTTATTTCCAGCAAATATATAGTAGGGAGGGGAAGCATCCTGCTTAAAAGGTCCTATATGTAACATCTTAGCTTAAATCACAGTACGTTTCCTATACAGCGGTCAAATCAGTACAAACTTATTTAGAGCTTTAACTGTGAAATGGAAGAACAAGAGTTTATAGCAGCATATTAAATGTTGACTGAAGACATGAAACTGTTCAAGGAGTTGAACTAGGCCACCTGCTTGAAAATCAGAATTTCTCAACACTAGTCCATATGCACTACGCATCTATTGAGCATCATTAATTAAGACTGGGCAAAAGATTTTAAAACTTTTTAAGCCATAATGTTCAATAAACTGTACTGTAATTAGTGCTAGAATTTTACATATAGTACCTTGCAGTTCATGTAACAGACCTTCATCGCTCATGCCATCTTTTATTAGCGGGTGGTGGCCTGGCAGCTGCCCCAGATCATTCTCCAGCTTCATATCTCTAGCCACCTCTTCTGCCACCTGCTGGAGAGACAGAGCTACTGTTAGCATCAACATTCAGACCGGGAAAGTTTTTTTTAGACCACACTAGTTTTTTTTCCCTTTTTGTATGCTTTTGTATGCTGATCATTGCAAAATTCAAATCTCAACCCTTATGTTATTGTTGACATTTTTACCAGCACCATCATGAATGGTGTAATCAAAATCTTCAGAGGCTGAACCTGACACACACAGGAAATAGCTTGTATGAGTGCAAGCGATGATTTTCTTGAGTAAGCAAGTTACATTGCTTGTTAATTGTCAGCACCATAGTTACTGTTTCTGTTGACACTGATATGTGCCCATATGCAATATTTATATTGAACTAAAACTTGGGTCTACAGTTTGAACCCACAGACCAAATTCTGCCTCCAGAATAGTAAGAAAAGTCATAGAGACAAATCCAAATTGCAGTCTGAGAATGCCTGTTTCCATATTGGAGAGCCTATTAATCAGCAGGCCACATTTTAGGTTGTTTGGAACAGATGTTATTATTTTTTTTATCAGATGCCTCCAAACCTGTACTCCTCAGTACTCCTCCACTAAAAGTCTGACCTTGAGGGCTGAATCTGAGGTACACAACCCTGTGATATCAAAAAACAACTGCATGCTCTTGGTTGCGCCCCAGACATGACACACCTTCTTTAGTCTTGGGGACTGTGGGCTTTTCCACTGCAAGGACTGCTGTTTGGTCTTTGAGTTGTAATGGTAGACACAATTATTGTCACTAGTAGTGATGATCCTTAACAGGAAGTTTTAGGAAACCACAATGAACCAGTGGTAACAAAAACGGTGTGTAAATAAGGTGTTGAAGAGCAAGTGATAACCTCTAATACTTCTCAAGAAAATTATTACTTGCACCTGTAATATGCATATTACTGAAAGGCCCTCTGTGCGCAAAGAAATGGTCTGGAAATTATTTGATAGCACTTAGTTAAGAGGTAAAAAAAATGCAAAAAACCCCAAAACCTTTTGCAGTCCATTAAGATGTAAAGTACAGTGCTACAAGTGTGTAACATCTGTGTCCACTCACTGTTTTGCTAACATGTTTGTTGTCCTTGTCTGTCTCGTTGTCACTGCCCTCACTCTTCTTCTCCAACTTGAGTTGGGGTTCTCCCTCTCCATAGTCTCCTTTAGCATAGCTGTGAACATGGAGAACGTCTGCAGGGCTCAGCGTCCTCTGAAACATTTTGTGTGCTGGGCTGCAGCTGCTGCCGAGCTGAGGCTCATCTTTGCTGTCTGCTTCCTCAGAGAAGGGAGCTGCCACCTGACTCTCCACAGGCTCAGGAGGACAGACATCTGCAACAGGCATGCCATTCTTCTCCTTTTTTGAAGGGCTACGCCTGTTTGAAATTTTCTTAGTACCAGCTTTGGATTGACACTTCTGCTTGGCATCTTTCTCCTTCTTAGGCTCCAGCTTGACTTTTACTGTTTCTGAAGAACAATACCACAAATTACATTATTCCGACTACTTAATACATTAAATCTAAACCATTTCAGGATGTTGGCCCAGTGTGCAACTTTCTTTTGTTAATTAATTTAAAAGAAACGATGGAATGAGCATGATTCACTTTAAGCAGATCAATATGATGCTACATAACATTATTATAAAATGACAGTTTACCCAGAAGATTTGGCTTTGACTCTTAAAGCAACAATATGAAACTTTTCCACTTTGAAATAATTGTGTCAAAATCATTTTAATGTTAGGGTGCGGTGTAATAGGTTGACTATACTCTCTGCCTGTAGAACATGGCAGGAATTTAATCTTGTACACATAGATATGTTTTCATTGGTGTGTAATGGCCTATGTGTAAATAAGAATCCTTGTGTTCTTAATTGCAATGAGCCTTTTTTTCTACAGTGGGAGTGGGTTCTCTTCCATAGAGTTTGCCATTTTTAACCACCATGTTTTTACACACACCCAGAATGGATAAACCACACACTGGCTCAAAAGAGGATCTCTTACATTTCAAGCAAGTTCTGAGGCTGTTGTTGGTTTTAAGGTGAGGGTAAGGGAGAAATAGAGAAATACTTAGACATGTGCAATCAGCAACCTCACACTAGATGCAACTGAATGCTACACACTAGACCTTAAGATATGGTGGTCTGTTTGATTTGTATGCTTGTAATCAAATAATCTCAAAATACTCCACCAAACAAAGGCAGGTTGTTAAGTACGTGCATCCAGTTTTGAGCAAGTTTTTAGGTATGTGCATACTCTTTTCTTTATCCAAGACCCATTCCTTTAGGTCACTGTAGGATTGAATTAAAGCAGATTTAATTTTCCAAGTAATTTTTTAAAAACTTTTATGAAAAACACATTGACTGAAAAAAGATCCCTAATTGTGCAATACCTTTATCTGGCGTGGTAGGAACCTTAGTTGGAGACTCCTTGCGTGACAGCTTGGCCCTCTTTGGCTCCACCTCCTCAGTTTCCTTTATGGTCAGCTCAGGTTTGATGTCTTCAGTGGCTTCAATAGCGTCAAGGTGACGTTTTGTTCCAGTCTGAGGCTTTGGACTGAAGCATGGGAGACATCAGTTAGGACATGTCAGACATTTTACACAGAGATTGATACCCTTCTTTATGTTTTTTTTCATTGTACCAAATAAGGCAGGCACAATGCTGTCCCAGTGTTTGATTTTAGGTTGCATGCTGGTGTACCAGCAGCAGACTTGTTACATCATTGCGTCAAGTGTGACATTTTACCTATGTCTCCGGCGATATCAATGGCAAAACATGACAAAATATTCATTTACCATTCCTGTTACATAGCTGCTGATCTGATTCTGGGAGGGATAACAAGCTCCCTGGCCTTATTGTCTCCCAAATATGGCATTCTTCACATTTTTTTTGCCAAATTCCTTTCCTTAAAGTTAGCTGCCAACTGCTGTTTTAAATTCTTGGAAACAGATAGCAAACTTAACACACTGTTAAAAAGGTGGTGTCAAAGCTAGTATGTTGGCATAACTAAAGGCAGTGCATTATTTAGTTTGACGATTGATTGATGCTGCTGGACCACTGATCTCAAGTAGAACAAAATCAGCAGTAAATGTTTCAGTGGTATGTTAGGTGATGAGTTTCACTTACTGATGTATATGCTAAAGTGCACTTGAACAGAGACTAAATGCTATCATAGAAAAAAAGGGAAAAACTTCAGTGTTAGTGACTTTTAATGAACTGAATTAAAATATTTAAATTAGCATGGAGTGCAGTTCAAATTCACATCCACCTTTTGTCCTCTTGAACAGGAGTAGTGGGCTCCTCAGATCCAGCTTCTCTGGGGTTCTTTGGAGGCTCACTCTTGTCTTCTTTTAAAAACTCAGCAGCCTCCGGTGTGGGCTTGGAGTGGTCAATAGGCGTGTTGTCTTTCCCTGCTTTCCACAGCTTGTAACGATCAGGTTGAAACTTGCGCACAAACACATCCATGGAGATTTTCACCATGTCCTGACGGCACGAACACTGGGAGGAAAAGATCAAAATTTTAATCTAGTTTGAACTATGGTAGTCCAAGTGGAACTACACAGTTTGCCACAACAAAACAACAAAGTGATCAGGTGTCTGGTTGGAATATGGATGTGAAAGTCATCTAAGTTTTGATTATTAGTGCTTTGTGCTTGTAAGCTAGACATGCCATCAAAGTAATGTGAAATCATTACTACAATTCCTGTGCATGCTAAAAATGTAGCAAAACACCACTACACAGATACAACTGAATCCTCTACATGTTATTAATCACCAGATTAACATTCAAAGCGGTTTAGTTATGCTTCTGTGTACCAGTGTTGCCTGTTTGCCATAGTCAATCCATCGCTGGGTGGCAAAGTTGGTTGACTCAGCACAGTTAAATCCATGGTTAAAACCAGCATGATAGCCAAATGGGAACGTCACAATGAACTGCCCAGCCTCCTGGATGACCTGAATATAAAAAGAACAGAATCATATGAGCTGTTACACCAATTGAAACATTACACTTTTTTATCTGCTGCCATTCTACAGCTACATTGTCATAGCTATAGCACAGACATGTCACCTTTTCTGCACATTGTCAAGAGGTCAATATAAAGTAAATAAAGGGTCACCTTTTCAAATGGTATGCCATATTTTTTTAGGATTGAGGGTGAAATTAAAGTCATCTTGTGGCGCAGGAAGGCTTCACAACTCTGAGCGTTCCCAGGAAAGAAACCTGGAAATACAGGAAAAAAAATCAACAACATTGATGAAAATGACTCCTTGTTGTTGTTGTATCTGTGTTAATGTACTGTAAGTCAATCTGTTAAATTGGACAAGCATGAATTCCGTTAAGGGGTCTGAGGTGTTTTCCATTCAGTATAGACGTTCACTGTAAGCTGTGTTGACTTCCTCTTTGAAACCACTGAGCATGAGAGTTGTAGTTAAGATTTGAGAAACAAGAGTTTGCATAAAGGAGAGACAACTGACTCAACTGCACACATCCATGAATCCAGCCGCTAACCAGTTCTAGTTTGGGAATAAGGTGGAATGATTTCTTTTTTGTTAATCAGTTAATGAGTTAACGTCCTGAATCGATCAAGCCACATTGAATGTCAAAATAATAACTTACCATTGTTTTTTTTTTTTTTTTATCGCATCTCCTGCATGACATACAATTGAAGGATGATCATTTCTTGAAGCACTCAAAAAAGTGTATAAGAATTTCAACCAGATTGTGCAAACTGGAAATATTCTATTTCCTCACTTGGACAAAAAAGTCCCAGAGCACCTCTGATGTGCTTGGGCAGCACGTTATGTGTGGTAATATGTAAGACTTGCTACCAGCCTGTGATAACCAAAGGCAGAATACGCAAAATTTATGCAGCCTCTAAAAACTTTACATATCCTTCAATACAAAGAGAGTTTTGACTTCTAAAAAAGTAAGTGGAATTTGTATGTTCTGAAAATTTATTTTAAAAAGAAGAAAATAACCATGTAATTTGTGATATCGTCAATAACATGGTCATTGCCAATATTCCCAGAAATATTGGGAATATTTCATTTTTTGGCCATACCGCCCAGCTCTATTCAACAGAATGATATCCATCTCTGGTGTTCTGTGAGAACACATTACGTACCCTTAGCAAGTCGTTCCAGTCTCTTTCCATGCTCTGGTGGGACAACATACCTAAAGAGCAAAACAAAAAACAAGGTACAGATACATTAAATAGAATGATGATTGTAACATTGATAGCAGAGTAATATGATTACAAACACAAATATAACAGATATAGTAGAACAGATATACTTTTTATCTCTATTTTATTTCCACCAACAAAAACAAAGTTAATAGACAAAGCATTGTTTTTGAACGACATTTAGTAATTGATTAACAGAAAAATTTACACACAGATTCAATCTGGCATGAATCTGAGTCCCAGATGAGACCCTCAGGAACTCAGACAAAGGGCAGTAAACTCAACTTCCCAGAGTCCCCCAGATTTCACACCTAGGTGTGAACACAGGCAATAAAATCCATCCCTGCCCCCACATCGTTCTCTTCTCTCCTGCTTTCTCTACTGAGCAGCCCAATGGGGCAGAAGACCTCTTCTCTTCTCTCTTGCTCCTCTCTCAGAAGCCCTACAGGCTGCAGAGGATGCAGTCAGACAACTTCTCTAGCAGTCCTGCTCAATGCAGATAGCTACACTGCACTCCTTCTCACCAAGAGCAGCAAACCGGCACCTTTGGCTTATATGCATTGGGCCTTAACAAAGAAACCTTTAACCTCCCCCACTAGCCATGTGGTGTTGGTTGCAATCTTCGGTTCGGCCATCCTTGTTTTAGATTCCTTTGTTTAGGCCATGCAGTCCTAACTACCCTTTTGAGTCAGCCATCTTGTCTATGTCTGCTAATCAAACACAGACACACATACTCAGACACAGACACACAAACACATACATACACACGTGTAAATAGTGCATGTAGTTTAGATATTGTGTGTTGTGTGTTTTTTGGTATTTGTTAAATAAATGATTTTGAACACAAGTCATTTGTTTGTCTGTTTAATCTTGTACAAAAGTGAAGGTTGCCAACCTCTACGCTGCAGAACTCTAAATCCTTCAACTTTTACAACTGATCAGGACTTTGATTATAATGATTAAAATAAATTATCATAGTAAATTAGTAGTTAGGAATTTTATGAGACTGATTAAATGCTCTATGTGCTCTGGTGAGGCATTCACACTGTTGATTGAAGTAAACGTTTTGTACCAACAGACATGTTTCTTTCAGCCTCTAGTTCTTGTTGCATCACTCCTGATCTAGCCCACCACACTAAATATTGTCAAAATCCAATAAGATCACTACGACATGTCGAAAACAAATACCCATGCATAGTTCAACTGGGTTATTATTAGCCTGTTCAAACACCATGGATGATCGATGATGCTACAACAATGCACGATCAGTGGTTTTGCTAGTCCACAAAATGACAAGTCAACTATTTTGTGAAACCCCTTAGTTCACCTATTTATTGTGTATATCTATCTGTATATCCATAGAGAGAGAGAGAGAGATAGAGAGAGAGAGAGAGAGAGATACAGCTTTATATTTATTTATATCTATGTGTGTGGGTGTTTATGTGTGTGTAAATACACAAACACACATGCACATATATCATGGATATAGATGATAAAAAGATATAGATATATGTAGACATATACACACAAAAACAAAAACTCTGCAGTCTAACTATTGCAAAGTAGAACTAATCTCTCTCTTTATCTATCTATCAACATGTAGTCTTTTGTAATTGTGTTGTTGATGGTTGTTAATTTGTTGTCTAAAACATTTTCAGGAAAACTAATGCATTCCTAGGTCGAGAAATCTGAAATTGAGATTTTCAAGTCTTACGGAAGGAGCTGTGTCTCTGTTAATAAAGGGGGCAGCAGGATGCTTCACCATTACCTCACAAAATGAGAATATAACTTGTAGTTCATGTCAAAATGTTTTTCATAAAATTTTTTATATATTTTATAATTTTATATATCTGCACTATGTTTATGCCAACAGAATGTGGTTGTTGTCTGTTGCACTTTTGCATTAAAGGTCATTAAAACAGTTGCCCTCACTACATGTGCTGCCTTGAGAGGCCGAAAATCAGAAAAAACATGTGACATGTTTCTGTCCAGCAGTGTGTGGTCATGGTGTGTATCACTGACTGTACCAGGATTTTGGCTCTCCAAAGTGCAGGTAGTTGATGCTGTACAGATCCATGTCCTCTGTGTGCCATGCGAAAGCACTTTTCCACATGCCAAAATAGAGGTATGGTGTGTTGACTCCTTTAATTTTGATCCCACTCTCACTTTCCACAGTGTCCAGAATTGTGTTGAGACGGCCAATGTTCCATTCAGTCACATCCTACATGGGGGGATTCAGCACAGGCTGTGAATCGCAATGACACTGATGTAAAAGAGCAATATGTTGCAAATTTAGCTGATCAGGAAAAAGGGAAATTACCAAAGATGATAATGCATGTAAGCAAAACATTAAAAGTTTGTTTTCAGACAATAAAAACATCTAAGTTCCAGTTAGCACTATTCAACCTGTTACCACTCACTGGATCATAAAGCGTCCCACTGACATCAGCCCCATAAAGGGGAGGGTTGAAGGTCAGGTTCTTCCAAAACTTCCTCTCTAGCTCATCAAAATCCGCGTATCTGGGATTGCAGAACCTACAGTGTGTAAGGTTATGAGATATTTATTTGAAAAGTTGATATTTGATATTTGAATTTGAAGGTTCATTAATAAGCTCTTCAGGTATCAGATCATCTAGCACAGGGGTGGGCAAACTTTTTGACTCGCGGGCCACGATGGTTTCTAAAATTTGACAGAGGGGCCAGGCCAGAATAGAAGAATGATGTGTTTGTGTGAACTAATATAAATGAAATGTAAAAACCATTACATGAAAAGATTTGGCCTTTAACAGGCACCAAAG